>JBBPBO010001986.1:48067478-48513534 GCA_037974295.1 Cicer cuneatum
AGAAGAAGAAGAAGAAGAAGAAGAAGGAGAAGAAGAAGAAGGAGAAGAAGCTGGAGAAGAAGGAGGAGAAGAAGAAGAAGAAGGAGAAGGAGAAGGAGAAGGAGAAGAAGAAGAAGAAGAAGAAGAAGAAGAAGAAGAAGAAGAAGAAGGAGGAGAAGGAGAAGAAGAAAGAGAAGAAGAAGGAGAAGAAGGAGAAGAAGAAGAAGGAGAAGGAGAAGAAGAATGAGGAGAAGAAGAAGAAGAAGAAGAAGAAGAAGAAGAAGAAGGAGAAGGAGAAGAAGAAGAAGAAGAAGAAGAAGGAGAAGGAGAAGAAGAAGAAGAAGAAGGAGAAGAAGAAGGAGGAGAAGGAGAAGAAAAAGGAGAAGAAGAAGGAGAAGGAGAAGAATAGTTGTTAAATATGTGGCATATCAGCAACTATTGTCAGAAGGAGAAGAAGGAGAAGGAGAAGAAGGAGAAGAAGAAGGAGAAGAAGGAGAAGAAGAAGAAGAAGGAGAAGAAGCGAAGAAGAAGGAGAAGAAGAAGAATCTCTAGTCCAAGCACAATATGGTCTCCAATTTCAAACCAACAAAGTAGTGTTCTACACTTTCTTCCATGCAAATCTTCAAAAGGTGGCATTTCAATACTAGAATGATAATTATTATTATATGTGAACTCAATCAAAGGCGTAACTTTTCACAACATCCCTTCTCTTCTAGAACACAAGCTCTGAACAAATCTTCTAACGATCCAATTGTCCATTTATATGAGGTCTATAAGCCAAACTCAAATTCAACTGTGTTCCCAAAGCTTATTGAAGACTTTTTGAAATTCCGGAAGTAAATCTAGGATCTCTATCTAAAACTACTCGTTGGTATCCCATGCAATCTTATTGTTTCCTTGATAAACAATCAAGCTAACTTCTTCAGAGGATATTCCATATTTATTGGAAGAAAATGTGATGATTTAGTCAAATGATTAATAATTACCCAAATTGAGTAATAATGGTCTCTTAGGCAATCCTAATACAAATTTCATAACTATGTTGTCCCTCATCCATACACGTATCTTCAATGGTTGCAACATTCCTAATGGTTTCTTATGTTCAATATTCGACTTTTGACAAGCTAGACAAGCATACACAAATTTTTATAACTCTTTCTTTATTCATGGCCAACAATTTAAGCGTAAACACTAATGCCTCTAGTTTCAAATCATGATTTGAATAGTTCTGCAAGTATCTTTTATTATGTTGATGCATAAGAAACTACCTTCCCATCTTGCATTAACACACCTCCCAAACCTTGCTTAGAAGCATCGCAATAAGCCAAAAAAAGGTTTAGATGTGTCTAGCAAAACCAAAATTGGCACGATTGTTAATTTATCCTTTAACTTCTGGAAACCATCTTCACACTTATAATTCCACAAGAAAACTCGGTCCTTTTGGGTCAAATGAGTCAAGGCAATGCAAGTTTAGAAAATCCTTCCATGAATCTCCAATAATAACTTGTCAATGCTAAAAAACTTTTAACTTATGTGATATTTTTTGTTGTCTTACATTCTTGAATAGCTTCCACTTTCGACTAATCAACTACCATCCCTCCTTTAAAAACTACATAACAGTGAAAACTTATTTCTTCAAGCCAAAATTTTCACTTCAACAACTTAGCAAATAGACTTTTGTCCTTGAACACTTGTAGAATTGTTCTGAGTTGTTCCTCTTGCTTTTCCTTACTCTCATAAATAAATCAAAATATTGTCAATAAAGACAATGAAAAATTTATCTAAGTATGGCCTGAAGATTGTATTCATACATCCATGAATACCGCAAGCGTGTTCATCACTTCGACAAATAAATATCATTGAGCTTCACTCGGATCTTATGAATATTATTGTTTTGAATATTGTTGTTGTGAACATTGTTGTTATGAATATTGCTTTTTTTTTTTGCAATGGGTTGTTATGAATATTACTATTATGAATGTTGTTGTGACTTAATGTGAATTGTTATTGTAGTGAGAAATTTATTATGTAAAATTGTAATTATCATGGTATTGAATTTTCATTGATTTATTGATATTGTGTGTTAGTTTTGTGATTAAGTGACCATATGTCCTTTTGCAAAATAAATGTGATATAACTATAAGAATGTGATGCATAAATTGTGTGATTGTGATATATTGATTCATGCCTATGATGATCCTTTTTGTATAAGGAGTGACATAGGATGATGAGAAGAGAAATGCAATCATGAGAGTCTCAAGCCCATCATTTTTCATGCATGATTTTAGCGATGTGACGGGTTTAACGACCAAGTGTTTGGGAAGTACAACAATATGAGCTTGATCATGGAGTTCATAATTGAGTCTACATGCAAGACTAGACCTTGGGGATCTTATAGGAGGAATTCCTAGGTGTCTTGGAGATGGCCTCCAATGTAGAGAGCTACAACGCAATCCTAGTTTAATCATGATTAGTCACTTACATGAGTCTCAATGAGTTGAGCAAGTCTACGAGAGGAATTGTGGTACTTATTCCCTAGGTATCGGGTTAAACTCTAATAGAATGTAAAAACTGAAGGTGCAAACACGAGAAGGGGGTTGAATTGTGTTTGCCAAACTTAAATTCTTTTGCTGTTTTGTTGAATATTGATGTGAATTATTTGATGAATAATTAATCAGACTCAGCAGCGGATAATAACAACATAAGAACACATTGATTTATCCTGGTTCACCATTAACTTGGCTACATCTAGTCCCTTCACTCTGAAGGCTTTAATCCACTAATTCAAAACCTTTGAATTACAACACCTAACCCTCCAAGTCAGTCTTCCCAAACAGTCTGACAACCCCAGACTTTTGAGGAACGATAACAGCACCTTGACTCTACAAGTCAAGTATTCTGCTACCAATCTAACAACCCCAGATTGAAGAAGGAATCTACATCTCTAACGGGTTTGATTACAAGGGTTTGGAACTCTGCAAAGTTGCTTCTGGAAAGCTGATTGTTGCACTGAATTTCTCTCTCGAAAACACTTAGAAAATATTGCTTTTGCACTCAAGTATTTCTCTCTATTGAACTTTCGGATAACTTTGAATTTGAAGCTTGAGTTCTGTGTTTTTCGATTCTTGATGTTGCTGTCTGAAGCATCCTTTTATAGCTACAATTAGGGCTTTGTCCAAGCTAAAATTCGAGATAGATGTTGCTAAGATTTCCTTTGAAAATTGTGTTGGCCAATACTGTTTCACTTAATTTAAAAACATATCTTTTTAGCTTCAGATTGCACTTGAAAATTCTATTGACCAATCTTGTTTCTTTTAATTTCAAACCATATCTTTTTAGCTTCAGATTGCATTCGAATTTCCTTCAAGTCTTCAGTGATTTTTGAATCAAATCCCCTTAATACTTTGATCAAATTTCTATCAAAATTTAATCAAGTCTTCTTCGAATTTTAATCAAGTCTTCACTGATCTGAATCATGATTTAAATTCTGGACCGTATGATCTTCTGATCTCGACCAACTCTAGACCATGTGATCTGATTTGTACCATTGTGTGATCTTCTGATTTCGATCAATTCTGGACCATGTGATCTGGTCTGTACCATGCTGTGATCTTCTGATTTCGACCAATTTTGGATCGTATGATCTGATATGTACCATTATGTGATCTTCTGATATGGACCATTATGTAACAGTCTAGCCCCAAAGATCGACACTTTAATTCACAATTTGTTTGCCGTTTTTCTCCTATTGGAAATTAGTGAGTGTTTGCCTTCTCTGGGAATTGAACACATAACCAAGAGGTTAAGTACAACGGTTCATCCACTCCTACTACAACAGTTCAACCTGGATTTTCAAGTGTTAATTTCATGTGTTTGATAGGATTAATCATGTTTAATTTTATTTGAACCTTCTAAGTATGAATTATGTTGTGTATATGATTGTGTATGTTGTTGAGGAAAAAACCTTTTTGATATATGTTTTAATGACAACAAACCTTTTAAATTAAATGATTAAGTTTTATGAATG
This sequence comes from Cicer cuneatum, assembly GCA_037974295.1. Taxonomy (NCBI): domain Eukaryota; kingdom Viridiplantae; phylum Streptophyta; class Magnoliopsida; order Fabales; family Fabaceae; genus Cicer; species Cicer cuneatum. The sequence continues at coordinate 48,071,485 of JBBPBO010001986.1, forward strand.
GTGGTCTACTAATGATTTCACTTAAGTTTTGTTTAAGGAACATGAATTCATAAGTGAACAAAGCAAGAAACCATTCATGCACAAATGTGATCAATTACAAGAAGCCATTCGAATAACTAAGAAAAAGGCCATGAATCAAACTGCCAAAACAAGACTGAACAGTCTCCATAATGTCCAGAATTAACAGCATGTTAATGATTCAAGGAAAGCCAAGAAATCAGCATAAAGAACACTCTTGACACAATCTGGAAACAGTAATTATCAAACTCCAGAAGATACCTCATGAAGTCAATTACCAGAAGATACATTCTGGAAATTACCAGAGGATACATTCTGGAAATTACCAGAGGATACATTCTGGAAATTAACAGAGGATACGTCCTGGATTTACCAGAGAATAAATTCTGGAATTATCAAGGGATAAACCAGGAAGTCGAAAAAACATCATTAGAAGGTAACTTTGGAGACCCAGAACAAACGGAAACAATATCAGAAGAACATCTGATAAACACCAGAGGGAAGCCTGCCATAAAGACAATTGCTTCATACCAGAAGAATTCAAATATCAGAAGCAATCAAGAAGTTATTCTGATCAGAACATAGCCCAGCAGTGAAATATCAAAACTGTCCAGACTTGATCCAGAATGGATCAGAGGATATGTTTGCTGGCCTAGATTAGAAGGAATAAATATCAGATGAAAACCTGGACCATACCAGGATGAAGACTGCCATGAGGAGAGTTGTTCCAGCTCAGAATTAATCAAATGTAATAAGTATTACAAGAGATAAACTGACCAGAACATAGCATGACAGTCGAATTTTACTTCATCCAGAAAACGATATCAGAGGATATCTCCAGAAAATACATTCAGAGGAAGAACCAAGTCTGTTCCTGAACATCAGAATGTCCAGAATGATCAGAACAGTCTCCAGAATGATCTTCTATCAAGAATGATCATCAGTCTCTAGGAATGATCATTAGTCTCCAGAAATAATCATCAATGTCCAGCATGTTAACAATCCATCTCCAGCATGTTAACATTAATCTCCAGTATGTTTAACATCATATCATCAGTCTCCATATTGATAAACAATCTCCAGGATTCTGTTCACTTCATCAAGACTGTTTGAACCTGATTTTTATGCAAGGAAAAATCATGTTTATCTTAAACGGATTTCCAGTACATCATCATGAGATATGAAGCTTTAAAGATTGTTAATTATGATTCTAAATGTATTTTTAAATTAACCTGTGCTTTTGAGTGTGTTAATTCAAAGACAGGTTTCAAAAGAATCAAAGAAAATAGCATAAACAAACGCTGAAGAACATTCTTCACATTCTGGAAAACGGAGAAAGTTCGCCAGGCTGTGACAGCATAAAGACCAATCTTTCTCCATCACTTAATTGAAGTTATTGACTCTGGAAGTTACATGGATATGATCACTACATGGCAGAGAACACATAGGATCTATTCAAATCAAAGAGGACATTCAAATTGAAAAAGAAAAAGACTCTCAAACAAGTCTGTCCAAACAGTTCTGGAAATGATTGTCAAGACTGTTGAAACAATCTTGAAGTCAATTCAGTTTCCAGTATGTTCAGAAATCAGTCCAGATTGATTATCAATCTCCAGGAAACCCAAAAGCTAAAGCTCCAGATTGATCATCAATCTCTAGCAACTACAGTTTTTCTGCAACAAGCTTTGTGATCGTTTTTAATCTGTTTTAAGTGATTCAAAAGCTCCAGTTCAAGCCTACAATATTATCACTTATCAGAAGCATTAAAGGATCAGTAATCACTAAAGAAAATTTGATCCAAAACGCAACACACAGCCCAGTCTGAACAGAAAATAAAAATAGTCAAAAGTTTGATTATTTTTATTCAGAAATAATGTCTTGGGTCAAGCCTGACAAGAGCACTACCAACGGCTCTATTTTTAAATGCTCTCACGCCTATAAAAGGAAGGCAAAGGCTCAGGAAGAAATACAGCTTCAAGTACAGAGAAAAACATCACTCACATACATCTACATACTTGAAAATCTCCAATCACTTACAAGAATCAGTTTGATTAAATTCGTTTTACTCTGATACATTTATACTGAATTCTTTGTAAAGAATCGAATCTCAAACAAGAGTTGAGACATCTCAAATTCTAACAAAACAATCTCTTCATTATTGTAAAACTCAAACTATAAGAGTTAAGTATAGTTTGGGGTAGATTGTAAGAAATCCTATCAAGGTTGATAGGTGATTTGATTAATCTCTTTCTGGGTGGAATTAGATTAAGTTCTGTAAACAAAGATCAAGGTTGATCTAAGCTAGGTGTTGTAAAACCAAGAAGGTTCTTGTTTTAAACACTTAGTGGAAAATCTCACAGTGGTGAGGACTGGACGTAGCCCGGGTTGGGTGAACCAGGATATATCTGTGTGTGATATCTCTTCCCTTATCCCTATTTACTTTCAGTCTATTAATTATCAAGTTAGATAGATAAACTGAACTGTTGATTTCAACTAACCAAGAACGTTCTCTGTTTTCTGGTGAAAACCAAGAACGTTATCTGTTTTCTGTTTTCACAACCAAGATCAATCTTGAGTTATTTTCTTAAGTTTTTAACAGAAATTTTAAAAAGGCGAATTTACAATTCAAACCCCCCTTCCTTGTAAATCGATATTGCTACTTCACATGTGATGTTCTAAACCTTTGTACAAAATTCTAAAACACCTTTATTTCATCTACTTACAACATCTAATAAGTTATTAAATATGATATTTTTGGGTTTAGGGTGTCACATGTGTCTAATTCTTTGCATGGTGGCCATAACTACCACATGACAGACAAATCTCTTGTACTCCATCTTATATATACTAGAAATCATATTGTCTAGTACTAATTGAGTCAAATTGATTTGGACAAATATATGAACAAAACATCCCCCACTTTATCTTTAGTGTATTATTGATCTACCTTGATGGACTTCCTTGTCGTTGAGATCATAGATAAGAGAAAGCTTTCGTCATAGCAAACAAGGTTTATTGACTTAAGCCTAAAAAATATATTCAAAATAGATTGCAATCAACCCTTGCGCTTGGTGAAAGAAACTATGGACTCCAGTGTCACAACTATATAACAACTATATAATGATCAAATATTATCTAGGGATCTCATGTTATTTACTATCTTCAGGTTACACAATCCATGGGTTACACAATTTGTAGCACATTTTTTATCAAGAAATCCCTTGGGAATGCTATGAAGCATCCACACTTTTGGGATTAGGCGTGTCGTCGTATCTGGCACACCTTAGTGTTCAGTGTCCGCATGACAAATACATTAAAAAAAATCTTTTTACTTTTCATTATACAAAAAAAATCTATGCGACAGCTCAGACAACCCAAAAAAAATATCTATCTTTGTTTAGACACATATCAAACACATTAATCAAGGGTTAAAGATGTGTCAAAACAATGATTATTAATGAAGGAGTTAAATACATTAAATTGGATTACATCATGTTTAACTTTTCATTAGTAGATTGATGAATGAAGATGAAAAACCATCATATCATGTGTTATTTTTTTTGTAATGAAACAAATAGCTCAATTTAAATAGACATATATATTTTTGGAAAATGCTAACAAGACATCTAAATATATAAAATATTAGATTGAAAAGTGTATTGAAAATTGTATAATATAACTTTTAAAAGCTCGAAATTTATGTTTTCCAATGCATAATTCTTTTGGATCATTATCATTTGTTAGCATAACCCTATATTTTTATTCTGAATTTAGATCCTTTATAATAGAGAAGGTTGATATTTTATTTAATTATAATAAATAATCAAATATATGTGTATTGATAGCGGTGTTATATTTTTTTTAACATTAGCAGAATTGTGGTGTTTGTGTCGTGCTTTATAGTTGGGAAGCAATTTATTTCCTCTTTTAAGTTCAACGTGCTCTTGTTTTTGTTCTAAATTACAAAAGGAGATTGCATTGAAGTTGGTCTACTAAAAGTAGATGATTTTCATTTTCTAGACGATTGCACGTCATCTTATCCATCTTGCCCATAGACCATAGTTAAACAAAGTCCTCAAAATGCCTTGTCCAAGATAGTAATCTTGGTTTTGCTTGTGAACAAAATGAACAACCAGCGTCACAAAATATAAATAAGAATGTTTGAAAAAATATATGAATTAAGTGAAGGGTCGTACCATTTAAATTTAAATAAACAAATAAATAAAAATACATATGTATCCTCGATTTTCCTCTCTTAACTTGCTCTTCAATTTAGAAAATATTATTTCCTCTTTTCTACAATGAGTGACCAATTTGTAAAAACAATTTGTCCTAAAAAGAACAAGCTTTTCAATTTTCAATGTAATATAATTATTTTTTCTAATTATACAATCTAAATAATACTACATATATCAACCTGAATTTACTATACTTCACTTTACATTAATGATAATAGTGATTGCACCTATAGATGATAAATGTGATTTATTAAATGTACTACGCTCTCTCTTTCGTTTATATACTTTTCTTAATCTTTGTGAAATAATTAAAAGGATCACTCATTGTTGGAGAGAACAAAGTTTAACAAGACCTCTCAATAATGAACATTATCAATAATAATTACAATGTAAAAAAAATCCCAATCAGTATCCTTAACAAGCTTATAACCAAATAAATATTTAAATAAGATTTGAGATGGTGTAGCACAAACGTGAGCATCCCAATTTTCTAGTCAGCTTCAGCTATGCCAAACACACCAGCTGCAACTAATTTAAATCTCAGGTGAAAATCTACATTGGCATCTTCACATGAAAATTATTTTGCTTCTTACCAGAGATATCTGACATTTAAATAATGCACAAAATATACCTGACATTTATATAATACACACTTTAGATAGGGGAAAAATGTCAAACATAGTAATTTCTATAGCAAATACACAGATATATATTATTATAAAAGAAATAAGATCCCAATTTCATGCTGATCTAGTATGGTTTTGAAAAACAATGTGTTGGTGAATACCGCCACTTAAATGCTAAGAATTCAATCTATGTAGGTTAAGCAATAGATTAACTAAGATACTTTGTGAAGAACCTACAATGCTACTTTTACTTTCATATTCAGAACTAAATTGGATGCTAAGATATAAGGGCTCTCAGAATGGTATGTTTTTGTAATACAAAGAATTTACATTACATAGGATAAGTTGAAAGCCAAGAATGTGTTCCTGAGAATTATATGTTGTCGGTGATATTTTGGCTTGGATCACTAATTTAAAATGATAGGAGTGAAGGAAATAATTGGCACAAAAGTCTCCTAATTTTTAGAGGTTTTGACCAATAAGAAGATTAATATAGAAGTTTAGAATAATAATAATGATGTAAGAAATGAGATCTGACTTTTTTTTCTAGATTTACATATAGATATAGTCAATAGACAAATGTAGATAGATATTAGTATGTAATGACAGATTTTTAGTTTTATAGAATCTGCTAATGAATCTATCGGTTGAGAAATATCAACGTGTGCTGTTCACTATTCAGTGTTTACTTCGCTTGATAATAATATGTAAACATTGAATTTTACCAATCCAACCGTCAAAGTAATTATTGAATAAATCAACTTCATAATTTTTCATTAGTATTTGATACTTCATCAAATAACTTCAAGTGAACAACAGACGATAAACTTTTTAAACATATAAGTATATATCAATTACAAGATTACATAGCTACAAATGTCTGATATATATGAAATTTTGTGTGTTTGAATTGGTAAAAATCAAATCGACTAAACTTGCATGCGTGTTAAGAAATGGCTGAATGCCATTTATGCCACTAATCAAAAAGATGGATGAGAAGGGTGAAATTGAAGTACCTCTTGAAGAACCGGGTAATGTACCGTACTACAAAACACATTAGTACAATCACCAAAAGATCTGTAATAGTTTAGGAACAATAACATATGAATGAAAGAAATTGCTCAACTCTTTCATCAAAAATTAATCTCAAACATGATTTGAGTTGACGGCTAAACAACTTTACAAAACTTATGAATCTCAGTTTCACATAAATAACTAAAAATGATAAAAACAAATCCGTTTTAGGATAACTAAGGAAAAGACATCTAAATGAGTCAATATATGTAGAAGAAAGTGCAATAAAGGATACTGAATGAACAACGCTCCCACCAATCCAACATATAAAGCCCAAAGTCACATTGTAAAGGTGGACCTTTCGCTGAACCCAATTCATGTCTTCCACAACTGCAAAAATATATTTTTCTGGGGTCATAATCTTGATATAAAGGTCAAAATTCATCCTCAGACTATAATAATATCTTTAAAATTGCTTTCAATATACTACAGAAACGCATAATTATATGTATGCTATCTCTTTGTGTGCATTTCCCTTTAATAGTATCTGTCATACATATTTAGTGAGCAAATCAATATTTGTGTATAGCCTCAACCTCAAGCTGTGGGCTAATGATCAGTGTTGTCAAATAGACGCTATAGAGGTGCTATAGCGTTGTATCATAACGGATTTTGAACAAATCACTATTGGTCCGCAATAAGCTATTTAGTACAAAGTGTTGCCAAATAGACGCTATTGCGGCGCTATAGCACTATAGCATAGTGGAATTTGACAACATTGCTAATGATGGATATAAAAAAGTAATTAATAATTTTATATAAGTTATATTGCATGCTAAGAAATCCTAAAAGTTAAAGATCACTCAAAATTAAAGACATGTTCTTCATGTTAGATATTAAATAGCCTCAACCTTAGGCACTTTTCTTACTATTCCTCTCACAAAAGTTGAGTATAACTGTCACAAATTATTTGAAGGGGTGTGAAAAAAACTATCTTTTGATAGAAATAATTGTATTTTTGTGAGAGGAAAAGTAAGAACAACATCTACGACACTGCACCTAAGTTTTAGCCATATGTTATTAACCAAAATAAAAAGAGTAGTCAACAAAATTAAAAGGTTAGACCAGCTAAGTAGATCACAATTCAGAAAAGCAACCCAATTTGAATCTCATTAGCAATCTTATACACCATCTGGGACAATTTTAAAGTTAATCAACTACTTTTTGTTAACCATAGATAGTTTCCTAAGACCCAACTTGAACTCCAAAACTAGGCCCCTTTGATGCACTTAATTGTCTCTACTATCTAGATGAATTCATGTACAATTGTATAAGCATATATTGAAGATTACTACACACGCTAATTTCACATCTAATAAGAGGGCTGACACAAACAAATCATTTCTCAGTTTCAACAATCCTTGATTGATTGGCTGGTTCCACTCAAATTACGGATCAACCGAGTCACCAATTAGACATAAACAAAGTACATTAATCAGTGTTGTCAAATAGCGGCTATAGAAGCACTACTGTCAAATAGCCGTCGCTGCAGCCCTATAGTGCTTTAGCATAACAGAATTTAAACAAACAACCTCTATTTTCCACAATCCGCAAATAACAACACTGACACTAATTATGTTAAATAATAACTTGTATCACATCTTAAGTCTTAACCAAGTACAGCCAAATCTCTAAGCTCAGGAATGTACTCATTTCTGTTACAAGATGAATCTAGACATTTAAAGACAAGGGGTTTGCCCAACCTACAGGCCTATTTGGATAATGAGAAAATGAGGGAAGAAAAATGAGGTTAAAATGTGACCTTGTTTGTCTTATTAAGTGCATATTTGGATACACGGAAGAAAATGTCAAAATTATGTTTTAGTGTGTTAGGAAAATCAGTGGCATGCCACAAAACATGTGTTCAGTAATCAGTTGAAGCAACATGATGTAGCTTTTTGGTTTGACGTGAAGCATTGCAGTGGAAATAAGTGTTTTCAAACATACAATTTGTCTCCTGTCGTCAAGCGTGATATTAGTAAAAGATCTATATGTTTTGACAGTTTAATTACTTTGAATCAATATCGAATTTTCCTGCAAACACTGTTTGCATTGGGTTAAAATTATTGTTTTGCAGTGAAGACATCCATCCATACACATAAATGACTTTATTTCATACTCAAACTTTACATAGTCGAATTTCAATGACATAGCGTTTAATAAACGCCCACACAAACACACTTGTGCTTCGCATTCAAAAAATCCATTTTGCATTGTGAGAATTTGATTCTTTAAAAAGTGAATCATTTTAACCTTCAAGACCATAGCACCTTAGCATCTAAAGAAAACCAGTAATCCCAATCACAAAAGAACTAGAGTATTATTTAACATCGATTCATTCATAATCAATTTTTTAAACATCAATTCTATCAGCAAAGAAAAAAAAATTCTAGAGTATTACGGATTATAGAGAGATGAATCTGTAAACACTTCACAATTTATGTTGATCATTTTGAAATATTGTTAACATAGGAAACTAACGCGATATCCTCACCGCTATGCGCCCATTTTGAATAAACAAATGTTAATCGAAACTTAAGTCAATGAAAGCTTCAATCGAACACAATGTAACAATTGCTTAGGGAAATTAACACGTCTTGAATATTATTAACTTAAAAAGTAAAAGTGAAAAGAAAATCGATAAAGGTGAGGTTAAAGTATAATAACTTACATAGATTAAACTTACATAGGTTAAACTTCAACAGTTAACAAGTTCAAAACGCACGGGTATCAAACTAGTAATTGATAAAATGAAAATCAACAAAACGCGTGCCCTAGAAGTGAATGATGGCGTACCTTGTACGATCGCATTAAGTTTGAAGGATCGGAAAAATGTTGATCGGTTCTTCCTTACTGCAGAATGTTAATGCAAACAAATTTAATAAGATTGTTTCTGTTCACTCATAACTGGATTTGTTGTTTTGTTGTTAATTTAGAGATGTAGTGACGAGAGAAATCTAGCATGCACCCCCCCACATGTAACTTTTAACTCTAAAATTATATGAAAAAATATTTTTGTTATTTTTAATCATTTGGAAATTTTTGAAATATAATTAAATTATTTTTTTATTTTTGAAAATTTGGTTAAATTTCAGGTTTGAAAAAAAAAATTTGAAAATTTGGGTGAATGTGAAACTTTTTAAATGTAATTTTTTTAAAAGTTTAAAATAATTTTGAAACTTGGAATGAATGTGAAACTTCCGAAATGCAATTTTTTCAAAAATTTAAACAAATTTTAAAACTTTGCAAGGTTCTGAAATGCGAAGTTAGTAGCGGCAAAAACATTGCATTTCAAATTCAAAATTTTGGTTTATAGATTTTTACTCACATGGTATTTAAGTACACTTAACATTCATATGTGTGTGAATTTAGCCACTATATTACTTCACACAAAAAATTCACTCATGTGAAAGGTGAATGCTACGTTTGACTACTTTTATAAATGGTTTGTGGTGGACTAGTATTTAACAGTTATTTGAAATTCTAACGAAGATCGGCAATATTTTTCAAAAGGGTCGTCTTGGTGTTTATGGCTGAGACAATGACTACGTCGAAGTCAATTCGATAAGTATCGATTTGACAATAATCAAGTAATTGTTGTATGAACCAAATGGTTCAAATACAATACCTATTATTGAAGTTTTGATGATAACAATTTGCCGCTAACTAGTTGATTTAAATGCGCATGTTGCATAAAGGCAAATCAGAATCTATGATATTAACTATTTATTAATAGTAACATAAGTATCTCTAACTTGATAATAACTATTCTTGTGTTACTTCATTATAAGAAACATTGTGCATATTATTAGCTAACGATAAATTAATTATAGTTGTTAAGACTAGACTAAGTTATAACATAGAAAAAGTATATCAGACCAAAGCAAAAATGATTCATATCCAAGTCGCATATTGGTTTCATATAATTAGTATTGTCAATATCCTCTAATGGAGTCATTGTCTAGTCAATCGGACAAAATTTAAAGGGTTTTAAAAGCACATAGCTTTATATTGATATTATGAGTCTAATAACAAAGAGATGCTGGTGAAAAGACTAAAGAAAGGGCAGTACCATCCAATATATGTAATGTCTCTAGTAAACAGTATTTGGATCATCTGTTACAACTGCAATAATAATTAATTTTCTCTAGAACGACACTTCCTTTGGTGCAACATTGACTCTTCTTCAAGTCCAAGTCTACGAAGCAAAACAAATTGATCAACCAAAAGTAAAATGTTTGATCCTCTAGATAAGTACTAAGCACAATACAACCTGCAAAATTATGTGATGTGAGCATTTTCAAATGACTCTTTATACAACTACAACAGATCTTTTATGATGTCTCTGCAGCTCTATTATCAACAACTATATTTTATGTTTTAATTAAATTACATGTCTGAGCATACATGTTTTTAAAAATGAGTCTACTTTAGTATTGATCCGATTAAAATGAATCTAGATCAGTATTTATCTAGTCAAAATCAAAAGAAGCCGATTTTTACAAAATAGAATAAAGTTAATTGACCAAAATTGTCATACACTAAATAGGAGATCAAAATTGTCGGATGGTAAAACTTAAGACCAAAAATGCATTTTAACTTTTAATTAAACAATTGATTCAAGTACATTTGCGATGCACATGATAAATTGTGTTTGTAATATTTGTTGTTATTTTTATAAATAAAAAATTAAAGAAAAAATATATGTATTCATAAAAATTAATGTTAGTAAAATTGTATTTTAATTTTTTATGATTCAAAAAATAGAAAGATTTTTAGCTGAGGCAACAATGACTATCACATAGAAGATGAGGTAGAACAAATGTAACATTTGAAAGGGTGGAGGAAGAACCATTGATGCATCACAATAAAAAGAGAGGATGTATGAAAGAGAAAATTTTCACTAATTATTTCTCACTAAATGTTTCCAATTATGAATAAATATAATAATAACATAATAAAAAACAAAAACTAAAAAGGTTAAATATGTTTTTAGTTTTTATAAAATTATGACATTTCAAGTTTAGTATTTAAAAAATGTATTCACTTTAGTTCCTATTTCGATTCTATATTGACTTTTTTGAGGGACTAAAAGTATCAATTTTTTACAAAAACTTTTCGAAATAAGGACAAAATGTGTTTAAAAAATTTTAAGGACTAAAAAGTTGAATTTTTTTTTATAGAGACTATAAATAAAATTTTGATATTTTATAGGAATTAAAACCTTATTTAAGCCATTAAAAAATTGTATGCATCCACCAACAATGATTGAGTCTAGTAGAAGGGATTAGGCTCTCACAACATGGTGAGCCCAACTTTGAATCTCAAACAATTATTTTTAGAATAAGTAAGTTTAGTTTTATGTTTAACTATCCCAATAATATATATTTAGCTACCCAAATAAGTTTATTAATAAAAATTTAAGAGAAATAAAAAAGTCAAAAATTATCACTTGATTGATACATCTATTCATATTGTTTTCACACTTTTTATCTTCATTGTAACTTCAAATTAAATATTTTTACTAATAAAAAATATCAAGATATGACTCATAAATAAAATTGGTGATAAAGTTCATACAAATAGTTTAGTTATTTACATTGAAAACAATATTATTAGTTATTATAGATTCAATAGTAGATCAATTTCATTTCTTAAAATGCACTCAAATACAATTTTTCTAATACTTATTATTGATTTTTATTTTATTTAGTGTAGTTTTAATTTACATTTTATATAACTAATTAAAACTTATTATGAATTTTTTGGCTCAGTGATTAAATTTGATATATTAATTTTAAAATTTTATTTTATTGTTATATATTTGACCTCATCATAAAAATTAGGCTAGTTTCGACACTAGTCACCAGAAGAAGGATTTATATTTAGTGTGTAACGCGCCTCATATAGAATTACCTATAATAGGAATAGGAATAGGAATGTATAAAAAAAATCTATGCACCCAAGCCTATGAATTTGAGTTACTTAAGGAATATGATTGAAAGTTCAAAATGAAAAAGGAATACCATTAAAAGTTTTTAAAAAAAAAATTAGAAACATGAAAATTGAAAACGTTTTTTAAACTTAGTAAATAGAAGTATTTAGAATGATTAAATTCAACTAAATTAAATTAAAGGAAAATTGAGGAGGAATAATGAAAAATTTAGGAGGGAAAACACTTGTGAGAAGTTTATTCTGTTTTACTATATTAATTAAAGATGACACCAAAAAATATATAGATATTTTAACAAACATAAGTAAGACATATAGTAATTTGGAATTTCGCTTATATTAATTAAGGAATAATTTTATTTTATTTTTAAATTAAAGATTACATAGGTGTATTTAGCATGTTTCTTTTCTTTGTTTCCCGGTTCATTCATGTCGGAACATAGTGTGTGAATTTAAAAATTGTTGAAGTTCCACATTTGAAAAATCTTATATGTTGAGTAGTTTTCATCACTATATAAAGATTTTTCAAACTTTTGTTGAAGTCCCACATTGGAAAGAAAACATATGTGGATTTACTTCCATCACTATATAAAGAGTGTCAATCTATTGTGAAAAACACACCAAAGCTGTATGCATTTCTCAACTTTTTCTCTTCTCCTTCTGATATTCTGCTCGATATATTTCCGAGTCACTTCTCCCCTTTCTTTCTGTCCCTTCGATTTTTGAGTGGTTATAATACCATTGTCCTTTTAGAGCGATTGTTATGTCATAGTTCTTTTGATTTATGAGTGGTCATAGTACCATACTGTGAGTGGCTTTAACCGCCATATTGAGGGTGTAATTCTACAACGGTTTTCTACAATGCAGTAGAACTCCGATATAGTGAATTTGGGCTATTTTATCTTGGGGACGTCGTGGTTGATAATCTGTCTTGCACAATTTGGGCAGTGCCGCGAAACGTCATAAAGAGAGAGACCTAGTCCGCAACTCAACCCAGTAATATCTTCGGTGACATAAATTGATTTTCAAATAGTTTTCGACATTCAAAAAACAACAATTTTAAAACGTTTCTTTTTGCCAAGTAAACCGAAGACATTACTGGATCTGTTTCTTTGAAGCAAACAGAAAAGGATAAGAAAGCTAAAGGATTAACCCATGGGAGGGTAATGATTGAAGGTGCAAACACGAGAAGGGGGTTGAATTGTGTTTGACTAACTTGAATACTTTTTAGTTTTAAAACAAAAGCTGTAATGTATGAATTAAAACAGAGTTAACAGCGGATATAAAGTAAATAAAAACTCAGAATTTTATACTAGTTCACCGTTAACTAGGCTACGTCCAGTCCCTTCACCTTGAAGGATTTCACTAATTTAAAAATCTTGAATTACAAAGTACCACTGACTCTCCAAGTCAGTCTTCTCAAAAAGTCTAACAATCCTAGACTTTTGAGGAAAAGAACCTTGAATCTAATTGCTAAGTAATCTGCTACTCCTTCTGACTCCCTCAGATTGTAGACTCTACTTCAACAACTTAGACCTAACACAACGGAAAGAAAACTTAGAGTACTTGCTTCTGAAAAGCGGATACCCACAATTGACCTCACTGAAAACTCAAGTATTTTCGATGCAAAGTCTTCTGCCTTGAGCCTCCTTTTATAGATGAATAATTAGGGTTTCTTCCATGCTTAAATTCGAGCTGAATCTGCCCAGATTCTCTTGCAAAAATAACTTGGCCAATCGGGTTTCACTTAAATAAAAAACTTATCTTTTTAGCTCCAGATTGCATTTGAAAATTTTGTTGACCAATCCTGTTTTTTTTTTTAATTTCAAACCATATCTTTTTAAGCTTCAGATTGCATTCGAATTTCTCCAAGTCTTTAGTAATTTTTTAATCAAATCCCCTTAATACTTTGATCAAATTTCTATCAAAATTTAATCAAGTCTTCTTTGAATTTTATTCAAGTCTTCACTGATTTTCATCATGATTAAAATCTAGACCGTTTGATCTTCTGATCTCGACCACATCTAGACCATACCATCTGATCTGCTGTGATCCTCTAATCTCGGCCAACACTGGACCACATGTTTTGATCTTCTGATTTCGGCCAATCATTGGGCCATATGATCTAATCTTCTGATCTCGGCCAACACTGGGCCATATGATCTGATCTTCTTATCTCGGCCAACACTGGGTCATGATGCTTAAATCTGGACCATTGATCTGAACATTTTCCATCATATCTGGACCAATTTCTAGACTGAGTCTGGATTGAATTGAAATTAAATTTGGACTTATGTTATTTTAATTTGGACATTTACCTTCTGATTTGGATCAAGTCTGGATTAAATCTGGACAATCATTTCTTCTGATCTGGACTTAGTTTTATACTCTGAACCATGCTATTTTCTGGTATGGACCAAATCTAAACCAAGTCACTTGTTCTGGACCAGTTAACTTCTGCTCTGATTAAGTCTAGATTAAGTATGGACTGATTCTTATTTCATGACCAGGCTATCTTCTGGTTAGGTTTAATTCTGGACCAAGTCTTGTTGGAACCAAGTTGGTTCTAAGTACTTAGGATTTTGTTGTTTACAAAAGCACTCCATGTAACCTTATTTTGTACTTAGAAAGATTACATTAAATGCCACTAGAAGATAAAGGTTCCAGAGGTAGAAGATGAAGACACCAGATAATGCATCCAGAAGGTACCAGAGGATGCATCCTGAAATTACCAGAGGATATCTTTGCTGGCCCAAATTAGAAGGAAGCAAAGTCAGAAGGAGACCTGGACCACACCAGAAGGAAGCCTGCCAGAGGGAGACTTGATCTAGACCAGAAGGAATCGTAAGTCAGACTTAGTCCAGAAGTTATTCTGACCAGAAGATGGCCTGACAGTGAAATGATAAACAACCCAGACTTAATTAGAGGAAAAATTAATGGGTCCAGAACAAGAGAATCAATCCAGATTTGAACCAGACCAGAAGATAGCATGGTTCAGGGTATGAAACTAAGTCCAGACCAGAAGAAATGATGTCCAGATTTGATCCAGACCTGATCCAAATCAGAAGGTAAAATGTCCAGACTGAAATATTATATGTCCAGATTTAATTTCAGTTCAATCCAGACCCAGTTCAGAATTGGTCCAGATCAGAGGGAAAAGGTTCAGATCAATGGTCAAGATTTAAGTATATGGCCCAGTGTTGGCCGAGATCAGAAGATCAGACCATGACCTAGTGTTGGCCGAAAATAGTAGGTCAGAACGTGTGGTCCAGCATTGGCCGACATCAGAGGATCACAGCCGATCAGTTCTCAAGTCCAGGTTGCCCGAGATCAGAAGATCAGAAAGTGTGGTCCAGGGTTGGCCGAAATCAGAGGATCACAGCAGATCACTTAGTATGGTCCAGATGTGGACGAGAGCAGAAGATCAAACGGTCCAGAATTAATCATGATGATAATCGGTGGAGATTTAATTTAGTTTGATCAAAGTATTAAAAGGATTTGATTCAAAAATAAAGTGAAGTCTTGTGGAATTCAGAAGCTATTGGCGGGAAGAAAGATTTGTTCCAGAATTAATTAAAGATAGGATTGACCAGTTATTTTTGAAAGCAAATCTGAAGCTTAAAAAGATATGTTTTTTATTTAAAGTGAAACCCAATTGGACAAGTTATTTTTGCAAGAAAATCTAGCAAGATACAGCTCGAAATTAAGCTTGGAAGAGACCCTAATGAGCATCTATAAAAGGAGGCTCAAGGCAGAATACTTAGCATCGAAAAATCACAAAAGAGTCATACACTTCCAAAAGTAAACACTCGAGTTTTTAGTGAAGTTAATTGTGAGTTCCAGCTTTCCAGAAGCAAGCACTCGTGTTATTTTCTTTCCCTTGTGTTAGATCTAAGTTGTTGAAGTAGAGTCTACAATCTGAGGGAGTCAAAAGGGGTAGCAGATTACTTGGCAATTATAATCAAGGCGTTGTAATTCCTTCTACAATCTGGGGTTGTCAGATTGGTAGGAGAAGACTTGACTTAAGAAGTCAAGGTGATGTATTCCTCAAAAGTCTAGGATTGTTAGACTGTTTGAGAAGACTGACTTGGAGGGTCAGTGGTATTGTTGTAATTCAAGGTTTTGAATTAGTGATTTCCTTCAAAGTGAAGGGACTGGACGTAGCATCGTTAACAGTGAACCAATATAAAATTATGTGTTTTTATTTTTACTTTATATTCGCTGCTAACTCTGTTTGATTCATACATCAGGTTTTGTTATAAAACTGCAAAAACAGAAAAAGTATTCAAGTTAGTCAAACACAATTCAACTCCCCCTTCTCCTGTTTGCACCTTCAAGTCTGACTTATGATTCCTTCTGGTCTGGACCAAGTCTCCCTCTGACAAGCTTCCTTCTGGTCTGGACCAGGTCTCCTTCTAAACTCTGCTTCCTTCTGATCTGGGCCAGGAAAGATATCCTCTAATGATGTTATTTAACCTTTGATGATATCCTCTGATATCCTCTGGAGGTGTATCCTCTGGTGCCTTCAGGATGCATCCTCTGGTACCTTCTGGATGCATTATCTGGCCTAACCTTCTGGTGACATTTCTATCCTCTGGTTGCTTCCTCTGGATTTTTCTTCATGTGGTGTCATCTTCTGCCTCTGGTGACGTCATCTTTTGGTGACATTTTATATAATAATTCTAAGTACAAAATAAGATTACATGGAGTGCTTTTGTAAACATCAAAATCCTAAGTACTTAGAACCAACATGGTTCCAAAAATCTCCCCCTTTTTGATGATGACTGATTCCTTGTTATATGAATATGTTTATTGAATTATTTTTCTCATCTCTGTGCTTAATGCTTTTTATTGTCTGATCAACATTAAAATGTTCTACGATTCGTAATTTGAAACGGGAGTGGACTTTACGTGGACTTTACGAATGCTTGAGATGAGAAATTCATGAGATTGTAGTCTAGGGATAGATGCAAGTCATGAAACCAATTGAATTAGTTGCAAAGACAACAATTTAAAAAGAGAATTTCTGTACCGTAAAGCTTAATTATAATTTTAAATCCACTATTCCTTTGAAATTCATTCAGCTCTTCTTGCATTGCAAGTATCCAACCTTCCTCTGCCAAAGCTTCATCAACATTGCTTGGTTCAATTGTTGAGAGTAAACCAAACAGACTAGTTTCTCTACTTGATGATATGGTCTTCAACGGTTCTGCTGCACTGCCAATAATGAGAGTTTCTGGATGTGAAGACTTGTACTTCCATCCATTCTTTCCCTCTGACTTGTCTTTAGAGTCAGCATGTTCTTCTTCCTTGCTTTCATCTTTATCTTTCTCAGGTTCTGCTGCTGGTCCAGCTTCTGGTTCCTGTGCCTCTGGTTCACCTACAATTTCCTCATCTTGCTTTGACTTTTCAAAGTCAAGCTATTTATCATCAAACTTAATGTGGATTGATTCTTCCACAGTGTTAGTTTCGTTGTCAAACACTCTATAAGCTTTTGATCTCTCAGAGTAACCAATAAAGGTACACTTTTGAGATCTAGAGTCAAACTTAGCTAGATTATCTTTAGTGTTCAACATAAAACAAGTACAGCCAAATTGCTTGAAATATGAAATGTTAGGTTTCTTACCTTTCCACAGTTCATATGTAGTTTTATTTAAGATTGACCTGATGTACACTCTATTCTGAATGTAGCAAGCTATGTTGACAACTTCTGCCCAAAGGTAGGTGGCAAGCTTCATATTATTCAGCATGGTTCTGGCCATCTCCTATAGTGATCTATTCTTTCTTTCCACCACTCCATTCTGTTGTGGTGTTCTGGGGGATGAGAAGTTGTGAGAGATGCCATTCTCATCACAGAATTCTTCAAAGTATTTGTTCTCAAATTCACCTCCATGATCACTTGTGATGGTTATGATCTTGACACCCTGTTCATTCATTACTTGCTTACAAAAATAAATAAACACTTTGTGAGATTCATCTTTGTTCTTTAAAAATTTTACCCAAGTCCACCTTGAGTAATCATCAACAATCACAAATCCATATTTCTTACCACTGAGTGAAGCTGTTTGAACAGGACCAAACAGATCTAAGTGAAGCAATTCAAGTGGTTGTGAGGTAGAAACATATTTTTTAGTTTTAAAAGAGCTTTTAGTTTGTTTACCTCTGTGATATGCTTCACACAAAATCTTAGTTTTGGAACTTACCTTGGGAAGCCCTCTTACCAACTGGAGTTTGTTCAACTCAGATATAAGTTTAGGGTTTGCATGCCCTAGCCTCTTGTGCCAAATCAGTTTCTGTTCACTTACAGATAATAAGCATTTAACCTGTTGCTTAGCAAGACTAAACAAATCAATCTTATAAACATTATCTTTCCTAATGCCAGTAAACAAAACAGATTCATCAAGTTGGCTAACAGTTTTTCATGTTTTCTGGTTAAAGATGACATCATATTTGCAATCACTTAGTTGACTTATGCTCAAAAGATTATGCTTCAGACCTTTTACTAATAGAACATTTTTAATAGAAAGGGAAGAAGATTTGTTACCAACTGTTCCTATACCAATAATCTGACCTCTCTAGTTTCCTCCAAAGGAAACTTTGCCTCCATTTTTCATGGTCAGATCCAGAAACATAGATTTGTCTCATGTCATGTGTTTGGAGCAACCACTGTCCAAGTACCATGATTTATGTTGCTGATCAGACCTTGCTTCAGAATCAGAGTCAGACTCATACTCAGTTCGAGCCATCAGAGCTAGTTCAACTTCTGGCCTGTTTGAGTAGTTTCCTTGATTCTGCTTTGGTTGATAGATCATGTTCCTCTGATGATTCTGGAACATGTTTTGGTTCTGGTAACTTGGATGAATCTAGTGATTATGATAACCTTGATGATTCTGGTGATTTGGATGAGTTGGATGAATCTGATAATTCTGATAATTCTGATAATTCCTGTAGTTATACTGATTCTGATAATTGAAGTAATTTTGATGATCATACCTGAACCTTTGATACTGATACCTATTCTGATTTTGGTTCTGGTTCCAATACTGATTCTGATTCTGGTTCAAGTGTTGGTTCCAATTCCAGTTCTTGTGCCTCTGATACTAGTTTCAGTTCGGGTTCTGGTTCTAGTTCCAGTTCTGATTCTGGTTCCAGTTTTGATTCTGGTTACAGTTCTGATTTTGATTCAGGTTCTGGTTGAGTTAACCAGACCTTCTTCCATCAAACTCAGATTGCCTCTGTCTGGTTGTAGCAAGAACATAAACATTCTTCTGCTTGTGCATTACCAACATCCATTGTCCAGGAACCATTGTTGGTGTCTCCTTCTGGTTGCTCATAAAATCTGCAACATAGACAATTTGATCTTTTGGTACCCAGAACTGATTGGGTCTAGGTTTGTTAGTTTTAATAGCTCTCTGATATTGTTTAGATTTTACCATTGGACAAGATAATTCAGAGTGACCTTTCTTAGCACAAACAATGCATAAAACACCAAAATGAACAATTTTAGTTTCTGTAAAACCAAGACCTCTCTTTCCAATGTTACTGTTTCCATAAATCATATATGCATATTTACTTATTTCCATTCCATTAGAAATAAAGTTTTGAAAAAATTGCTCATGCATATCAGATTCACAAACAGTTTTGGAAGTGGAACAAATATTACTTTTGAGAGTTTGGTTTTCAGATTTGAGTCTTGCAACTTCAGTTTTAAATCCTTGTTTTAAGTTGCATACTCAGAATTTTGAGTCTTTAAAACTTGGACTTCTTTGGTCAGATTTTTCTTATCTTCCCTAAGAGTTTTCAGTTTTAAATACATCTTATTGTTTGCATTTAAAAAATCTTTTACATCCTCAATTTATTCAGATTTAGAGAGATTAGAAAATACCTTATTGTCTTCATCTTCTGAATCTGTTCCAGAGCCTGAGCTGTATCCAGAACTTGAGTTGGTATGAGCCATCAGAGCCAGAATTGCTTCCTCTAATGTGCTTCCAGACTTGCCTGAATGATTGCTTTGATCATTCTTCCTTCTGCCTGCTTTACTTCTTGGAACTATGCCTTTATGAAGTCCAGAGGCAGACCTCATGTGTGCCATCATTGCTGTTTTTGCCTCTTCTTCATTAGACGATTCTTCTTCTGATTCTGATGCATCCCAGGATGCCATCAGACCCTTCTTTTTGAATCTGGAACTCTTCTTGTGTTGTTTACCTTTTTCCAGATTTGGACATTCTGACTTGATATGTCCAGGTTCATTGCATCCATAACAGATGATGCTCTTCTTGTCAGATTCTTCCTTTCCTTTGTTGTTATGTTTCTTCTTGGAGCCTCTCCTCTTCATGTTTTCCCAGATCTTAACCATATGTTTGGTTAAGTAAGCCATATCATCACAGTCACTGTCACTATCATCTGATTCTGGTGCTGCCTTTGCAGTTTTCTTCTGTTTTGACTTCAGGGCCAGATTGTTCTTCTTCTTTGGTTCATCTGCTTCCAGTTATATTTCATGAGACTTGAGTGAGCTAATCAGATCTTCAAGTCTTAAGTTATTCAGATCTCTGACTTGCTGAACTGCAGTAACCATTGGTCTCCACTTGGTTGGTAAGCTTCTTAGAATCTTCTTGACATGATCTGCTGTTGTGTAGCTTTTCTTCAAGACCTTCAGTCCAGATATCAGAGTATGGAATCTACAGAACATTCCATCAATGTCTTCATCATCTTCCATCTTGAACATCTCATACTGTTTGACCAGTATGTTAGCCCTTGTTTCTTGAACCTGCTGGCTTCCTTCATAGTTCAGAACCAGACTGTCAAATATGCTCTTTGCTGTTTCTTTATCTGTGCATCTGTTAAATTCCTTGAATGTGATGGCATTGATCATGATGGTTCTGGACTTCTGATGCAGTTTGTATAATCTGCTCTAGTCTGGACTCATATCTGCCATGTTCAATACTTGAGTTGGATCTCCTAGAACAGTAGGTGCAATGTATCCTTTGACTACCAGCTTCCATAATTCAGGATCTTGAGATATGAAGAAACTTCTCATTCTGTCCTTCCAATACTCAAACCTGTCTCCATCAAACAGTGGTGGTTTGTTGATGTTACCTCCAAAATCATCTTTGGATTCTGCCATGTTGTTGACCCCTTGGACCTTTCCTCAAACACTAGTTAAGTGCTCAGCCTTGAGAACGAGCTCTGATGCCAATTGAAGGTGCAAACACGAGAAGGCGGGGTTGAATTGTGTTTGACTAACTTGAATACTTTTTAGTTTTAAAACAAAACCTATTATGTATGAATTAAAACAGAGTTAGCAGCGGATATAAAGTAAATAAAAACTCAGAATTTTATACTGGTTCACCGTTAACTAGGCTACGTCTAGTCCCTTCACTTTGAAGGATTTCACTAATTCAAAAACCATGAATTACAAAGTACCACTGACCCTCCAAGTCAGTCTTCTCAAAAAGTATAACAATCCTAGACTTTTAAGGAAAAGAACCTTGAATCTAATTGCTAAGTAATCTGCTACTCTTTCTGACTCCCTCAGATTGTAGACTCTACTTCAACAACTTAGACCTAACACAAGGGAAAGAAAAACTTAGAGTACTAGCTTCTAGAAAGCGGATACTCACAATTGACCTCTTTGAAAACTCAAGTATTTTGCTTTTGGAAATGTATGACTCTCAAGTATTTTTGATGCAAAGTCTTCCGCCTTGAGCCTCCTTTTATAGATGAATAATTAGGGTTTCTTTCATGCTTAAATTCGAGTTGAATCTGCCCAGATTCTCTTGCAAAAATAACTTGGCCAATCGGATTTCACTTAAATAAAAAACGTATCTTTTTAGCTCTATATTGCATTTGAAAATTCTGTTGACCAATCCTGTTTCTTTTAATTTCAAACCATATCTTTTTAAGCTTCAGATTGCATTCAAATTTCTCAAAGTCTTTAGTAATTTTTGAATCAAATCCCCTTAATACTTTGATCAAATTTCTATCAAAATTTAATCAAGTCTTCTTCGAATTTTATTCAAGTCTTCACTAATTTTCATCACGATTAAAATCTAGACCGTTTATTCTTCTTATCTCGACCACATCTAGACCATACCATCTGATCTGCTGTGATCCTCTGATCTCGGCCAACACTGGACCACATGTTCTGATCTTCTGATCTCGGCCAATCACTGGGCCATATGATCTGATCTTCTGATCTCGGCCAACACCGGGCCATATGATCTGATCTTCTGATCTCGGCCAACACTGGGCCATGATGTTTAAATCTGGACCATTGATCTGAACATTTTCCCTCTGATCTGGACCAGTTCTGAACTGAGTCTGGATTGAACTAAAATTAAATCTGGACTTATGTTATTTTAATCTGGACATTTACCTTCTGATCTGGATCAAGTCTGGATTAAACCTGGACAATCATTTCTTCTGATCTGGACGTAGTTTTATACTCTAAACCATGCTATCTTCTGGTCTGGACCAAATATGAACCAAGTCACTTGTTCTGGACCAGTTAACTTCTGCTCTGATTAAGTCTAGACTGATTCTTATTTCACGACCAGGCTATCTTCTTGTCAGGATTGATTCTGGACCAAGTCTGACTTATGATTCCTTCTGGTGTAGACCAAGTCTCCCTCTGACAAACTTCCTTCTGGTCTGGACCAGGTCTCCTTCTGGACTCTGCTTCCTTCTGATCTGGGCGAGGAAAGATATCCTCTGATGATGTTATTTCACCTTTGATGATATCCTCTGGAGGTGTATCCTCTGATGCCTTCAAGATGCATCCTTTGGTACCTTCTGGATGCATTATCTAGCCTAACCTTTTGGTGACATTTCTATCCTCTGGATGTATCTTCTGTTGGTGTCATCTTCGGCCTCTGGTGACGTCATCTTCTGATGGTATTTTATATAATAATTCTAAGTACAAAATAAGATTACATGGAGTGCTTTTGTAAACATCAAAATCCTAAGTACTTAGAACCAACTTGGTTCCAACAATGATTACCTCTATAAGAATTGACTTGCTGATGATCTGTATGAATACTCCAGTTCCAATAATAGTGCTAGACATGTATAAGATGCTATAAAGAAGAAATATGATACCGAGGAGGTTGGAGCTAAAAAGTGTGTTGTAGTTGTTACCTCAAATATCAAAGTATCAAATAACCGATGACAGATTCGTGGAGGTTCACTCCTATGAAATTCAGAAGATACCTCATGAGATCATCTCTTATGGTATGATTTTAGATGAATTTCAAATTGATTGTTACTATCAACAAACTACTTTTGTTTGCAAGGATTTCAAAAAAATTCTCTCAAAGCATAAAACAAAAGAATTTTTCCTAAAGAGTATGATAACTCGTCTCTAGAGATAAGAAGAAAAAAAATCTTGTTTATGCTTTTTTTTTTTGAATCAGGCAGAGTTTACTTATACTATATGAGCAGATTTGTACACCAATTTCAAATATGATATTTGTGTTGGCAAATGGTACATCTGAGGCATGTTTAAATTAAATGTTGAAATTAAGAATGTCTCATATTGTTTACATGTTGTGTGATTTTAATTTTTGGCATGTTAGACTCTGTCATGGTGAACAAACTGTTGAAACCAAGTTGGTTCTTGCAATTAAAGTTTTGATGTTAACAAAATAATTTTATGTAAATCGTATTTTGACTTAGAAGAAAAAATCAGAGGATGTGCAAAATCAGAGTATGACACCACTAGATGATGTCACCAGAAGATAAAAATGCCACTAGAAGTTTCGGCTAGAGGATACTAGAGGATGCACCCAGAGGATACCTCCAGAGAATACCAGAGGATGTCATCAAAGGCAAACATCAGAAGATAGCATCACCCAGAGGATATCATCAAAGGGAAGGAAAAATAACATCATCAGAGGATATCTTTCTTGGCCCAGATCAGAAGGAAGCAAAGTCCAAAAGGAGACTTGGTCCAGACCAGAAGGAAGCTTGTTAGAGGGAGAATTGGTCCAGACCAAAAGGAAACATAAGTCAGACTTGGTCCAGACCAGAAGATAGCATGGTCCAGAACAAAAGACTTGGTCCAGAACAGAAGATAGAATGGTCCATAACATAAGACTTAGTCCAGATTTGGTCCAGACTTGGTCCATATCATAAGATCAATGGTCCAGATCAAAAGATAAATGGTCCAGATCATAAGATCAATGCTCCAGATCATAAGATCAATAGTCCAAATCAGAAGATCACAGAATGGTACATATCAGATAACATGGTTCAGAATTGGTCGAAATCAGAAGATCACATAATGGTACAGATCAGATCACATGGTCCAGAATTGGTCGAAATCAGAAGATCACATAATGGTAAGGTCAGATCACATGGTCCAGAATTGGTCGAAATCATAAGATCACAGAATTATGCAGATCAGATCACATGGTCCAGAGTTGGTCGAGATAAGAAGATCATACGGTCCAGAATTTAAATCATGATGCAAATCAGTGAAGACTTGATTAATATTCGAAGAAGACTTGATTAAATTTTGATAGAAATTTGATCAAAGTATTTTAAGGGGATTTGATTCAAAAAATCACTAATGACTTGAAGGAAATTCGAATGTAATCTGAAGCTAAAAAGATATGGTTTGAAATTAAGAGAAACAAGATTGGTGAACAGAATTTTCAAGTGCAATCTAAAGCTAAAAAGATACATTTTTAAATAAAGTGAAACGGGATTGGCCAACAGAATTTTCAAAGGAAATCTAAGCAAGATTTATCTCGAATTTAAGCTTGGACAAAGCCTTATTTGCAGCTATAAAAGGAGGCTTCAGGCAGCAGCATTATGTATCGAAAAACACAGAACTCAAGCTTCAAAGTCAAAGTTATCCGACAGTTCAATAGAGAGAAATACTTGAGTGCAAAAGCAATATTTTCTAAGTGTTTTTGAGAGAGAAATTCAGTGCAACAATCAGCGTTTCAGAAGCAACAAAAGAGTGCAGCAATCAGCTTTCCAGAAGCAACTTTGCAGAGTTCCAAACCCTTGTAATCAAACCCGTTAGAGGTGTAGATTCCTTCTTCAATCTGGGGTTGTCAGATTGGTACGAGAAGACTTGACTTGTAGAGTCAAGGTGCTGTTATCGTTCCTTAAAAGTCTGGGGTTGTCAGACTGTTTGGGAAGACTGACTTGGAGGGTTAGGTGTTGTAATTCAAAGGTTTTGAATTAGTGGATTAAAGCCTTCGGAGTGAAGGCAATGGATATAGCGAAGTTAATGGTGAACCAGGATAAATCGTTGTGTTCTTATGTTGTTATTATCCGCTGCTGAGTCGGATTAATTATTCATCAAATAATTCCCATCAACATTAAACAAAACAACAAAAGAATTCAAGTTTGGCAAACACAATTCAACCCCCCTTCTCGTGTTTGCACCATCACAAACATGTAATTTCAAACATAAGTAACTCAGGTTTAATACCAATGTTATCTTTAAATGATTTTGAAAAAAAATGTGATTTTTGTAGTTAAGCTAAAATAACAAAGAGTTCACATAAATATGTAGTTAGAGAATCTAAGTCTTTAGATTTAATTACACTCTGATATATGTGAACTTGATGGGACGTTAACAAAAAATGAAAAACGTTATTTTACCACTTTTATTGATGATTGCTATTACTATACTTTTGTATATCCAATGAAAAACAAAAGTGAAACACTTAACATGTTTAGGATCTTTGTAACTTAGGTTTCGTAGTGATAGAGGAATAAAGTATGATTCTAGTTTATTTAATGAGTTTTATAAAACACAAGGAATTATACATAAAATCACAGCACCCTATTCACCTTAAATGAATAGTAAAGCTGAAAGAAATAATAGAACTCTTACATAACTAGTTGTTGCTATTATGCTTAAATCTGGTGTTGCATCTCATTGGTGGGGGGAAATTAGTTTTTTTGTTGCTATATATTGAATAGAGTTCCTAAATCTAAAAACAAAACATCTCCTTATGAGATAATGAAAAAAAGACAACCAAACTTGTCTTATATTCGAACATGGGGTTGTTTGGCTTATGTCAGAATCATCGATCTAAAGCGAATTAAACTCACCAGTAGAGCCTATGAATGTGTATTCATTGGGTATGATGTAAACAGTGAAGTGTATAGGTTTTATGATCTAAATGCGAAAGTGATCATAGAGTCAAATGATGTTGACTTCTATGAAAATAAATTCCCTTTCAAATCGAGAAATAGTGGGAGCAGCGAACCAAGTCACGTTCCTGTGACAAGAAGCACTAAAAGCAACAAACAAGGTGAAATGGAAACTCAAAGAAGTAAGAGAGTAGAAGTTGCTAAAGATTAGAACCCAAATATATGATCTATAAATTAGAAGAGGATCCTGCAAATCTTAAAGAAGCTTTGTCATCATTGGATGCAGATTTATGGCAAGAAGCTATAAACGATGAAATGGATTCTCTAGAGTCTAACAAAACATGACATTTGGTAGACTTGCCTCCTGGTTGCAAACCAATAGGTTGTAAATGGATTTTGAAAAGAAACTAAAACTCGATGGAACTGTTGATAAATACAAGGCACGCCTTGTAGCCAAAGGTTTTAGACAAAGAGAAAATGTAAATTTCTTTGACACTCTTTCACCAGTCACTAGAATAACATCCATTAGGGTACTCATCTCTCTAGCAGCTATTCATAACTTCATGATACACCAAATGGATGTTAAAATAATTTTTTTTTAAATGGTGATCTGGAGGAAGAAATCTATATGGAACAACATGAAGGTTTTGTAATTCATGGACAAGAAGACAAAGTTTGTAAATTAGATAAATGACATGAAAAATTTGATAACTTAATGATATCGAATGAGTTTAAAGCGAATGAAAGTGACAAATGTATTTATTACAAATATGAAAATGGCATTTGCACTATCATATGTCTCTATGTAGAAAACTTACTCATATTTGGTTCAAACATTCATGTTGTAAATACTGTGAAATCATTGTTGAGTAACAACTTTGATATGAAAGACCTTGGAGAAGCGAATGTAATCCTAGGAATCAAGATTACTAGGTTAGAAAAGGAAATTTCTTTGGATCAATCTCACTTTGTCGAAAAGATCCTAAAGAAATATAAGTAATTTGACTGTAAATCTGCATGCACACCATATGACCCAAGTGTGAAACTTTTCAAGAACACTTGTAAGGGTGTTAGACAAATTGAATATGTGAGCATCATTGGCAGCCTCAAGTATGCCACTGATTATACTAGACCCGACATTGCCTACGTCGTGGGGCTGTTGTGCAGGTTTACCAGTAGACCCTAGCATGGAGCATTGGCACGCTATCGAAAGAGTCATGATATACCTAAAAATGACCATGAGACTCATATTACATTATCAAAGATTTCCTACCGTCCTTGAAGGATACAGTGATGCTGATTGGAACATTCTCTCAGATGACTCCAAAGCAATCAATGGCTATATTTTTAGTATAATCGGTGATGATGTACCTTGGAAATCGAAGAACAGACGATATTGGCTCAGTCCACTATGGAGTCTGAAATGATAGCACTAGCTACTACTAGTGAAGAAAAAAGTTGGTTGAGATGTTTGCTAGCTGAGATCCCTTTATGGGAAAAACCTATGTCAGCTGTGTTGATCCACTGCGATAGTATCGTGGCTATTGCAAAAATTGAGAATCGTTATTACAACGGTAAGAGACGACAAATACGTCGTAAGCACAACACAATTAGAGAATTACTTTCTAAAGGAGCTGTTATAGTGGATCATGTACGCACTTATGAGAATTTAGTGGGTCCTTTGACGAAAGGGTTAGCTAGAGAGAAATTCCTAAATACATCCAAAAGGATGGGTCTAATGCCTATAGAGTCACTTATGATGGTAACCCAACCTAAAAGACTGGAGATCCCAAGAATTAGGTTCAACGGGTAATAACAAGTTGTGAAGTGATATGAGATGAACATGTTATTATATATCAAAGAAGCATGATTCCTGAAGCGATGATATGATGAGATAATAGAAACTCTTAATGAGATCTATACTCTATATGGAGTGGAGTACCTAGCTACATGAGTACTCTTGATAGACTCACCTATGTGAATGTGGAAGTGGGGCCGCTTCCTGTGGAATTTTGAGGCAGAATTCCTAGAGTGTTCACTATATTGGGATAGACGTGCAGGGCCATTAACGCACGGGCTTTTGAGAATACATCCTATGAAAAGGTTGTGTGTGGGCTTAATATCAGAGATAGAGTTCAAGACTACGAGTCACTCTTGTTGAATCTGAATCTCACTTACTATGCAAAGGTTCAATTCAAGAAACACATTTGCTTATGCACAATCTTATAGAAGCGTTTGATGCTACTTCAGAAACATTTTTTTAATTCAAGTGGGGGATTGTTGGAACATTGTGTGTGAATTTAAAAATTGTTGAACTCCAACATTGGAAAAATCTTATATGTTGAGTAGTTTTCATCACTATATAAAGATTTTTCAAACTTTTGTTGAAGTCCCACAATGGATAGAAAACATATGTGGATTTGCTTCCATCACTATATAAAGAGTGTCAATCTATTGTGAAAAGTACACCAAAGTTGGATGCATTTCCCAACTTTTTCTTTTCTCCCTCTTATATTCTGCTCGATATACCACTATCCTTCGAGAGTGGTCATAATACCACTGTCCTTTTAGTATGGTTTTTATGTCGTAGTCCTTTCGATTTTTGAGTGGTCATAATACCACTGTCCTTTTAGAGCGGTTGTTATGTCGTAGTTATTTTGATTTATGAGTGGTCATAGTACCATACTGTGAGTGGCTTTAACCACCATATTGAGAGTGACTTTAACCGTCATATTTAAAGTGGTTTTAACCACTATATTGAGGATGTAATTCTAGAACGGTTTTCTACATTGCAGTAGAACTCTGATACAGTTAATCTGGACTGTTTTATCCTGGAGACGTCATGGTTGATAGTCTGTCTTGCACAATTTAAGCAACCCAGTAATTAAAGAGAGTGACCTAGTCCGCGACTCAACCCAGTAATATCTTCGGTAACATAAATTAATTTTCAAATAGTTTTTGAAATTCTAAAAACAACAATTCATGACTTACGAGTTTCTTGCTTTAATTTTACCTTTATTGCTCCATGTATATCTTCTCCAGCTTTTGTTTTATTTTTGGGAACATTGATTTTCTATATATAGTTTGTGAAAAGATAATGCGTATGACCTTGGACAAGAAACCTTGCCAACTAGCGAGCAATTAATGACTTACAATTTAAGAGTTGATACGATACGCACCTGTAAAGAAAACAATGTACTTGAAATAATTAATTGTCCATAACTACGTAGATATTGTTAAATTGTAAGTTTTATTATCAATTCAGACTCTAAACTTTGCATGTGTATAAGATAATTATAATCAGATTTATTTTAGTTTTATAAAATCAATATTATATATATATATATATATATATATAAGTTAACGTTTGGATGAACATCATGTTTCACAATATCATAGGGCCACCGTAATTTTATCATGGGATTTATGACATTCTACTATATATATACACGGTATTGATACCCGACACTGATATAAGTATGAAATATGATATTTTTAAAAATATGAAGTAACGAGTACGTGAGTACAAAATTAATTATTTTTTATATAATTTAATTAAGATAGTTAAATTGTTTAATTTATATTATAAAATGACAATAAAAATTTAAAAAGTCACATATTGTATTCAATACAATAACAAATAAGAGTTATTTTATTTGGTATGAATGATTTGTACAATAAATAAAAGAAAACACAAAAATAAGGGTTTAGACCAATAAACAATTAACTGACCATACATAAAAAAATAGATAATTGTAATTTATAAGTGTTAGATATTATCATATATTATTTTTTTTATTTCTTATAAATATTCATCTTAATAATAAGCATTTTCCAAAAAATAAATACAAATACACATAATGTTAGATCTTTTGTTGAAGGTATGCTGCAGATCTTGAACAAGAAGAAGATGAAATTGATGATAATAAAAGTTGCACAAATAAATTTTAAAGCGTGTGTATCACACTAAGCTTCAGGTTTGAGTCGCCCCCACCAACCTATATATATTGGATGCAAACGAATTAACTGACGAATCCCCTTCAGGATACTTTTGAATCCTTGAATTGAATTGCACATCCACATCAAGTATATCGATCAATGATAGTTTACAGAATAAAGTTCGTTCATTTACTCTCATGCACTAGAGAAAAGAATAAATGACTCAAAAATATTTTTGAAAAAATTTTGACTCATGTAACATGAAATTTTTCTTGTTCTTATTTCTGCATCTAAAGTATCTCAATTTATATAGAAACTCATACCAATTAGTGAAAGAAAACAACTCTTGAAAAAGATTGTAACATATGGTAACTTAACAAATGCATTGGTTCAATGACTAACAGATGCATTAAACTCAAATATTGCAATCACTTGACCAAGTGATACATTAAGTTATTTAATTTTTCTACATTGATGTAGCTATTAGAGAATTCAAAATATATTTTAGAAATTTCCCCCACAATCCCACACCATTTTCAAAATATATCTAAATCCGTTATTTCAAAAATCTCATTGTTTCAGATAAAAAGGTATCTTACGATTTGAACCATTACTTAATAAATTATGCTTTCACTTATTCCAGAATAGATTAGTAGACAAGCTTTGAACCAACCATTCATTAGAACAAATGTGCATAACTCACACATGAAATCTTGGTACCATTGATCAAATTATAAAAACGACACATTTGATAAGGCCATGTGTCTCATATCCTTTTCATGAGAATTTAAGAGTCAATCCCTTGAATTCTATGAAGCGGCCCACTTCATTCTCATATAGGTGGACTATATCAAAAATGCACTCATAATTATACATTCCAGCAAATATATGTTATATGTCCATTAAGAGGATACCTCATCCTACCACTTTTATTTTACGGTTCAAGTACTTTTACCATTGTTGGAACCAAGTTGGTTCTTTCACTTAAAGTTTTGATGTTAACAAAAGTATTTTATGAAAATAATATATTTGACTTTGAAGAAGAATGCAAAAATCAGAAGATGACACCAGAAGATGATGTCACCAGAAGCAAAAACCAGAAAATGGCGTCACCAAAAGCAGAAACCAGAAGATGACGTCACCAGAGGATACCACCAGAGGATGACGTCACCACAGGATACCTCCAGAAGATAAAGCCAAAAAATGTCACCAGTGGATACCAGAAGATATCACCAGAGGATACCTCCAGAGGATACCAGAAGATGTCATCAGAGGATACTAGAGGATATCATTAGAGGATCCCATCAGAAGCAAGAATCAGAGGATGTCATCAAAGGCAAAAATCAGAGAATATCATCAATAAGAGGATATCATCAGAGGATATCATTCGTGGTCCAGATTAGAAGGAAACACGGTCCAGAAGAAGACATGGTTTAGATCATAAGGAAACATGGTCCACATCAGAAGCAAACATGGTCCAGAAAATAACATGGTCAATCATCAATCAGAGGATATCATCATAGGCAAGAATCAATGACATCATCAGAGGATATCATTCGTGGTCCAGATCAGAACGAAACACGGTCCAGAAGAAGACATGGTTTAGATCATAAGGAAACATAGTCCACATCAGAAGCAAACATGGTCCAGAAGATAACATTGTCCAGATCAGAAGATAACATGCTCTAGATCAGAAGATAACATGGTCCAGATCATAAGAAAACATGGTCCAGAAGATAACATGGTCCATATCAAAAGAAGACATGGTCCAGACTTGGTCCAGATCAGAAGAACACACGGTCCAAATTTAAAACGTGATTCAGATACGTAGAAGACTTGATTCATATTCGAAGAAGACTTAATTGAAATTTGAAAGAGATCTGATCAAAGTTTTAAGAAGATTTGATTCAAAAATCAAAGAAGACCTAATGGAAATTCGAAGGAGATCTGAGCAAATAAGATTTGGTTCGAAATTAAAAAGGAACAGAATTGGTCAAAAGAATTTTCAAAGGAAATCTGAGCAAGATACATCTCGAATTGGAACCTTTTTGTTTAAAGGGCATTCTACCTTGTAATGTCCCAATTTGTTGCATCCAAAACAAGTGATATGGCTTTTGTCTACTTCAGTTTTAGTTCCTTCTCTTTTATTTCGGAGGTTTCTTTTTATTTGATCCCTCATTTTCATCATTCTTTGAATTTTTTTTGTGAGAAGAATAAAGGTGCAAACACGAGAAGGGGGTTTGAATTGTGTTTGACTAACTTGATTACTTTTTCTGTTTTTGCAGTTTTATAACAAAACCTGATGTATGAATAAAACAGAGTTAGCAGCGGATATAAAGTAAATATAAAACAAAGAATTTTATATTGGTTCACCGTTAATATTTTTGTATCAAATCCTCTTAATACTTTGATCAAATCTCTATTAAAATTTAATCAAGTCTTATAAGAAATTTAATCAAGTCTCCACTGATTATCATCATGATTAAATATGAATCGTATGATCTTCTGATCTCGACCAACTTTAGACTTATGTAATCTGACCTGCGCCACTTCTGTGATCCTCTGATCTCGGCCAACACTGGATCATTTGAACTAATCTGGACTATTTTATGATCTTCTGATCTCGGCCAACACTGGGCCATGATACTTAACTCTGGACCATTTTACATTTATCCTCTAAAATTTATCATTTAATCTGGACATGAATTTTACCTTTTGATCTGGACACTTATCCTTCTGGTCTGGACCAAGTCTCCCTCTAGCAGGCTTCTTTCTGGTCTGGTCCAGGTCTCCTTTTGAACTCTGCTTCCTTCTGATCTGGGCCAGAAAAGATATTCTCTGATGATATTTTGACATCCTCTAATATCCTCTTGTCTGATTTTATCCTCTGATAACTCATCTTCTGCCTCTGGTGACTTCATCTTCTTGTGGCATTTAATATAATAATTCTAAGTACAAAATAAGATTACATGGAGTGCTTTTGTAAACATCAAAATCCTAAGTACTTAGAACCAACTTGGTTCCAACAATCTCCCCCTTTTTGATGATGACAAAACCTTAACTTATTTTGTTAGCTTATAACTCAAAGTACTTGAAATACTCCCCCTTGGACCAATCTCTCCCCCTAAGTCTAATAATGACTTTTTCTTCTCCTTTTCAACTCGTTCTTAAATCATTCTTTCTTTTCTTCTCTTCTCTACTCCTTTTCAACTCATTCTTTATTCTCTCTTTCTTTTCTCTCTTCACATTGCCTCTCCTTTTCAACTCCTTCTCTTTTCAATCTTTCTTTTTCTCTCTCCCTGTTTCCTCTCCTTTTCAACTCATTCTCTTTTCATCTCTTTCTTTGTCAGATTGTTTGGGAAGACTGGTTTGGAGGGTCAGGTGCTATAATTCAAAACGTTTTGAATTAGTGGATTAAAGCCTTCGGAATGAAGGGATTGGATGTAGCCAAGTTAATGGTGAACTAGGATAAATTGTTGTGTTCTTATGCTGTTATTATCCGCTACTAAATCTAATTATTTATTCATCAAGTAATTTACATCAACATTCAACAAAACAGCAAAAAGAATTCAAGTTTGGCAAACACAATTCAACCCCTCCTTCTCATGTTTGCACCTTCAATTGGCATCAGAGCTCGGTCTCAAGGTTGAGCACTTTACAATGTTTGAGAAAAGATCCAATGGTTCAACATGTCTGAATTCAGTGAAGAAGCTGTCAGAGGAAACATCAACAGACCACCTCTGTTTAATGGGGAAAAGTTCGAGTACTGGAAGGATAAGCTGAGGAGTTTCTTTATTTCACAAGATCCTGAACTTTAGGACTTGGTAGAAGATGGCTATACTGCTCTAGAGGATGCTGATGGTGTTGAAATTCCCAGAAAGGATATGAATGTTGACTAGAAGAAGATGTACAAGATGCATCATAAATCCAGAACGTTCATGATCAATGCAATCACCTTCAAGGAATTCGACAAGTGCACCAACAAAGAGACAACAAAGAGCATCTATGATAGTCTGACTGTAACTTATGAAGGCAGCAAGCAAGTTCAAGAAGCAAAGGCAAACATCCTAGTCAAAAAGTACGAGCTGTTCAAGATGGAAGAAGATAAAGATGTTGAAGCAATGTTTTCTAGATTCCAGACTCTAGTTTCAGGATTAAAGGTACTCAAGAAGAGCTACGCTACTGCAGACCACGTGAAGAAAATTCTTTGAAGCTTGCCAACCAAGTGGAGACCAAATATCACTGCCATTCAAGAAGCAAAGGATTTGAACACTCTGAAGTTGGAAGAATTAATCAACTCCCTCAAATCACAAAATTGAGCTTGAAGAAGATGAGCCCAAGAAGAAGAACAAGACCCTAGCCTTGAAATCCAAGTAGAAGAAAGTTCTAAAAACTGAAGAAGAATCAGAAGATTGTGATTCTAATGACCAGAATCAGAAACCAGAAGAAGAAGAGATTTCCTTCATAACCAGAAAGGTTCTGAAGATGTGGCACAACAGAAAGAAGAAGTTTCCCCAAAGGTATTCCAATAGAGGAAAGGATTAACACGACAACAAAAGTATCATCTGCTATGGATGCAATGAACCTGGGCACATCAAGTTAGAATGTACAAACCTGGAGAAAGGGAAACCCCAGAAGAAAGACTTCATAACCAAGAAGAAGAATCTGATGGCTACATGGGATGATTCTGATAAATCTTCTGATGATGAAGAAGCAGAATTGGCTCTGATGGCTCACACTTATAGTGTCTTTGGATCCAACATAAAATCTGACTTTGGAAGTGAATCAAAAGATGAAAAAGCAGAACTGGCTATGACGGCTTACACTCATTCTGCCTCTGGATTCGACACAGATGTTGACTCTGGAAGAGAATCAGAAGATGAAGAAGCAGAATTGGCTTTGATGGCTCACACCAACACAAATTCTGATTCTGGAAGTGAATCATCAAATGAAGAAAAAGAGGTATTTTCTGAATTCACCCGATCTGATTTAATTACTGCAATGAATGATATTTTAAATGTCAATAACAAATTGTCTTTAAAACTGAAAACACTTAGGAAAGAAAATAAAATTCTAACCAAAGAAAATAAATTTTGCATCCATGGCGGTG
This sequence comes from Cicer cuneatum, assembly GCA_037974295.1. Classification (NCBI taxonomy): domain Eukaryota; kingdom Viridiplantae; phylum Streptophyta; class Magnoliopsida; order Fabales; family Fabaceae; genus Cicer; species Cicer cuneatum. The sequence continues at coordinate 48,106,557 of JBBPBO010001986.1, forward strand.
TTGGCAATGCAAGTTTGTTTCTTTGAACCCCAAGAAACTGCACATCCACCAAGGTTGAAAACTCATCCACTCGTGGAAGCATGATCCTCAACATAATTTACCCAACTGACATCTGTATATCCTTCCAAAATTGAAGGATATTCAATATAGATTAAACTATAGTTAATTGTCCCTTTCAAATATTTTAATACTTTATTAATTGTATGCTAATGTTCTTTACTTGGATTGCTTGTATACCGATTTAATCTTCCAACAACATATGCTATATCAGGTCTGATACAAGTCATGACTTACATCAAGCATCCGATTACCTTTTACATTCTTGATAGTGTTGACCAACCATCACCAAACCATGACACTTTTGTCATTTAATCTCTTCACATTGTATCACATACACAAACTTTTATGTCATTCTACCTTTTACTATATTTAATAACCATTTATTCATAGTTACATTATAACTATTACATGCATCATGAATTTTATTTGTTAATTCAAGTTTCATATTTAAATATGTTCTATGATAAATCCAAATAAGTATCACAATAGAAAATAAACAATGAATAAAATCATTAAGATTTTCTATTACTTTCTTCCACAAACATTTGTCAACTTAAAATAATTTTAAAATATATACCCAAATTATTTTTAATATAAAGATAAACAAGAAATAATTACTTTCATGCACATATAATATGAAACTATCAATTATACACATAACAATTTCTTGCATCAAACAACAATTTTTATTTTAAGACGTGCATGTGTTGATCTAATACCACATATTAAATCTAACATAAACATATATATATATATATATATATATATATATATATATATATATAAATTTAGTATGAAAAAGGATTAATATGCTACCCAAATAAAGAAAACAAGACTTTTATTGGTAGTGGTAAAATCATAACTCATTGTGAAACAATACAACTCTTCACCAAACTTTTCAATTGTATACCTTCCAAACGAATACTTTCCAAAACGTTTGATTCAAAACAAAAAAATTGGATCTTCAAAAATAACTATTTACCATTTTTCAAATCATTATGATGGTGGAAAACTATAGTATTTAATTTATCCATGTTATATGAAAACTTTAAACTGACAATCATGCATCAAAATAAATTTAAATGCAAATTTCGTAAACTCTCATAATCACATGGAATGAACATCAAATCTTATATCAGGTTTGCATATATTTATAGCACCATATATAAATATTTGTGTACCTATCATCGTAGTCATAAAGAAATAGTATATGTGTGTTCATTTCTTCATCAAAATTGCAAGCATTGCTCACAAATAAGATGTAAATCAAAATCAAACCTAAAGATTGTTAGATCTTTTGTTGAGTGTATGTTGCAAATCTTAAACAAGAAGGGGATGAAATTGATGATAATAAAAGGTTGCACAAATAAATTCCAAAGCGTGTGTATCACACTAAGCTTTAGGTTCGATTCGCCCCCACCAATCTATATATATTGGATGTAAGCGAACTAACTGATGAATCCCCTTCAAGATACTTTAGAATCTTTGAAGTGAATTGCACATTCACATCAAGCCTATCAATCAATGATAGTTTACAGAATAAAGTTCCTATTGGAACCAAGTTGGTTTTACATTTAGAGTTTTGATGTTAACAAAAGTATTTTATGAGAACAATATATTTGACTTCAAAGAGTATGAAAGAAGATATGGTCAAGATTTGAAGAAGATTTAATTAAGATTTGAAGAACTGTTGATCAAAATTTGAAAAAGATTTAATTAAGATTTGAAGAAGATTTGATCAAAATTTATCTACAACAAATTATGAACAGAATCAATCTAAAGAATTTACAATCTCAATCTAAACAAAAAAGCAACATAATCAATTTGAAAAATTTACAAATGCAATCTAAACAAAAGAGTAGTCTTAGAGTTCAAAGAGAGAAATACTTGTTTCAAGTTAGAAATATTTTCTGAGTGTTCTTTTCTTAGAGTGTGAGAGTTATTATTATTATCAGCTTTTCATAAGCAACTACTCAAGTTCCGATCTCTTGTATCCAACTCGATAGTGGTTTAGCTTCTTCTTCAATTTAGGGTTGTCAGGTTGTTAGGAGAAGACTTGGCTTGTAGGGTCAAGGTGATGTTGTTCCTCAAAAGTTTGGGGTTGTCAGGCTGTTTGCGACTGGCTTGAAGGGTCAGGTGCTTTGTAATTCAGGGTATTTGAATTAGTGGATTAAAGCCTTATGAATGAGGGGACTGGATGTAGCCAAGTTAGCGGTGAACTAGGATAAATCTATATGTCAAATTAATTATGCTTTCATTGCTTGCTGCCTCTGAATCCGATTGCCTCAACTCCAAGTAAGTCACCAAAAACCAAACTAATTTTTAATTTATTTATAAATTATCAAAAAGTTATCGACTTTGACAAACATAATTCAACTCCCCTTCTCGTATTTGCACATTCAATTCATTTACTCTCATGAACTAGAGAAAAAAAGAAATGACTCGAAAATATTTTTGACAGAAGTTTGACTTATGTAACATGAAATTTTTCTTATTCTCCTTTCTACCTCTGGAGTATCTCTATTTATAGAGAAACTCATATCAATTGGTGAAAGAAAACAACTCTTGAAAAAGATTGTAACATTTAGTAATTTAACAGATGCATTAAGTCACCAAAAACCAAACTAATTTTTAATTTATTTATAAATTATCAAAAAGTTATCAACTTTCATAAACACAATTCAACTCATCTTCTAGTATTTGCACATTCAATTCATTTACTCTCATGAACTAGAGAAAAAAAGAAATGACTCAAAAATATTCTTGACTGAAGTTTGACTCATGTAACATGAAATTTGTCTTATTCTTCTTTCTACCTCTGAAGTATCTCTATTTATAGAGAAACTCATATCAATTGGTGAAAGAAAACAACTCTTGAAAAAGATTATAACATTTAATAACTTAACAGATGCATTAAACTCAAACATTGCAACCACTTGACTAAGTGATACATTAAATTATTTAATTTTGCTACATTAATGTAGATATTAAAAAAATTCCAAATATATTTTAAAAATTTTCCTCACACATAATTTAATATTAGTATATAAAAAATTATCAATTTTACTCACATATTTTAATGATGAAAAATAAAATATCAACGAATTTTTTCCCACTCAATTTTTTGTTTTAGTTGATAAGATGTGATTGGCAAAAATGTCCTCGTGTAATCTATTTGGCTATTGATATTTGATACACTGAATTTGTGATAGTTAAACTCTCTATTAGATGAATTTGTTTATTGCAATTCCAACTCGATAATCTAACATTCTCCTCTGGCTCCTCTAAATGGGTGGCTCAAATGAATTTTCGATTATCTTTCCATTTCAAATAGACAAAATTATCATTTTCAATGATTTGTCTTTTTTGTAACCAATTGCTTTTTCAACTTCACAACTTGGTGTATATATCATTTTGTACTATGTAATGATTGCATTACTTTGTTATGCCAAGCAACAGCTGACCCGAAATGACATCACTCAATGTGCACCATCAACTATAAATATATTAATTTTTGTTTATAATTTTCTATTTTCAATTATTTGCATCTCTGACAAGATATATAGACTACACGTTGAAACATTTTGTTTTTTAATTTGCCTCTTTCAATGTGAGATATTTTCTTTAAAATAATAAATAATTATCAATTTTTATTAAGATGAATTTTAGTGATTTTTAATTAAATGACATGATAATATGCTCAATCATGTATACATACATACACGTAATTTACACGTCTATTTTATAATCCTTTAAACTTGCTACTCCCGAACCACCGCATCACCTAATTTGATATGTAGTGAGTGTTGCATAAATAATTACCTTAGAAAGCTTAAATAATTTTCCATAAAAAGATATCCTTATTTTGAAATATTATTTATATTTATTCTTTGAATTTAATTTATATGTATTGATAATGTAATATTTTATAGTATCATTTAATAATAATTATTAAATTAATAAAAATATTTAATTTTTACTTTGATCACATCTAAAGTCATAAATATAATTGATTATGATAAATTGATAAAATAAAAAGATTTATACTGAAAATATATAAATTAAACTCTTATTTTTTTTAAGGATGCATCTAATTTAATAACTTAATATATAAATATATATTATTTTTTATTAAAACATACATATTCTTTTTATGAGATATGTTTACCTCTTCTATAATATATTTTTATAAATAATAATAATAATAATAATAATAAAAGACTTTGTTCTATTTTGGATTTTTTTTCAATATATCCCTTTAAAACAAACTAAAATGCCTAATTTTAAAAATAAAAACCTAAATATCATTTTTTTTATTAGATTACATTTTGGAGATGCGATTATGTCAAGAAAAAAAAATTAGGGATAGTAGTTAGTTGCATGAGGATGCAACCTTCTACTTACATATTTTTTTTTTGTAATTGACAAAATAATTAATAAATAATTAAAAAATTTAAACATTAATTAATAATAATATAAAATTAATTACAATTAATAAAAAATATTTTTAAAAAAATTATAGAGATTGAATGGTATTGTATGTAACATTCGAACAATATTTTAACAGCTCTCTCCAATATATTTTTCAATCTATTCCCTTTGTTAACTATTTACTATTCTTTTTGACATTGCAAATAAATTAAAAACTCCTTTCTATTTTGCGGTCAAAATCAATTTTATTTATTGAAATATAAATTAACATATATGTTTAAACATTGTAGCACATTTAAAGATTTTAGGATATGCACGTTCTTTTCTTTGATTCATGATATACTCAAATGCTGTTTTTTAAGAGAAAAAGCATTAAACTTTTTTAAGAGAAAAACAATAAAGATACATTTACTTACATTGAAAATAAAATATACGTTATAAATAAAATGTACAACATATATGGACTGTATCGATTATCCAACATAATCCAAAATATTGTTTAAATATTAGTGACAACTGTACTCAGTCTCTAAATTTTTTTATATTTTTTTACTAATTTTAATTATTTATATATTAATTTTCATTTTTATATTATTTTAATAAAAAATAAAGAAAAAAAATATGAGTAGAAGGTTGCATCTCAAGTAGCGACAAACTACTAGTCCCAATTTTTTTTTCTACAGCTAGTCGTATTCCCATTATACGATCTAGTGAAAATCCATAAATATGATATTTTTTTATATATATTTTCTAAATTCGGCGTGTTTTAGAATTTTTTATTTTTAAAAAAAGATTTATAGAAAAAAAATTATTCTATTTCATTGTAAATTAATTAAACTATAGAGTAAAATTTCTATTTTATTTTGTTCTATTCCCCTTTATTCAATTCCACTTGTTTTAAAATATCTAAATAAATCCTTTGTATTATCCTAATTTAACTATGAATTGTTCTCAATGGTTCTTGTCTTTTGAAACTTTTATTTTTACAAATGTTTTTTCACCAATGCCATTCGCATCTATATTTTATTTTATATATATAATAAACATTAATCAACTAAAAGAACCACGTTACACACCTCGTTACATTATTCAATTGACATTAATTTTGGTGAAATCAATATTGGAGTTAATTTTCTTGTAAAAAAATATTGGAATTAATTTAATAATTAATGAATGTTTAATATAAAAATTTAAGCCATAATTATGTTTCAATTGTAGCATCAAATAACATATGATCATCTATATAAATTAAGATCTACGAGATATTATGACAAATTAGTTGAAGAATTGATATCAGACAATAGTGTTTAATCATAATCTATGGTGAAGAGGGTCTACAAAATACTTGCAAACATTTTGATGCTTAATATTAATATATATGCTTGAGGTGGACGTTAGGGTTAGATTGAGATAATCGGAGGTAGTGAAATACTAATATAGCAACAACAACAAAAATGAGTGATATTATTAGCTTTGGGCCTCGTCTGGAGTGTATTAAATCTGAGTTTGATCTCGGAACAATTGTCCTCAAGTCGATTGTTTATGCTAGTATGAGGAGTCGACTTATATGAAGTTGTTGATTGAATTTAATCTCAACCTCAATGTTCCGTACAAACTCAGCTTTGGTCCACTCTAAATAAAGTCTGAGTCCAATACCGCTAATTTTGTTTGTATAAGTCTTTCATTAACTCCTAACAAAATATGTATCAACCTAACTTTAACATTCACTTTAAACATATATTAATGTTGAGCTACGAACTGCCATCATCACCGAAAACTTGAGCTGTTGGAGATAATTTCATTCTTTCATTCATATTAAATAATAATAATTTAAAATTGATAGTAAAAAATTATATATAACATTTTAATTGTTTTTTCCTTTCTTTTTTTATTTTTTTTTATTTTTAAATATGCCTAGAAAAGAAAAAGAGACATGTGGATTCAGCGCGCGGAAAGAGCCTTACCACAGTCCAGAAGTGGTTCAATCAAAGGCTTACATCAACGTCGTTTGGTTGTTTTTGGCTCCACTTCCATTTTTTTTCCTACATCAACATCGTCTTTGTTGTAAATGAAATTTATTGTCACAAATACAATACAAAGTTCAATAATAGGCAAATTATACATATATTTACAGTATATTAATTAATATTTAAAAATTATCTAAATTATAATAATGATTGATTATATTTTCAAACATATATACTAATAACTTTTTTTATAAAGTGGTTCATTGATTTAATGGAGTTAAAGTGACAACGAAATTATATGTTTAACTTTTCAATTTTAAAAAAATTAATAATTAATTATTAATATTGATTATTATTTTTTTTAAAATAATCTTCTCAATATTTTTATTGTCGAGATGATTCTTTAATTGATGTTAATTTAATAAATTAAATTTAAAATATATATGTATATATTTTATCAAACTACATCAATTAAATCACTATCTCATATATATATATATATATATAATATTATTAATTGTCATTTAAAATTCAAATAACTTTTAAAACAAATATGGGGTGATCTCTACAACATCCCCATAAGTAGGGGTGGGTACAATGGGTTAGATAGGGTGCGTTTGGGTTCAAAAACACCAACCAAACTAAAATCACGAGTGAAATATTGAGGCCTATTTCCGTCTATTTTACGCAATGGGTTGGGCTGGTTACGGGTTATACAATTTGCGGGTTTTTGGGTGGGTTGTTGCGGGTAATATCTCAAACAAAAAAATCCAACCAAAGTCAAACGAAAAAAAAAACTCAAATTTAGAAAAAGAAATGCAAAAAATAGTTTCATCAATCTTAAATGTGCTTATTATCAAGAGATATTAACAAAAATAAAAGAAACAAAACTTGAAACAAAAACATAAAAAATATGAGATTGGAGAAGAAGAAAAAGAAAAGTAAGAGGACAAATGAAGTTTTATTAGTTCTATCTTGGTCTTGCTTTGTTGTGCTTCATCAATTTTCTCCATTGCTGTAAGACCAAGGAAGAAGAGGGAGGGAGAGAGAGAGAGCAAAATGGCTGCATTTGGACTTGATGAAGGAATCAAAGATGGTGAGGTTGTCTGTTAGGATTTTAAAGAGGAAAAATGGTTTCAAATTAAATAAAAAGTGTGCATATAAAAAAAGTGAAGTGTGAAAATGTTTATTATTAGTTAATATTATGAAATAACGAAACATTATTAAAGAAAAAACTTGCACCGAAAAGAAAAAAAAACTTATTAAAGACATAATTACTAATTACCTTCTACTACTAAAGTTTGAAATGACACTGCTAATAAAAATAGACAATCTTTCAGTCTAACATATTAAGCTGCTTTAACAATAATGTAGGCCTTCTTTTATGAGCACAGCTGAACGCGGTGGCAGATTGGCAGTGTTATGCCTTATCACATGTCAACCATCAACAATTTGAATAATTATAATTATATTATACATACTGGTCGGGCGGTTCGGTCTGTTGGAACAAATTGTATAATCAAAGAGGAATTGAAAATAGAGAAGAAGAAAGTAAAACAAAGAATGTTTAAAACGGAGATTGATTATCAGTCTTGACTCTTAATTCAAAAAACGTTCTTGGTTTATAGACTTATTTATAACAGTTTTGAATAATGTTTTGCTTAACAAACTAACTAACTTTTTAACCATCCTAATTGAATTACCAACATATTACAATCATTTTAGAATTACATCCAACACTCCTCCTTAATTTAAAATGATTATAGTAATGTTAATCCAAGCTTGTTCTTCATCTCTTGGAACTTAACTCTCTTCAAGCCTTTTGTTAGGATGTCAGCCTCTTGATCATTGGTACTGCAATGCTCTAGCTTTATTTTGCCTTTCATTATTTGATCTCTTAGGAAGTGAAACCTTGGTTCTATGTGCTTACTCCTTCTATGAACACTTGGATGTCTTGCTAGATCTATTGTTGACTTATTGTCTATCTTCATCCTTATTGCATCATTGATTCTTAGTCCCAATTATGCCATTAATTATGCCAGCCACATAGCTTGGCATGCTCCCATTGATGCAGCCACATATTCAGCTTCACAACTAGACAATGCCATTATGCTTTGCTTCTTTGAATACCATGAGATTGGTGAATCATTGATCATAAATACATAGCATGTGGTGCTCTTCCTTTCATCTTTATCTCGACACCAGTCAGCATCACTGAAGCCAATCAACTCAACTTTGTTCCATTCTGATTCCTAGCATAAAGTAGTCCAAGCTCACTAGTCTCTTTAATATACCTCAAAATCCTTTTGGCTGCCAAAAAGTGATGTGCTCTAGGCTTCTCCATATATCTACTAATCAGTCCAACACTATATGCAATGTATGGCCTTGTATTACACAAATACCTCAAGGATCCTACCATTTGCTTGAATGTTGTAGGATTAACCAGCTCCTCATTGCCTTCCTTGGACAGAATCAACCCTGCATCTGATGGAGTACTTGTTCCATTGCAATCTTGCATATTAAACATTTTTAATACATCATTTGCATACTTCTTTTGATGCATAAAAATTCCATTTTCCATGATTTCAAACTCAATGCCAAGAAAATATGACAGTATGCCTAGATCAGTCATCTCAAACTCCTTATCCATTCTAATTTTGAACTCCTTGATTCCTACTTCATCATTGCCAGTAAGTAGCAAATTATCAACATATAGACATATCAATATTGCAGGTACTGTTGCTGCTTTCATGACATAAACTCCATGCTCATTTGCGCACTTTTCAAACTGTTGATCTATGAGGAATCTGTCAATCCTCTTGTTCCAGGCCCTAGGATCTTGCTTCAGGCCATATAAAGCTTTCTTCAGTTTATATACATGATCTTCTTTGCCTAATTTCACATATCCTGGTGGTTGCTTCACATACACTTCTTCTTCTAGTGATCCATTGAGAAATGTTGATTTTACATCTAGCTGATGCATGGTCCAGCCTTTGTAACTTGCGATTGATACTACCAGCCTCACTGTTTCAATTCTAGCCACTGGGGCAAACACTTCATCATAGTCCAGTCCATGTTTTTGCAAGTAGGGGTGGGAATAGGCTGGGTCGAGCTAGGCTTTCCTAGGCCTGAGCCTAGCCTATCAAAAAATATAAGGCCCAAGCCTTGTTGGAACCAAGTTGGTTCGATCAATCAAAGTTTTGATGTTAACAAAAGTATTTTATGTAAAAAGTATTTTGACTTAGAAGAACAAATCAGAAGTTGTGCAAAATCAGAGGATGACACCACCAGAGGATACATCCAGAGGAAGCAACCAGAGGATAGAAATGTCACCGGAAAGGTTCGGCCAGAGGAAACATCCAGAGGGTACCAGAGGATGCATCATGAAGGCACCAGAGGATACACCTCCGGAGGATATTAGAGGATGTCATCAAAGGCAAAATATCAAAGGACAAATAACATCATCAGAGGATATCTTTCTTGGCCCAAATCAGAAGGAAGCAGAGTCCAGTAGGAGACTTGGTCCAGACCAGAAGGAAGTTTGTCAAACGGAGACTTGTTCTAGACCAGAAGGAAACATAAGTCAGACTTGGTCCAGACTCAATCCTGACCAGAAGATAGCTTGGTCGTGAATATAAGAATCAATCCAGACTTAATCCAAACTTGGTCCAGAGCAGAAGATAACTCGTCCAGAACAAATGACTTGGTCCAGACTTGGCCCATACCAGAAGATAGCATGGTCCAGAACATAAAACTCAATCCAGATTTAATCCAGACTTGATCCAAATCTGAAGATAAATGTCCAGATTAAAAGATCAATGGTCCATATTAAAATATCATAAGTCCATATTTAATTCAGATTCAATCCAGACTCAGTCCAAACTTGGTCCAGATCAGAGGGAAAATGTTCAGATCAATGGTCCAGATTTAAGTATCATGGCCTAGTGTTGGCCGAGATCAGAAGATCAGATCATATGGTCCAGTGTGGGCTGAGATAAGAGGATCACATAATTGGCGCAGATTAGATTATATGGTCCAGAGGTGGTCGAGATCAGAAGATCATACGGTCCAGAATTTTAATCATGATGCAAATCAGTGAGGACCTGATTAAAATTCGAATAAGACTTGATTAAATTTTGATAGAAATTTGATCAAATTATTAAGGGGATTTGATTCAAAAATTATTGAAGACTTGAAGAAATTCGAATGCAATCTGATGCTTAAAAAGATATGGTTTGAAATTAAGAGAAACCTGATTGGTCAACAGAATTTTCAAATGCAATCTGAAGCTAAAAAGATATGATTTTTATTTAAGTGAAACAGGATTGGCCAAGTTATTTTTGCAAGAGAATCTGGACAGATACAGCTCGAATTTGATAATGGAAGAAACCCTATTTTTCATCTATAAAAGGAGGCTCAAGGCAGAAGACTTTGCATCGAAAATCAATAAAAGAGTCATAAACTTCTAGAGGCAAACACTCGAGTTTTCAGTGAGGTTAATTGTGAGTATCAGCTTTCCAGAAGCAAGTACTCTTGTTTTTCGTTTCCTTGTGTCAGATCTATATTGTTGAAGTAGAGTCTACAATCTGAAGAGTCAAAAGAAGTAGCAGGTGACTTAGCAATTAGATTCAAGGTGTTGAAATCCCTTCTGCGATCCGGGGTTGTCAGATTGGTAGGAGAAGACTTGACTTGTGAAGTCAAGGTGTTGTGTTCCTCAAAAGTCTAGGATTGTTAGACTGTTTGCGAAGACTGACTTGGAGGGTCAGTGGCGCTGTTTTAATTCAGATGTTTTGAATTAGTGGAAAAATCCTTCAAGGTGAAGGGAATGGATATAGCCTAGTTAATGGTGAACCAGGATAAATCTTTGAGTTGATTATTTTACTTTATCCGCAGCTAATTCTGCTTTCTTATATATCAGATTTAAATAATCATCAAAAACAGAAAAAGAATTCAAGTATTACAAACACAATTCAACCCCCCTTCTCGTGTTTGCACCTTCAAGCCTGGCATGTGGTCTGTCATAGGCTTACTTTTTAGGCCTGAGCCTAGCCTTGATAGAAGTCTAGTATGGCATGTTAGCCTACTTAAAAGCCTATTTCATTTTAACATTTTTGAATAAGCAATCAAATATATCTTTAAATAGATTAACGAGTTAATATGTTAATAAAATGAAGTTCTATTTTGATATTTAACATCACATTTTGAAGTCTATGACTTTATATACATCATACTTAAATTACATTTTATAATAATACATTTAAATATGTTAAAAACTAAATGAGATCCATATGCGTAAAATACTAAAAGTTGAATATATAGCAAAAAGATCAAAATTTAATATAATAATTATAGTAGTAAAAAAATATTATTTATATTTATTTAAATAGGTCGGCCTAAAAGGCTTATTATGTGGCCTGTAGCTTGACCTTTTTAATTAAATAGGGCTTTTTTAAAAGCCTTGGCCTTATCTGTTTAAGAAAAAAGCCTGGTTTGGCCTGGGCCTGACGTAGGCTAGGCTGTAGGCCCCTATCGGGCGGCCTGGGCTATTCCCATCCCTATCTGCAAGGATCCCTTTGCTACAAGTCTGGCCTTGTACCTGGCAATCTGTCCATCATGCTTCAATTTCAATTTATAGACCCACTTGACATCAATTGGTCTTTTGTTCACTAGCAAAGTCATCAACTCCCATGTCTTGTTCTTCTCTATGGATTTGAACTCCTCATCCATTGTTGATCTCCATCTAGGATTACTTAAAGCTTCTTCATCACTTACAGGTTCTGATTCAGCAATCAAGGCAAAATGAATTAATTCTCCATCTGCATTGATCGCTGAGTCAGATGTTACTTCATGTTACTTCATATGGACTCAATCTTACTGAAGGCTGCCTTGTGTAACATCCTCTAAATTTATTATTTAAAATAATTAAGACTTATAAATATATATTTCATTATTAATTTAGGTGTGATAGTTATTTGCCTTGTTTGACTTATTGTAATTGATAAAATTATTAGTAAGAATTATTTGCCTTGTGTGATAATTATATATATATATATATATATATATATATATATAATTATGTTTTTTTAGTACAAGAAGAATTTGAGCTAAGGGTTTGTGGCTAGGTGTGACCCAACCCATAATAGAAATTTGGGCTTGGAGTTGGTGGCTTAGTTTTTGAATGATCAAGGTTAAGAAAAATAAATAAATAAATAAATAAAATAATATTTTCTCCCTTCTATTCTTTATTTGGGCCCAACACTATCTACCCAATAATCTCCACTTTAAATTTTCCCTAAAGTCCACAATATTTCCATACTAAGTAATAGTAAGCAGAAAAAAAATACCGAAACCCTAGCTGTCATCTCCTTCACACCTCATCTCCTTCGTGCAGCAAACTTTTTGTGTGAACAACTTCGTGGGGGCTTAGAGTTTCGTACTAGGAAGAAAAGCGGCCAAGGTAAGGGCTTTTCCCCGCACAAATTATAGTTAGACCGTTAGTTGGATACATGAAACTTATAATTGTAATCCCTTGTTTCTGAAAGAAATAAATGTAGACTAATAAAATAAAATAATGAAATCCGAAATCTTTTACATTGAGTTGATATGTAATGTATGTCTTTTCAAGAAGTAAAAATGTGAATTTTTATCTTTTACGTGATAAAGTTTTAATTTTTATGACGAGTATGAAGCAAAATATGATTATTTTTTTATGTTATATATATGACAAGATTTTGGTTCGACGATGTATATGAGTTGGAGTTGAAGTTTCTTGTTATATATAAAGTTTTAATCTTTATGGTGTAAACGAAGTCAAGTCTCGATTTTTATGCGTACGTTGTGAAAATTATTATTTAATGATTAATTGTCTATGAATAGATGATTCTCATGATAAGGATGTGTGATATGTGATCTTTGTGATATGTAAATACGATGATGGTTTTAAAAATATGGTTTTTTTTGTTGAAAGTATATGACATGATTCTTAGTGGGCTGTGTGCGAGTATAGTTTTGATAATATATGGTTATGTCATGACATATGCATCTTTGTGGGAGTTGCCTTAGTGGCAGGTTTATTTTCTCCATTGGTATGGGGGATCTTTCTGTGTGGAAGTTGCCTTAGTGGCAGGTTTATATCCGGATCATATAGTTTTAAGAGCATGCATTATACATATATTTTTATATACGATTTACCGTTTGCGCATTTTTTTCTTTTAAATTAGAAGTTTTTACCTTTATATGTTTTGTGTTATTCTTCTATATGTTTAGCTTTGGTTTGATGTGGATGATGGAAAAAACTGATCCTTACAACAACATTTTAGGTACTAATGAGTTCGAGGAGATTCAAGAGTAGTTGATGAGTATTAATGTGCGGCGAACGTGGGGTAAAAATGGGGTTTTCAAGACAATTTTTGTAATAATAAATATTGCCGCAACATTTCTATGTATATTTTTTATTTTTAAATCCTTGTCACTAAACTTTAGTAAGCTTTTTTTTGTTTTAGTTTTTGAATAAACATTTTTTAATAATATTAAATAAACGTGATTGTTACTAATTATTTAAATGGATAAATGTTAGATGTTCTTATTCTAAAAAAAAAAATTATCGTAAATTTTTCTAAAAGTATTTTTTTTAAGTAATGTTTTGGATCAAAAATCTGGGGCGTTACATTATGGTATCAGAGCAATAATCCTCGGAAAATTTTTGGGGGGACGATTATGTATGATGCATGCCTTGATTTATGCGTGATGTTTGACTTTGGTATATTTTATTCTATAATTTATTACTAATTTGGTTAGATATATTCATATAGGGAAAATTAACATTTTGCATGGATTATTTGGTCCCTTTTAATACTGATTGATTTTTTTTCTTTCTTCTCAAAAACATAAATTTTCCTTCAATTAATTTCAATTATGATATGCCTTAAATTCTTAATCATATGATTTGAAATAGTTTTAATTTAATTCAATGCAATAATTAATTACAATTTTATGATAGTATAAATTATGAATTTATTGCATTATAATTTGAAATTATCTCGATTTAATTTGATTCAATGCAATAATTGCTTTCAAATTTATGACGTTGTGAATTTACTCTCGTGATTTGAATTTTTTAATAATTGTTGTTTGAATGTTACAAATTTATTATTCGTGAATTATTGACGTTCTGGATTTATGATGTTATGAATTTACTCTCGTGATTTGAATGTTTTTTTAATAATTGTCGTTTGTATGTTATGAATTTATTATTCGTGAATTAATGACGTTATGAATTTAATATTATGATGTTATGAATTTACTCTTGTGATTTAAATTTTTTTTTTAATTATTGTTTGTATGTTATGAATTTATTATTCGTGAATTAATGACGTTATCAATTTAATATTATAATGTTATGAATTTACTACTCGTGATTTGAATTTTTAATAATTGTTTGTATGTTATGGATTTAATAATCGTGATTTAATGACATTATGACGTTATGAATTTACTATTATGACATTATCAATTAATTGAAACTGATTGATGTTTTTTTTAAAACTATAAATGATTAATTGTTATTTTGTTATACAGTGAAATTATTGCGTAATAAATTAGATTGATTTGATTTGAAAACATACGACATTTAATTGGTCTCCACCTTAATTATGAAATTAATTAGGTCAATTGAATTTATAATGATTATGAATGTTCCTTAATTACTTAATTTTGTGTTATGATCTAAATTTTTGTAATAAGGACAATGCGGTAAATCTCTAACTGATATAAAATTGTATGATTCCCACAATATAAGTGAAGGGTAATACCGTAAAAAGTTGCATTAGTGAAATTATGGCTAAGGAAAGACTTGGTTATTAAGTGGTCCATTGACCCACCTCTCTTTCGTGGGAACCCCAATAGTACACGACTTATCGTGTGACCTAAAGCTATTGTCCCCATAATAGAAGGGAAGGGTAATATCGTAAAAAGTTGTAGTAGTGGGATTCTGGATAAGGAAAGACTTGGTTATTAAGTGGTCCGTAGACCCACCTCTCTTTCCTGGGAACCCCCCTAGTGCACAATTTATTGTGTAACCCGAACCTACTATATAGTCGTGAATAAAATATTCCTTACGATCCTAAGGTTACAATGAGATCGCAGTGTTATCCTGATTAGATAATTTGTAGGAAGTATGGCTCGTCGCGCGAATCGACCAGTGCCCCAGGGAGAAAGTGACATGACTAAAGCAATCCAAGCCATGAATGCAATGGCTGCCGCAATGGCCCAACAAGCTGCAGTTCAAGCTCAACAAGCTACAGACCAGGCTCAACGTAATGCGCAGAGGGACCTGAGGGAGGAAGCAGCTATGGCAACAAGAGGACAGACGGAATTCCTTAGGCAAGATCCGCCAAAATTTAAAGGGGAGCATGACCCTGACAAGGCCGACCTCTGGTTGCAGGAGATCGAGAAGATCCTTGAGATCCTCCACTACCCAGATGACACGAAGGTGGAGTATGCCACCTATTTATTGATTGGTGAAGCTGAAAACTGGTGGCGAGGCAAATGATGGAAGGAAATCACGAAGAGGTGACCTGGGAAGTTTTCAAGAGAAAGTTCTTGGACAAATATTTTCTGAAGAGTGTCAGGGATGAGAAGGAGGCCCAATTCTTGAGACTATATCAGGGAAGTCTCACAGTGTTCGAGTATGCAACAAAGTTTGAGTCCCTAGCAAAACATTTTCGCTACTTTCGTAACCAAATGGATGAAGAGTACATGCGTGAGAGGTTTGAAAGCGGGCTCAGATATGAAATTAAGGAGTCTGTGGGACCTCTAGAGATACGTCAGTATCAGGTGCTGGTGGAGAAGTGCAAAAAGGTGGAGATCATGAAACGGGGCCGCCTGAACAGAGGTGCTATTGGGGGACCAACGAGACCTCAGGTAGGAAATCAAACACAACCTTACCATTTAATTATGGGGTTCTATCTCTAAATATTACTTTCAAATAGGGAAATGGTGACCAACAAAACAAAGGCAGTCAGTTCCAACAGAAAAAGCCGTATGCCCGCCCACAGCGGACTACTAGAGATCGACCGGGACCCCAAAACAGGGAGATCTGAGGCATCAGAATCCAACACAAAACCAGGCGTATATTGTTCGATGCTATCACTGTGGACAGGAGGGACATAGGCTGACTGAATGTCCAAAAAGAACCAGGATAAGTTATGCTTGTCAGAAACCAGGCTATATGGCAAAAGATTGTCGGGAGAAGGATACTGTCAACAACAAGGATGTGGCACGCCCTACTGCTCGAGGACGTGTTTATCACATTAGAGGAGAAGAAGCACTATCTTCCTCAGAACTTATCCAAGGTGAGTGTTTTATTGCTGGAAAAATACTTTCTGTGATATATGATTATGGGGCAAAACATTCGTTCATTTCATTAGATTGGGTGGAATCACTCCAACAAGATGTCACTACCTTACCATTCGATTTAATGGTTACCCTTCCCTCTGTTGAACCAGTAAAATGTAATTTGGCGTGTTTGCAATGCTCGCTGACTGTGTTTAAAATGAATTTTAAGATCGATTTAATTTGTATTCCTTCGAAACATCTTAGAGTAATTTTGGGAATGGATTGGTTGTCTAGCAACTACATCATGTTAGACTGTGCCCGACGGAACGTGATATTTCCAGATCCCGATATTTCGAAGTTCCTTTCAACCAACAAATTGAAGTTTTCTCTGGAGGGAGAAGTCCAGAAATATGTGTTTCTCAACTCAGTAAGCATGAGTCCAGAGGTTGTTGTCGATGAGATCCCGGTAGTGAAGGATTTCTTTGAGGTTTTCCCACCACACGTACCAGGACTACCCCCAGTCCGTGATGTCGAATTTTCTATCGATGTTATTCCAGGTATTGGACCCATCTCTATCGCTCCTTACAGAATAGCCCCCTTAGAGCTATCAGAGCTAAAGAACCAATTGGAAGACCTTCTATCTAAGAAATTCATTCGGCCTAGTGTGTCACCATGAGGAGCCCCCGTGTTATTGGTCAAGAAGAAGGATGGAAAGTCGAGATTGTGTGTTGATTATCGACAGCTCAACAAAGTCACAATAAAAAATAGATACCCTTTACCTCGCATTGATGATTTAATGGACCAACTCAGAGGGGCAAAGGTGTTTTCTAAGATTGATCTAAAGTTGGGATACCACCAGATTCGAGTGAAAGAAGATGATATATCCAAGACAGCCTTTAGAACGCGATATGGGCACTATGAGTACTTGGTGATGCCTCATACCAAGGATTGGGTTCTGTACTGATGCAAAACAAACAAGTAGTGGCCTATGCTTCGAGGCAATTGAAGGTGCATGAAAAGAATTATCTCACTCATGACTTGGAGTTAGCTGCAATTGTCTTTGCATTGAAAATTTGGAGACATTATCTGTATGGGTGTAGTTTTGATGTATTTAGTGACCATAAGAGTTTGAAATACTTGTTTGATCAAAAGGAGCTTAACATTAGGCAGAGGAGATGGATGGAATTTATTAAAGATTATGAGTTCACATTGCATTACCATCTAGGGAAAGCGAACGTGGTGCCTGATGCCCTCAGCAGGAAGTGCGTTCATCTCTCGTTTGTAACAATGAAGGGGTTGGAGTTGTTAGAGAAGTTTTGTGACTTGAATCTTAATTTGGAATCTCCATTGGGGAAAGTGCACTATGGAATGATCATTATAGATAGTCAACTGATGAATGAGATTAAAGTTCTCCAAGTTACAGAAGTGGTGACTCAAGAGAAAAGGAAGTTGATCGAGGTTGGCAGGGCACCTGAATTCAAGGTGGGCCCAGATGATATTTTGAGATGTAATGGACGTGTTTGTATACTCGAAAATACCGAATTAAGGAGGACTATCTTGGATGAGGCCCACAAAAGCAAGCTGAGTATTCATCCTGGTACCACCAAAATGTATAAAGACCTTAAGCAAAAGTTTTGGTGACCGAGAATGAAGAAGCAAGTAGTAGAATATGTGGCTTCATGTTTGACTTGTCAGAAATCTAAGGTAGAACATCAAAAGCCAGGGGGACTATTAAGGCCATTAGACATACCAGTATGGAAATGGGATAGTATATCCATGGACTTTGTGGTAGCATTGCCTAAGACTCAACGGAAGTTTGACTCCATTTGGGTGATTGTCGACAGGTTGACCAAATCTGCCCATTTCATACCCGTGAGGACTAATTATGATGTGACTAAGCTTGCAGAGATATACATTGCAGAGATTGTCAGACTACATGGGGTACCCTCTAGCATTGTGTCAGATAGAGATTCGAAGTTCATTTCTCATTTGTGGGGAGCATTACATGAGGCGTTGGGTACTAAGTTGAGATTGAGTTCAGCCTATCACCCTCAAACCGACGGACAAATAGAAAGAACTATTCAGACCTTGGAGGATTTACTGAGAGCGTGTGTGCTGGATGAGCGAGGAAGTTGGGATAATATATTTCCTCTCATTGAGTTCACCTACAACAACAGCTATCATGCAAGCATTGGGATGGCACCGTACGAGGCTCTGTATGGGCGTAAGTGCCAAACCCCCTTGTGTTGGTATCAGGATGGTGAGAACTTAATTGTGGTGCCAGAATTGGTACAACAGACCACAGATAAGGTCTGTTTGATCCAAGAAAGGATGAAGACAGCTTAAAGCAGACAAAAGAGTTATGCCGACCAACGGAGGAAACCGCTGGAGTTTCAAGAGGGTGAACATGTATTTTTGAGAGTGACGTCTACTATTGGAGTTGGTAGGGCACTGAAGTCTAAGAAGTTAACTCCTAAATTCATCGTCCCATACCAGATCCTCCGACGTGTGGGTCTAGTAGCTTATCAAATTGCCTTGCCTCCGAGTTTGGCCAAGCTGCATGACGTGTTCCACGTGTCACAATTGAGGAAGTACATGGCTGATCCTTCCCATATTATCGTGCCAGATGATATCCAGTTGAAGGAGAACCTTTCTTTTGCAGTTCCACCATTGAGCATTGGAGACAGGACTTCTAAGCACCTACGAGGTAAGGAGATCACATTGGTCAAGGTAATTTGGGACCAAACAACTGGAGATGCAACTTGGGAATTAGAGGAAAAAATGAGAGAGCTCTACCCTAACCTTTTCATGTTAGACTAGTTTCGAGGACGAAACTGTTTTTAAGGGGGTGAGTATTGTAACATCCTCTAAATTTATTATTTAAAATAATTCAGACTTATAAATATATATATTTCATTATTAATTTAGGTGTGATAATTATTTGCCTTGTTTGACTTATTGTAATTGATAAAATTATTAGTAAGAATTATTTTCCTTGTGTGATAATTATATATATATATATAATTATGTTTTTTTAGTACAAGAAGAATTTGAGCTAAGGGTTTGTGGCTAGGTGTGACCCAACCCATAACAGAAATTTGGGCTTGGAGTTGGTGGCTTAGTTTTTGAATGATCAAGGTTAAGAAAAATAAATAAATAAATAAATAAAATAATATTTTCTCCCTTCTATTCTTTATTTGGGCCCAACACTATCTACCCAATAATCTCCACTTTAAATTTTCCCTAAAGTCCACAATATTTCCATACTAAGTAATAGTAAGCAGAAAAAAAAATACCGAAACCCTAGCTGTCATCTCCTTCACACCTCATCTCCTTCGTGCAGCAAACTTTTCGTGTGAACAACTTCGTGGGGGCTTAGAGTTTCGTACTAGGAAGAAAAGCGGCCAAGGTAAGGGCTTTTCCCCGCACAAATTATAGTTAGACCGTTAGTTGGATACATGAAACTTATAATTGTAATCGCTCGTTTTTGAAAGAAATAAATGTAGACTAATAAAATAAAATAATGAAATCCGAAATCTTTTACATTGAGTTGATATGTAATGTATGTCTTTTCAAGAAGTAAAAATGTGAATTTTTATCTTTTACGTGATAAAGTTTTAATTTTTATGATGAGTATGAAGCAAAATATGATTATTTTTTTTATGTTATATATATGACAAGATTTTGGTTCGATGATGTATATGAGTTGGAGTTGAAGTTTCTTGTTATATATAAAGTTTTAATCTTTATGGTGTAAACGAAGTCAAGTCTCGATTTTTATGCGTACGTTGTGAAAATTATTATTTAATGATTATTTGTCTATGAATATATGATTCTCATGATAAGGATGTGTGATATGTGATCTTTGTGATATGTGAATACGATGATGGTTTTAAAAATATGGTTTTTTTTGTTGAAAGTATATGACATGATTCTTAGCGGGCTGTGTGCGAGTATAGTTTTGATAATATATGGTCATGTCATGGCATATGCATCTTCATGGGAGTTGCCTTAGTGGCAGGTTTATTTTCTCCATTGGTATGGGTGATCTTTCTGTGTGGAAGTTGCCTTAGTGGCAGGTTTATATTTGGATCATATAGTTTTAAGAGCATGCATTATACATATATTTTTATATACGATTTACCGTTTGCGCATTTTTTTCTTTTAAATTAGAAGTTTTTACCTTTATATGTTTTGGGTTATTCTTCTATATGTTTAGCTTTGGTTTGATGTGGATGATGGAAAAAACTGACCCTTACAACAACATTTTAGGTACTAATGAGTTCGAGGAGATTCAAGAGTAGTTGATGAGTATTAATGTGTGGCGAACGTGGGGTAAAAATGGGGTTTTCAAGACAATTTTTGTAATAATAAATATTGCCGCAACATTTCTATGTCTATTTTTTATTTTTAAATCCTTGTCACTAAACTTTAGTAAGCTTTTTTTTTGTTTTAGTTTTTGAATAAACATTTTTTAATAATATTAAATAAACGTGATTGTTACTAATTATTTAAATGGATAAATGTTAGATGTTCTTATTCTAAAAAAAAAATTATCGTAAATTTTTCTAAAAGTATTTTTTTTAAGTAATGTTTTGGATCAAAAATCTGGGGCGTTACACCTTGCTCTTTCAGATCTTCTCACAGGATCAAAAACTGACTGGCTTGTTGTCCTTGCTGGCTGGTCCTCATCTGGTTCCACCACTTCTGCCCTGCTGACTGAACTAACTGAGCTGACTGGTCTGTCTGGACTGGCTTCACTGCTCGAGCTGGCTTAACTCATCTTCCAGTCCCATCCTCTGGATTCATCCACAAGTATGTCCCTACTTATTACTACCTTGTTGTTGTTTGGATCATACAGCTTGTAAGCCCTAGTTGAATCATAACCTAGCAGCACCGTTTGTTCAACCCTGTCATCAAGCTTCCTTCTGTTTTGCACTGGCACATGTCTGAAACACAATGATCCAAACATTCTCAAATGACTCACAACTGGATTTCTTCCAGTCCAAGCTTCTTCTGGTATTCTAGTGCCAAGTCTCTTGTACACTGCAGTTCATATTGCTTCCCCCCAGAATTTGTGAGGCATCTTTTTGCATTTCACCATGCTCCTAGCCATATTTAATATAGTTTTGTTTCTCCTTTCAGCAGTGTCATTATGTTGTGGAGTATATGGTGCAGTCACTTCATGCAATATCCTTTCTTTTTCACAAAAAAACATTGAGTTCATGATAATTATGTTGAGACAAAATCTCTTTCAAATGATTTTAATGATAACAAAATTATTGATTATGATTCTTGTTAAGACTAATCTGTGTTCTTGAGTGTATTATTATTAGAAAACAGATTGCTCTTCAAAGAAACAAAATCTGAGTCAATCCAACAAGTTTTTCAAACTGGAGGATGGACTAGAGGATGAACCCTCAAAGAGGACGAACCAACAATTATGCAAAATCTTCAGAATCACGATAACATTAATTTCTTGTCAAAAGAGAAGTTAAATCAATGTTAAAGTTTAAAGGAAAAATAAAGTCAACTGAAGAAAACAAAGACATAGGATGAACATAGAAGAATGAAGTGTAAGAAGATGGACTTCCAGCTCTCTTCATCCTCTTATGATGAAAATGGTTCTACCTTTTCAAAGTACATAAAGGTTGTACTGAACAAGACCAAAATGTAATCTGACATGTCTTGGAGAACGCAAAAGCAAAAGGACAACTAAGGCCCAAACTTCAAGAAGGTTTGAACCTCTTATACGAGGATGGACTGTATTCCCATCCTCATGCGCTCAAACAAGACAAAAGACAGTTGGATGACATTTCTGTAATTAAAGACTACTGGCCTTGGACTTTTGATTAAAGTGTCCAACGGTCATAAAACATCTAAACACATGGATAGACCATCTTACAACTCTATAAAACGAAGGGTGCTCTTCTTCATTCAACACAACTACAAAGCATACAAAGAAAAAGTCTAAGAGCTATCAAGTGGTTTCTCATCCTCTCTTTATACTTTCTATTGTCTTACACTAGATCTTTGAAACATCTTTTTAGAAAGTGTTAGTAAAGAGATACATCACAAACATCATCAAACAATATTGTAATTTCTAAGTAAGTTACACTTAAAAATAGTTGAAATCCGCGAGAAGATATTGTAAGCTTGGTGAGGCTCTAGAACACACAAGTTGTAACTGACCTCTGTGAGAGGTTGATCGTTTTTCTTAGTGAAATCTCACAAGTGAGTGAGGACAGGACATAGCCCTTATTGGGTGAACCAGTATAAAGTTGTGTGTGTCATTTTCTCACCCCTCTCTCTCTCTCTCTCTCTCTCTATCTTTTAGTAATCTGTTCATTCTCATAGTTTTAAATTTCCAACATCTGATTTTCATCCTCTTGAAGAGGATAAAGCTTTAAAACTCAAAAGAAATTTTAAAACAAAAAATATCTCTATTCAACCCCCCTTCTAGTGATATTCTAGCTACTTCAAATTATATTCTCATCCTCCATCTGTCTTAATGATCTTCAAACTAACGTCACTTTGTTTTACTGCCATCACTTTGAATCTTTTAAGAACTTCAAGCACTTCACTTTTTCTTTTGATTAGGTATATCCAAATTTTCCTTGTAAAATAATCAATGAATGATACAAAGTAGTAATTACCTCCTATTGACACTTCTTCAAAAGGACCACATACATCAGAAAAGATTACCTCCATCATTCTTGAAGATCTTGTTGGCAATTCTAATTTAAATTTGTTCCTGTGCTGTTTGGCCTAACATCACTCCTCACATACCTCCTTTGACATCTGAATTTTTGGAATTCCTAGCACCATTTCTCTGCTCTGCAGCATTTGAAGGCTTTTGAAGTTCAAATGTCCAAACCTCTGGTGCCACAACCAATCTTTACTTCTAACTTCAGCAGCTAGACACTGACTCTGATTAATCTAGATCCCAATCTTGAAGGTTCTGTTTTTGGACAGTGGTGCCTTCAAGACAAGCCTCTTTGCACTATCAAATAGCCTCATTTGTCCATTCTCCATATTCATAGAGTATCCTTTTTTCCAACAATTGTCCAAGGCTCAGCAGATTGTTCTTCATATTTGGCACATATAACACATCACATATGAAATACTGCTTGCCATCCCTTCTTTGAATTAAGACCTTGCCAACTCCTTCAGTTGTCACTGTGCTATTGTCTGCAAATCTTATCTCCCTTTTTACCTTCTCATCAATGCTTACAAACCAATCTTTATGGTCAGTCATGTGATTTGAACAACTGTGTCAAGATACCACTGCTCTGGGTAGTCATCATCTAATTTTGCTGTAGCCATTAATAACACCTCATCTAAATCTGAATCCTCAACTGCCATTTGTGCTTCATCATCCTCTCTTTGGACTTTCTTGGATCTGCATTCATTTGCAAAATGCCCCCATTTTTTACAGTTGTAACATTGGATTCCTTTCTTGTTGAGTTTCTTCTTGCCATTTGTATTCTTGCTGTTGTTATCACTTATGTTTTGATTTCTTAAACTTCCAGCCCCTTCATCAGAATTGTCAGTCTCTTCATCAGAGTCATGTTTCTTGTACCACTTGAGTTTACCCTTTCCTTTCTTGTGCTTCATACACCTTGGTTGGTCTTCTTGCTAATTTGGGCCTGCACTTGAGATGTTGAGGTTGCTGCACACCTTTCTCTCACTCTCAGTTCATAAGCTTCAAGAGAACCTTGCAAATCCTCCACCTTCATCTTATCAAGATCCTTTATTTCTTCAATGGCCACCACTATGTGATCATACCTTTGTGTTAATGTTCTAAGGATCATTTCAATAACCACCACTTCAGTTAATGATTCACCATTTGTCCTCATCTGATTAACAACAACCTACACACGATTGAAGTAATCTGCCACAGCTTCATCTTCTTCCATCTGCAATAGTTCGTATTGCCTTCTTAGCATTTGGAGCTTCACTTTCTTGGTCTTTTCCCCACCTGTATAGTACTTAACCAAGATCTTTCATGCCTCCTTTGATGTAGATGCCTTCGAAATTCTCTCAAAGTTGTTTGAATCCACACTTTGTTGGATGTAAAACAATGCCTTGCAATCCCTTTTCTTGCAATCTTTGAAAGTTGTTTGTTGTCTTTCTGTAGGATTTGCACCAAGCTATTCATAGTCATCTTGAACAATCTCAAATACTTCTTGAGCTCCCAACAACAATCTCATTGATGCAGACCACCTCTCCCAATTCTTCCCATCAAGGATTGGAAGATTCGACGAAAAACCTTCTCCATTCATGTCTTCTATTCTTTTTTTTCACTCACACTTGTGTTTCCTTATTTGTAATCCCCTCACACTTTCACTTGTGTTTCCCAAGATTGGAACCTTGCTCTTGATACCAATTGTTGGAACAAATTGTATAATCAAAGAGGAATTGAAAATAGAGAAGAAGAAAGTAAAACAGATAATGTTTAAAACGGAGATTGATTATCAGTCTTGACTTTTAATTCAAAAAACGTCTTGGTTTACAGACTTATTTATAACAGTTTTGAATAATGTTTTACTTAACAAATTAACTAACTTTTTAACCATGCTAACTGAATTACAAACATATTACAATCATTTTAGAATTACATCCAACACGATCTTCCGTGGATTTTCTTTTACCACTCAGACCCGCTCGTATCTACCCTTAGAAAACTGAATAAATACAATCGATAATCCATAAATATCCGTCCGCTTGTCCATTTTTTCACACAAGTCCACCAGTTTCGGGCGAGCTTCGTTTTGGTGTCCAGCCCTACCCAAAAGGCCTCAATAATAATAATAATAATAATAATAATAGTAATAATAATTAATAATAATAATAATAATAAATAAAAATAAAACAATGTCTACTGTCATAAATAAATAAAAAAAGTAGAAGAATAACAATGTGGACACCCGATACGACATGAGCAACCTGCACTGCACATAGGGCCAGCTGAACACGACGTCAGTGTTGCCACTAGATTATTTTTTTGCCAACGAAAAGGCCAATGATTGGTTGGTTATTTGTGTAGTTGTTGCTTGGTTTTCCATTTTTTGTTTGCCAAATATTGGAAAAGTGTCCCACGTGATAGCATTTACAATGAAGCTTTCATTCATTGGCAGAACTTTGTTCGGACAAAGTCACTTCAAGGTCTCAATAAATTTTTTAACCTATAAGAATATAACTTAAGAAAATCACTGCATCTTTCACTTAAATTCTAATAATATATTTTGAGTTTTGTTTAAAATTTAAAAATCAAATCAATAATTTGATAGACTTAAAAATTTAATTAGAATCAATTAAATTGATTTTATTTTTTATGTATTTTAGTTTAAACGAATTTAATCAAATAAACTTAATTTTTATTGATTTATGTATGATTTTATACTATATCAATGTTATTTTAAGAAATGTGGTGTACTTAAGTGTTTTAATTATTTATATAATATTTTTTTATTGTAGTTTATATATTCGTGTTGAAAAAATTTATGCAATTATTTTAATAATATAAAAAATTTAATTTTTGAAAAAAAAAATAGATTTTTTTAAAAATATCAATCTGTTAAAATTGAACCAAATCAAGGTGTTGTTTATTGATTTAATTGGAATTTTATGAGAAAAATAATAGAAGTTCAACCAAATTGATGTTTAGATTTTTTTTCTTCTTCAAAATAATTAATCAAACTGATAGATTACACTCTTAGTTCTATTCCTTCCAAACTTATTTAGCTTCTCAGTCTAATTTCACCTTGCTTGTGTTGTGTTTGCAAATTTTGTGTCTATTTACATTACCATTTGCAATTTAAAATTTATACAATAAAATATTATATTTAATTTATCAATTAAAATTTTAAAAATTTGATACTCCAATATTTTTCTTCAGACTTTGCCACTGCTCCCACTTTGTGTTTTGTATATATCAATTATTTTATAACAATTTCTTTAAAAATAATTAGACCTAAATTAACTTTTGTGAATCTTTTGAATTTTTGATAAATTTTTGTACTAATGTTTATAACATGTTTAACAATTTTTTAAAAAAGATTTATAATTTTTTATAAAGGATAAATTAGATATGAATTTTTAAATTTTCTGCATTTAAAATTTATATTTAATTTATCGTTTGTTAAAAAAATTAAATTTTTGTGGAGAAATTTTTTATAATGTCCTAAACATTATTGCAAAAAATAATTTTAAAAATTTGAAAGATATACAAAAATTGATTTAAAATTAGGAACCAAAAATGAAAACAAAATTTTTTAAAGGATTAAAAGTTGACAAAATCTTTAAAAAAAAGTAAATTAAAATAGTGATATTTTATAGCGATTAAAAACTTTTAACTTTTTTAATTTTTTATAATTTTTTTATCATATTAGTTTCATTAATTAAAATAATTAATAAATATATTATTATATTTAATATCAATTAACATATTAAATGATAATTAATGATAAAAACATACATATAATAAATATAACCATGTTTTATTAATAAAAATACAATTAAATATTTATACAATATTTTTTGTATAAGCTTAAAATACATATCTTATAAATATGGTATGATTATCGGACCAGATAATCTCATTGTGTAATATAGGCCATTACGTAGAGCTCCAAATCTTTTTTATTCATAAATAAAACGGTATGGTTTTTTTTTCTCATATTTTTTCTTTCATTCATTCTGGTTCTTATCCTCTTTCTCTCTCTAAATAGCTAGGAGGTAACTATTTATAAACAATTTATTTTAATAAATTTAAATAAAGTAATTTGAATTTTTTGTGTTTTATTTGATAAAAAATTTATATTTTGTTATAATTTATAATTATTAAAATTATATTTTTATTTAAGAGCTCAAATTTATAGATTCTAATAGAGTTTTTAGACTCTCTATAAATATTAAGACCACGATGATGATTATACATATCTTATATATTTTTAAAAATAGTTATTTTACTTTTTTATAAAAATATTATCATATTAGTCTCATTTATTAAAATAATTCTAATTTTATTATAAATATCCTATTTTATTTATTCTAATTAACACTTTGAATGGTAATTAATGACAAAAATATATTTAAAATAAATGTAAACATATTTTATTAATCAAAATACAATTAAATATTTACATGTTTGACGAACATTATATATTATGCATATCTTATAAATTCGGTATGATATAAATGATAAATATTTAGATTTATTAATAATTTAGCTAAGTATTCGATCTCTAGATACTGCATCCAAAAAATGTTAATCCTTTAAATAATCTTAAAGTGCGCACATGAAATATCTTGGTTTCTTAAAACAATACTATGGTAAATAAATGATTAAACGAGCAACATTTTTGTGGTAGGGGAGCTGTATCAATTGTTGTCCATTCAAATGAACCTTGTTGATAACAATAAAGCATGTTTAGTACTAAATTCACAAATAGGCAAACTCAAGTCAAATTGAAAGTTTGTAGTTGTATGTATTTGTTTGTGCTGTTAATTAGAAACTCACAATTGTATTTTCTCTCGTGTCATCGTCAAGAGGTGTGTATCTACCACAAAATCAAATACAGAGATTATTTGTTACGACTTTTGTCTAAATGAATAATTTTTGAAAGTTTTGGCTGGTTTATTATAACTTTTTGAAATAAATGAAAGTCTAAAGAAAAAAAAATCAAAACTATTTAAATACGTCAAGATGCGTCTGTCTACTGCAAAACCAAATATAGAGATCATTTGTTACGACTTTTTTTCTAAAAGAATAACTTTTGAAGGTGTAGACTATTTGTTATAGTTTTTTGAAAAAATGAAAATCTAAAGGGAAAAAGTTTAAAAATTATTTAAATAAAAAGTTGTTTTAAGTAATTTTTTTAGAAATTATTGTTTATAATTAAATTTTTTTTAAAAAGTAAATTTTACAACAACGCACCATCACAAGTTTACACCAACTCATACTTTTTTTAAAAATCTCTTAAAAATAATATTTAAATTATTGAGTATTAAAATCATCTTTTTATAATATATAACAAACAAATCTGTAGTTCCATGTTCAACAAGTGTTGCAATTGTGAAAATGAAAGTAATTTCCATAAATCTTATCATTTTTTCTTTTTGATGAAACACGAAATCTTATCTATTCTACCGTTATCGTGTTATTAATTTTTTTTAATTAAATAGTTATTAAAATCTTATATCAAAAATTCATAAATCTTTATTTTTTGTGGTTGGAAAAGTTCATTACAAAACTGTGTGGGTAAGAAAAGCTCAATTGCAAAGATTTTCTTTAACAAATCTCTTTGTTCCTTTTTTTAATAATTATAATAAATAAAGAGTGTTAAGGTAGAATAATTTTACACGACTATAATTTTTATATTATATTATATAGTTTTTAAATTTATAATAATTATGTAATTATTTGATATTTGATAATTGATAAAATATAATTAATTGAAAGTTTAAAATAATTTTGTACAATTTTTTTTTCGTCTAAAAATAAAATAGTAAAAAAATTCGTCTAAAGGTGGTCAATGCATTAGCTTTATTTTCATAAATAAATACCTTTTGTTTTGCTATATATATATATAATGATCATAATTTTCATAAATGTTAATTATTTCACACATTTTGTTCTTTTAGTTATTTTTCTCTTTCTTCTCAAACCAAATAAAACCATTCGCCGGAGCAACTGCCGTGAGCTCCGGCGATGCTCACACAAACTACAATTCTCCATTAAATCACTCATTTCTCAGTGATGGGGATTTCATGGGACGACGTCGTTGTGATCCAGCATGCGAAGGACTCAAATGAACCATCCATTGTTACTGTCAATTGCCCCGACAAAGCTGGTCTCGGCTGTGATCTTTGCAGAATCATCCTTGAATTCGGTCTTCGCATTACTAGAGCTGGTATCTCATTTGTCTCATCTGGATTTCTTCAGTTTTTGTTGAATATTAAATCTTTTCTTCGTTTTGGATTTTTTTAATAGACTAATTCTATTGTAACCTCTTGGACCAGTACTTGAAAATTGTCTCTTGTAGAAGTTCACGGTCCTATTTATTATTCTGTCTGAGAGACAGTGACATGATCTGTGTCAGTTTGGCAAAATAAAAAGAAAATATATTTGTTTTTTTTGTCAAACTGATATCGATTATATCAGTGTCTAACTCTTGATGATGAGGAGGAATGTAGCTTATACTTCTAGAGAGTGGTTAGTTGTTGATGACTTGAAAATTATAATTTTCTAGAAAGTAGGACGATTCTCCTTGTTGTGATGCATGAACATCTGAAATAGCGATCTGATCTATGTCAATTTTTGGTAAAATAAAGAGGAGAAAACATATATGTTCCCTCAAAATTCATCTCGTTTAGTTGTTGGTGTTTTTTTTTTTTACTTTTTTGACGACCCTTTATTGCATATAGCAACCATGATTGAAAAAAAGTCCGTTTTTTTTTTCAAAACAAAAAATTAAGTGGAAGAAGAACAGTGCATAGTTTTATTCATCAGTTTATTCATTATTTGGACTTTAGAAATGGAATTACATTTTGTTGTTGTTATTTTGGCCTATTTTTCATGATGAATTTGATGGTGATGTAGACATTTCAACCGATGGAAGATGGTGCTACATAGTATTTTGGGTTATTCCTCATCCTGCATCACTCAAAGTTGATTGGGAAAGTTTGAAGACAAGGCTTCTTTCACCTTGTCCTTCATGTTTGTTTTCCTATCATTTCAATCAACAAGCGAATAATCCTTCACCACCTCCAATTTACCTGTTGAAGGTTTGGATTATTGATCAGAAAGGATTACTACATGGTAACTAGTTTTTTTAATTAGCACTTATCCCTGTTGGATCCGGATTCCCTGCAGTCAGAATCCCCGCATTAATGAAGTCAGAACACATGCCATTCAGATTTAAGCTCAGTATTTTTAATCATAAAGTAAAAATAAAAATATGTATTTTGTTGAAAGGTCTGATCTCATCTAACGGCCCACAAAGTCCTAAATGAGAGAATATTGGATTCACTTGACTGCAGGGAATCCAAATTCATCACTGTTATGTTCTGTTCTCTTTTTTTATGTCACATATGGAATAGAATATATTTTTGTAACATTATCTTTTTGTTCTATGTTTGTAGATATTAATGAAATCTTGTGTAACCTTCAACTTACTATTCAGAGAGTTAAAGTGATGCCAACACCTGATGGAAGGGCCCTAGACTTGTTCTTTATCACTGATGGAATGTAAGTGTAGCTTTATTGGATTATTATTTTTTAAGATTCATTTAGTTTATCCTGATTCTGCTATATGCTCTTTATTTTTTCAATCTACAAAGCAATGGTATTATCGAAAATTAAATTCGTACACATAACAGATAGTACCCGTACCCGGTATATGTCATATACACGTTGGTAACAGAAATATTATTTGGGTGCGTACTTGCGCGATCTAATAAATAAGAAAACAACAATTGTTTAGTGAAGAAATTTAAAATTAGGATTTTTTGAATTCCTTATGTTGATAACTTTGATAGTTTTCCTTGTGGATTATTTCCGCGTTTATCGTCATGTAAATATTTTCCCCTATTTTGTGTTGTGTAAATATCTCATTTACTAAGAATTTCCTTGTTTCTTATATATGTTTCTAGATTCAATTCTGATTGTAATGTAAGGAATTAGTAAAGATTCTATGCAAATATCACCTCAGTTCTTGCAAAGATCGTCATAAATGAATAAAAACTTTATTTGGAAGCTGTTGAGTACGATCAATCATAAATGCCATCAATAATTAAACATCTATAGTAGTTTATATGACATATTGTGATATGTTTATACTTTTTTCTTATGATAAAAACAGGGAATTGTTTCATACAAAAAAGAGGCGAGACGATGTATGTGAATATCTTAAGGAAGCTTTAGGAGAGAGGTGTATCTCGAGTGAACTTCAGTTAGCTGGTCCTGAATACGGACATTTGCAGGGTTTTTCTTCTCTTCCACCGGCTTTTTCCGAAGAATTATTCGGCCCTGAGTTGTTAGACAAAGTGTCTTTGCATCCTCTAAGTCAAGACATGACAACACTGAAGAAACCAACTGTTACCGTTGATAATTCGTTGAGTCCGGCTCATACCTTGCTTCAGATACAGTGTGTTGATCAGAAAGGCTTGTGTTATGACATTATGAGGATTTCTAAGGATTCTGATATTAAGGTATTCTGTCCTTAATTTCTGTTTATGCATATGTCCTTGTGAACATATAATTGACTTGATTATTTTCATTTGCCATCTATGTAGCATTGATACTTTAGATTGAAGATGTACCTAATGCTGACATCGACATGACACCAACACATGTTGCATTCAATTACTTTCATTTTTCAAATTATTAACGTGTCAGCGTCAATGCCGTATCTGGTGTTCGTATTAGTGTCAATGCTTCATTGTTTGCCATCTTTTCTACTTAATTTCGAATTAAATGCTTTTCACTCCCATTGCTTTGTTTTATGGTCTTTGATTATTTCCATACTCCTGACAACTATTATGTAAATATTAGTGATAACTAAATAACTTGTTTAACTCCTATTGCTTTGTTATTCTGTTAATATTATTATGGCATGCATTTTCCATATAAAGTTAGATTTTTTTACGAAATGTTTAGTTACATAAATTTTTCGTTGCAATTGGTTTATTTATAGTTATTGTGCCTTTCTCAATCAGGTTGCTTATGGTAGATTCACTTCAAGTGTGAAAGGCTTTCAAAACATCGACTTATTTGTTCAGCAAAAAGAAGACGGGCAAAAGATCATAGATCCCGAACGTCAGAAAACTCTGTGTTCGTGCTTAAAAGAAGAGATGCTTCATCCTTTGCGGGTGATTATAGTGAACCGCGGTCCAGATATCGAACTACTGGTTGCCAATCCCGTAGAACTATCCGGAAAGGGAAGGCCTCGAGTTTTCTATGATGTTACCTTGGCCTTAAAAGCACTGGGAGTATTCATTTTCTCAGTAAGCTTTTACAGTTTAATAACTATATATTAGCATTAGTAGGGTAAACAGGTTTTATACAACCACTTAATAATATTATAATGTGACAAAATCTTGATATGATCCAACATATGTGTAAAATTCGCGTACCAACATTACACTAGTTCGAGTAGAACTGGACTCAAATCCCTTTAGTAAGGTCTCATATTAGAGCCTTGTAGATGGAAAAACATGGTTGAGAGGCAGACCCCACTAAAGGTAGTTAGTCACGTTCCTCGATGGATATTAGTTATCGGGAAGCTGATAGATACTTCGCATCGATGACATGGCTACCAAAAACATGTAATTTTTTTTTCATTTTGCTAGTGTACAATGGTGGCAATGATGTTTGAACACGTCTTTATACAAATTTGCTTGAGTTAAAACTTGTTGTGAACATTAAGATGTTCTTCAAAGAAACTTCATCACAGTGGCTTTCGATGTACATACATTAACTCACTTGTTGTGGACATTTAGATGTTCTTTGAAGATGTCACTTTTAAACGCTTGTTGTAAAATTTATTTCTATTTCTCACTTTCTTCCGGATGTTGTTGTAGGCCGAAGTTGTAAGACATTCGACACAAGAACGCCAGTGGGAAGTGTACAGGTTTTTGTTGGACGAAAGCCGGGAATTTCCATTGAACAGCAGCAAAGCAAGAAGTCAGATTGTGGACAAAGTTAGAAGAACATTGATGGGTTGGTAAATCTGGTTTTCATTTCATATCAGATATGAAAACACTGTTTAAGTATTTGTTCTGGTGTCCCTTTTTCATACTTCCCTTTTAAAACCATACCAACTTGGTTTAGTGTTTAAATTTGGTTTAGGTAGAGTTGTCTAACTAATTACAAACATGTAAATTTGGCATTGTGGAAGATGATTTTATGTTTCTTTTCTTTGGCTTGAAAAGTTCTCTATATTGGTTTTCTGGACAAGTGCGAAGATCAATGTTTCTAAAACCGAACTAGTGAGACCTCTGAGTCATAGTTCAACTGCTTTAAACCATTCGAATTGAGATGAAACTACGACCGAACTGCTCAAAAACCATATGGATTGAGTTGTTCCTGCTCAAAAACCATATGGATTGAGTTGTTCCGTTTGCCTCGGGTTTTTAAAACACTAGCTTTAAACCATTGAGATGGATTTGCATTCCTTTTACATGAGGCCAAGTTGAATCAACTAGGCCTTCTGCATCCTTTTGCATAATGCAATATCTGACTTGAACATTACAAAATCAAAAATCTATGACTTTGATTTAAATGATCTATACACAATACTTCCACAAATTTTATTCTTTGCAGCTGGAACCAGCATTCACGAATTCGGGAGATCAGTGTTTGTTTGTTTGACCGTCGGTTCAATTTTTTTTATAAAAAAAGACAGCAATTTTAATTGAAACAAAGCCTCAGTATTCAGAGGAACAAAAACCAGCAAAAGCAGATCCATGTGACCTCTAACTCACTCGAACAAATGTGGCACACAAATAGGACACAGGGAACATAGTGGAAAGTTATTTGAGTATGATAACTCCCACACTAAGAGGAAGTAACCGCTAGCTCCACTTAAACGGTAGTAGGAGGTTATCACATATACTGGGAGATCAAGGCTCGTGAAGTCTATAAATAGAAAAAGTGTTCTGCATTTAAGGGGGTCATTCATTCACTATTCATCATTCAAAGACATTTCCTGTTTAGTTCACAGTACTTCGTCGGCTAGGTCTTTTCCAGTTCTATAATTAGAATATTTTGTCACCAATCGTGCACTCCGGTAAAACTTTTCTTGGATCACACCCTTTTCTTTAACTGTTGAAGCTTTGAGTTAGTGCTACGTGAATTGAAAAAATTATTAACGAAGATAGTTCATGTATGATATTTGGGGTGTACCTAAGTACCCATTTAGGAGAACACACACTCAAATAAACCACAATTCTGTGCAACGTCATCTGGCTGGACTTAGCCTATGTGGTGTAATATATTTTTTTTTGTAGATTTTTGGGTTCACATCATGTTTCAAAAACCAGACTAGAGATAGAATTTATATAAAGTTTTGCTCCGTTAACATATCACAACCATTCATGATCATAACTTTATAGGTAGTTAGGGTAAAAATCAAATAACGGTTGTAATTAATTGATAGTGTAATTTTTTGATACTAACAGTGTATATGAATTAACCACAATAAAGAATAGTTTTAAATATGATAATATAATTAGTCAAAAAAATAATTTAATATAAAAAAGTACTTTTTCCATAAAATAAAATAGTTTTTCGATCTAAAAAATAAAAAAGTAGTTTTTTAAAAAGGTTAATGGACCATTTAGTTAGTCTTGGGTCCATTAGTTTAAATTTACAAACAAAACTAGATTTATACCCGTCCAATGCAAGAGTTAATTTTAAAGAAAAAACTATGAATAATTTAGAACAATATTAAAGATTGCATGTCAATTCAACTAAATATAATAAGAATATTTGTTGTCATCCAAAATGTAAAAATAAATTAATATAAAAAAGTAGTTTTTCCATAAAATAAAATAGTTTTTCAGTCTAAAAAATAAAAAAAGTAGTTTTTTAAAAAGGTTAATGGACCATTTAGTTAGTCTTGGGTCCATTACTTTAAATTTACAAACAAAACTAGATTTATACCCGTACGATGCAAGAGTTAATTTTTAAAAAAAAAACTATGAATAATTTAGAACAATATTAAAGATTGCATGTCAATTCAACTAAATATAATAAGAATATTTGTTGTCATCCAAAATGTAAAACAAATTTTTTTTAGACCTATACTCGGTATATGTACGGGTTAGTAAAAAAAAAAGCTACAATGAAAAAATCAACAACAATATTAATGAAAGCATGTAAAAAGTCTATCAAAAATAACAATATAAGTTTTTAACTGAAATACAAAACAAAATACAAACAACAAAAATGAAAATTGCTTCATAGAATTCCTAATTATATAAGGTTTTGAAACACTTCTTTGTAAACTACATTAGAAGTGATGTTTGTTTTCTTACCTTCGTCCTCAACAATCAAAATCTTTAAACCTTTTCGTGATGCAACACTTGAAATGACTGTATTTAGTTGTCAACGTGAGGACACAAAATGTGGTAGATAAAGTCTAACATGCTTCAAAGATGACCAAAGGAAATTGTCTTCATTGAAACTTGAAGGAAAATCTTGGATCAAAAGGTGTCAATGACAATCTAAGTATATACACCGTATTTCAAATATAACATTTCCTTTCAAAGTACATATTTGCCCATTTTTATAATGATCAACTGTGTATCATAAGTGCATGCTACCCTCAATGCATGTCAACGTTGGAGTTAAGATTATGTTTGTGCATGCCTACACTTATGATCCTTGACGCACGCTTAATGAAAGTTGAATTCACGTGGATGTGTAGCTTTACATGGTAATTAATGCACACATAGACGACCGTTTAGCTTACCTAGACGTTGTTATCATAAGAGATACTTTGGAAATATCATAAGCCATGTTATCATTATTGGTTAAACGTTGAAAATGCATGTAATACTATGTCTGCACATGGCTACATATGAGATTTTTAACGCAACTTAACGAATGCTTAATTGAGTGCATGTACATGTTGCAATACATGGTAATTAATTATCACAACTGTTTAGCTTATCTAAACATTGTGGAAAAGTTGCATTTAAGGTACAATAATTTAATGCGCAACCATTGGGTTTAATAATAGGCACATGTTACAATGAGCATTATATGATATATGCTCTATATCCAATACAACCCTTTAGCTTACCAATGCAAGTATCATTTATATGCATTGAGACGAACAATGATTTAATGCGCAAAACTTACCTTTTACACTTCAAATGAACTTTAGTAGTTTAGAAAATTAATTCTTGTTGTAACCTATAGTTCTCACCTTGAAGAATCAACAATTTAGCATCTATATTCCCTACATTGACAACACTTTATTTCATGCATGTTTACATATAATCTTTTTGCCTTGATTCGTTAAATTTAGTTTGCCTATAGAATTACTAAATGTCATTATGGGAGTAGTTATTTTCCATTGAACTTTAGTAGTTTTTAAAAACCCAACTTACATTTACATATATGGTCAAAACAAATCAACACTTTTTAAATGAACTTTAATAGCTTCCAAGACCCACATAACTTGAGTAAAAAAACTCCCACCAAACTACTTATCTTTTGCGCATCAATAAAAATTTGACCATTTAGTTTTATGACCATCTATTGTTATTGAAAGTGTAGTACAAAATTTTTAGTATCATTAACAACATTAATAAACAAACTAATTTGTACTAAAATTAAATTCTCAAACAAAGGTTAAGTTTAATTAGTTGTAGTTAATTTCAATTTTATAAACTATAGTTAATATTATGATTTCATAAGAAATATAAAGTTTTTTGCTACAAAATATAAACTTCTTATATACATAATTAAAATGATTTCAAATAGTTTGGTTAGTTTTACAATTCATTATTTAAATTGAATTATCGCAAAACTAAAAGTTAAGAAATGATACACTGTTTCGAATTAACTTAAAAAGTACGTCAAAGTACAATATCCAAACAATGACATAACAAAATAGCTAGCTTGCAACATGGTTTTAATAAACAACAATCACTAATATCAATCAAAATTGTTCAATTTGATAAAAAGACTTGTAAACACCATTCTTCGTCAGTGTAAGTAATGTAGTTCAAATACCCAACTGTGGAACATTTGTAATATATATGACATGATTGTTATTAGCTTCAGTAACACCAAGTTTGAATGGTGATTCTTTGACTAATTCATGTGTCATGAAATTTTTTTCTCTATTCACCAGATATTGTGCACAACATATTTGGGTGATCATTAGTTTTCAAAACGTCTTTTCAGCTATGTCTAAACTAGTCGACCAAACTAAATTCAGACATGTTATTTGGAAAAGCTAAATGAAGAAATCGATGCGATAAAAAAGTATGCAAATCAATTTATTTAAACAAATCAGTAGATATGTGACGAATTAAAATAATCATATAAAAGATAATTAATCTAAAACTTGCCAAAATTCCAGATGTTACATCGGAGGCTGTCAAAGTCTTGATTAAGGTTTGGTGAAAATTTTTAGGCATCACATAAAATGGGGCATACCATACAGATTATCGTTTGTAATAAAAGAGACCAACCATCTTATTGAAATCTTGTAAATGAGACGAAAAATCTCTAAAATTGATTTTTCATGTTATTTATGTACCAAATCTTCAATGTCATTTTAATTTGGATCACATAAATTGACATATTTTTAAACTTCCAACCAAAAATCTTTTACAACTCAATCTGGATTACCTCTTTTTTTTTCCTACGAAATGTACAAATTTAAAAGAAATAATCAACATTGTACAAAAATAACAAATTATGTGCAAAAATAATGATAAAGTATGAAAAGAATAGAAAAATGTTAATAACACTTACTTTTGATGGATTGAATTTCATTTCGTATGTTCGGAATCTAATAAGCTTTATCATAAGATCTTTATTTTCCTTGGCTAAAATAGCAGGATCACATGACATGTCAATTCATAAAAATGATAAGTTAGATAGTACATTATACAGTACAATAGGAGCAAAGATAGCATCTCATTATCAATCGAAACTAATAACAAACTACAACCTTTTAGATTTAACAGTATAACTACAGTATATGAGCTGTTGAATGTCGTGATAAAAATGTATTTTATAATTAGAGGCTGATTTGAGGCGGACCAAGGTGGATGTTTGGCTTCGTGGACGAGATGAAAATTTGGATCCCATTGAAGGGGGATGGTACCTGCAAACATTTCTGACACTCAAGTAAATATTGATTTGAGGAGAGTGAGGGGTACTAGAATGAGAAGTGTGTACCTTTTCCAGTGCCAACAACACTACTTATATAGACAGGGTTTCCAACGCGAAGGTGGACAATGATATCGAATGATCATCACTATCGATGAATTTGGCGGAGTTTCTGCCTTGGGACCTTTATGTCTAGGTTTAGCAATTGTAGTTGGAAACCCTAGTTGTCTCTTCTAGACTATGAAGCTGGGCGAGTGAGGCAATGACTTGAGAAGTCGTCTAGAGAGGTTCTCCGATGTGGAGAGACACATCCGTTGTGGAAAATGTTTGACTGATTTTCGTAATCGACATGTAAAGTCATCTTGATCATTAAGTTGTACTCGACGTTGGTTGCGGTCTAGAGATATGTTATATATGAAAAAGGGGATACTTTGTTGTCGATTATGATATATATCTGACATATCTTAGGGTGTCTGTTTAACTTTGTAGCTGATATGGTAAATGTGTCACGTATCTTGAAATATCTGACATATCTTAGGGTGTCTGTTTAACTTTGTTATTCCATTCCATGACCACCCACAGTGGTGGTTGGTGGTTTCACGACGATGAGTTAGTTTTTCCGCCACCGTTGGCGTTTATGGGCGAGTGGAGGTTTTAGTTTTCATTGTTAGTAGCCTTAGAAAATATGGTGGTTTACTTGAAGTAATTATAGTTTAGAGGATTTTTTCTGCTTTTGATGTGTTGGAGATTGCCGACGTTATTATCGCCCCTCTGTGCTGATCGTATACTGGCACATTGACAATCCTTTTAACCCTTTCGCATCGAGAACGGTGGTTGAAGAGAGGATTTGGATGTCAAATTCGTTCTTTTCTTCATCTGTCTTCCAGGTCAACATGGTGAAGGAAATGTCTTCTCTATACGACTTGATTCTCAGTTATGCTTGGGTGGCTCGCAAACCTCTCAGGTGGTATCAATTTTTACTACTGATGTTGGAAACCTTCCTCACAAAATTACGATATGAAATTAGTGTTGTGTTAATCTACTACCGTGCTACCATGACCACATATGTTGAAGCACGAGGTCGATAGTAGTGTAAGTCATTAATAAAGGGTATTTAACATTCTAATTTTTTTTATATTAAGCAATATCAATTTAAAGATTGTAGCATTCTATTTTCTAGGTCTTCTAATTTTCTTCCTTAGAATAGAGGTTCCCATATTTTGCATCAATTACCCACGTGCAAGTATCCATTATTTGAAAAATCATATTTAACTTAAGAGTTCAAATATTTGGTCGGTTGAGTGTTACATGATTCAAACAACAACAACTAGATTGATCAATTGTGGATTCAATCGAGTTCGAGTGATTTTTTGGTTTTTATTATATCCCTTAATTCCTACTTCAACGACGGATCAACAAATTTCTTTAAAAATTTTGAAAGAAAAAAAAAATTCTAGATTGATTTGATGCATATTAATGTACAATGATTATGCCAAATAACACATATTATTGGTGGTGCTTTCACCTATAGTTGAATGCCAGCATTGCACAATGGCTTCATTATGTTGGTGTTATGGCTGCTGTAATTGATCAATGTCAATTGTGGAGACTGAGAATATAGCCATAATCAAAATCAATAAGATGAAGGATACACCAATTCATATTGACAATGTATAATTTTATTTTTAGTCGTTATTTCATTTATAATAATTTTAAATATCTATTGATGATAATTCCAATAGTATCAATTTATATTCCCAGATGCATGCAATATTGTTTTGATATATTCATTGAATATATATGTATATATAACATAAAAACAAGTTTAGAACAACCTCCATTTTTTCCTTTTTTTTTTTTAATATGTGCGGCTCCCCTCCCTAAAAGTTCGAAACTTTACCACCAACTGAATAATCATTGGAACTGAAATTATTTATGAGATTAAAGGGGGGAGAGAGAAAGCAAATCAAATAACCACCATTTTGTTGTTGTTGTTGTTTGAGTTTGGAAGGATGAGATACATAGTATGAAGTAGCAATTTACAAGAAAGGAGGTTTAAATTGTAAATTAACCTTTTAAAAATTCCTGGAAAAAATTAACTCAAGATTGATCTTGATTGTAAATTAGAAAAACGGAGAACGTTCTTGGTTAGTTGAAAATGACTGTTTTAGTTAATCTATTAAACTTGATATTTAAATACTTGAAAGTAAATAGATAAAGGAAGGAATATAACACAAAGAGATATTCTGGTTCACCCAACTTGGGCTACGTCCAGTCCTCACAACTGTGAGATTTCCAACTAAGTGCTCCAAGGCAAGAACTCTCTTGACTTTTACCCAAACTTTCTACAGATCTATCTTGATCTGTTACAACCAATATCTTTCAATCCAGAAAGGAGTTTTTCACTAATCTATCCTTCAATCTTTACAACGGATTAATCACACTACCTTCTCTATAACATAGAAGGATTTTTACTTCTCAAGACTAGTTTTTACTCACTTTATCTTGAGATTACAATGGAATGATAAAGTGTTTGATAGAATCTAAATAACCTCAACTCGTGTTTGAGTGTTTGATTCTGATCTTTGGAACTTAGAGTGATCTTAGAGTACAATAGTAATTGGATGATGCAGTTTCTAAGTACTTGACAGAACTTGAGAAAATGTGTGTTAAAAGGTGGAAGCTGTTGAAACTGATTATGAATGATGAGATAATTGCTTTCGCGAGTTCTGATTATTGCCTTCATCTTGAGTTCTCTTTTATGGACTCAAAAAGTGCTTATGACAACTCATTTGCTAGTTGGGAACAGACTAGCTGTCCTTTGTCAGTGATTATGTGAGTGCAGGCCAAAAAGCAAGAATGTTCTTCATTCTGCTTCTGATGTTCAAGAGCAGACTTGGTTCTTCCTCTGGGTGGCAAATGAGTCTTGATCTTAGTGATGCATATTCTTGGTTTTTAAATTTGTAGAGGGATCTTCCAATACTAACTTGCTCTTAGCATGATTGAGAAAGCATGATTGAATTTGAACTGCACAAAAACTGAATCTGGAACTGCATTTGTGTTTTCGCATTTCTGGAGCACCTCAAGAATGTTCTTCGTTTTCTTCAAAATTGACCAGAACGTTTTTGGTTTTGTTGACTTAGCTTGTTTCTTCTTTGATATGATTTGTTTAAGTTTCTTGGTACCTATCTTGATTAATACACTCAAGCACACTTATTAGATACAAAAACATGCTTTAGAATCATAATTATAATTCTTAATTAATCTTTGTTTATCATCAAAATTATTTAAGTTGGGGTTTTGTCTTAACATAGTAGTCAAAGGTATTGTGTGGCATTTGCTGCCGCAACTAGAAGACGAAAAGTGTTTTGGGTTTGAGTTTGAAGGTGAGATAATATGGAAAATATTGCAAGTAAATTTTTATGTAGCAGGTTATGGAAGGTAAAGAAAATGGGGAGCTTGTTGTTTGGTATTACATTTTATGGATTGTCCCAGCTATAATTTAGTTGTTGGAGAATCAAGATAGACTTATAAAAATTTCTTTTAAAATCAATCTCAAGAGCAAAAAATCCTCTTACCCCAAGGACCACAAAAGCACAAAATTTCACACGAAAGTTCATGTGTTTACCGCTTAAAGCGTCGAGTCACCAATACCATAAGTGTAGTGTTTCTATTTAGTGAAAAATCCCAAAATGTATCAATATACCAACATC
This sequence comes from Cicer cuneatum, assembly GCA_037974295.1. Classification (NCBI taxonomy): domain Eukaryota; kingdom Viridiplantae; phylum Streptophyta; class Magnoliopsida; order Fabales; family Fabaceae; genus Cicer; species Cicer cuneatum. The sequence continues at coordinate 48,148,925 of JBBPBO010001986.1, forward strand.
AAACACAATTATTATTATTATCCTTGTGGCAAAAAAAACATAACCACCATGTGTTCTTGCTCCTTTTTGGAGTGGTCATCATCATATAAATTATTTTTGATGCAAAACTCTAATAGTGTGGTTAAAACATGCAAGAGAAATATGATTGATTCTAAACAATGATGATAAATATTTTGATAGGAACATGTACATTGATTTAATTAATATCCAACCATGTCCTTGTTCATTCCTCGGTATTTGGACTCTAATTTTGTCTCACATTGGATAAATTAATATGGAACCAAGGTCCTTATTCTTGCAGCAAAACTACAATTACTTGTTAAGTCGGTTTCACGTCAGATTTAAAACAAACGACTTAGAAAATCACTCGTTGTTAACTCGATTAAACCTCAACCGACTTAAAAATTCTAATTTTTTGTAAAAAAATAATCTATTTTTCCTCCTTATATATATGCATATCTAAAATTTAATACCAACCAAAATTTCATACACAATCATAATTTTATACAAAACATAATTAAACATAGAGTATAAAAATTCATACACAATCATAATTTTATACAAAACACGTTTAGAACATAGAGTATACAAACCCATATATATGTATAGAAACTAGACTAAACAAACTCAAAATACACCACTTAAAAAAGATAGACATCCATCTACAAAATTTTACAATAGAACCAAACAATATCAGTCCATCTATGCCTTGATAGTGATAAGAACATCAGCAAAAATCAGCATACACCATTTTTCATGGTTCAAGAAACTCCTAATCCTTAAATTATGTTGGGTTAGTGCCTTATAACTTCTCGTCTCTTCTCTTCTTATCATCACACATATGTAAAGCATATAACACGTTTGAAAACCGCATAACCATAAAAACATGAAGGTGCACAAACACGAGAATGGAGGTTGAATTGTGTTTGTCTAATCCTTAAATTATGTTGGGTTAGTGCCTTATAACTTCTCGTCTCTTCTCTTCTTATCATCACACCTATGTAAAGCATATAACACGTTTGAAAACCACATAACCATAAAAACATGAAGGTGCGCAAACACGAGAATGGGGGTTGAATTGTGTTTGTCTAATTTGAAATTCTTTTCTTGATTCTAATTCTGATCTGGTGACTTAAACAATTTTACGACAAATAATGCAAATGTCAAACACAACACACAAGATTTTATCCTGGTTCACCACCAACTTGGTAGCTATGTCCAGTCCCCTCACACGGAAGGATTTATCCACTAATTAAAAACCTTGAATTACACAATACCCGACCCTACAAACCAGTCTTCTCAAAACAACCTGAACCTACAGACTTTTTGAGGCAAACCACACATGGACTCTACAAGTCATGTTTTATCTACACAACCTGAAACCTAAAGATTGTTAGAGGCAAACTACCTACTTGGCCCTACAAGTCAAATCTTTTCAACAAAACCCGAGATCCACATATTGCTTGAGGCACACTAGAGCCATTATCGGGCTGGGTTACAATGAGTTGGAAACTAGTTTGGTTTGGCTTCTACTAAACAGATTTGATACAATGATTTTCCCACACTATAGGACTTGGAGTATTTTACTTTGAACGAGTGTTTTGCTAGAACTTAAAACGTTAAACTTTGAATACTTAAAAAAATTGAGCTCTTGAGGTCTTTCTGAACAACTTTGGTTTTTAGGATTTCTGAGTTTTTTGTTCGTTGTTGAACCATCTCTTCTGCAGCCTTCATCCACTATTTATATATGGAATTAGGGTTACAGTTTTGCTTCACAAGAAATTTGAATCGTATCTCAAATTCTCTTTGGTCAACAGAGATTTCTTCCAAATATAACTATGATTGATACGATCTTTACAATTTGTCCATTAGCCAATTTTATTTCCCAATTTGATCTGAGCAATTCTTCTAGAAAGATATTGGGCGTATTTGTTCAGATTACATTTGCAAACTGATTCACTTGATCTTCCTTCATACGCTTAATTGGATTTGGGCGGGGGCAAAATCTAGGCTTGTTTTTGGACCTTCAGAAGTAAGGGTGTGGTTAAGTCCAATTTGGTATGTTTTTCAATCTATCAGAGCCTTTGACGTTCCATCACAGCCATTGATGTTTCTCCATCAGAATCATTAACTTGATTATCGGAGTCAGATGTTGTGTTGCTTGAATAATTATGGTCAGAGGTAGATGTAAAGCTGCGTGGCTTAGAGTTAGTGGCTTGGGAACTTCACCTTTGTTGCTTTATTAGAGTCATTGAAACTTCATTGGGTGTTGTGTAACACCCCGAGTTTAAAACACAGCGCGAGTGTATTTTTTTATTTTAAAAAACAAATAAATAAATAAAAGAGTTTTCAGAATTACGTTTCAAGGAAATTAAGATCAATTCAAATTAAATATCATTCGACTTCGTAATCAAAAATAGTAAGGTAATTAGAACAACAACATCACCATTAAATCGAATGAGATATTTGGGAGAAATTGATCTTTATAATATGCTAAAATAAAGATACATCAAACTGGATTCTCAATCCACCAAAATATTCATCAGAGTGCGGAAAAGTTTTACAATAATTCCCAAAATAAATATTTACAACCACTGAGCTCAAAATCCTATACATAAGTCTACTCTAATCATACACTAAGCTATGGTAGCACGGTCTCCACCGCCTCATCCACAAGTCTTATCATCACCCGGCTGTCCATCCCTTTACGTAGCCCACAGTGTAAAGATCAAGGAACATTAACGACGTTCCCTGTCGTTAGTGTGACCGTCGGGGGTACGGGTTTGATTCACATCTGAGGGCAAAGCCCAATTTTCCACAATGATTGTAAAGGGTCACCAACCGAAATTAACAATTACCACATAGCATTTATATCAGCAATCACAAACATATTCATGGCATATCATATAACAATGATGATAAATAAGGATGCTCAATTTTGAAATACATGACATTCGTACTTTTCAAAACAGCAACCAAATAAATATGAAAATTATGTTGTAAGCACAAACATCAAATCGGCAGTCACACCAATTCATCAGAAATTCCAGAATCTATAAAGTACTTACACACACAATTTTCAAACATCACATACCCAAAACGTGACCCACCGGTCAATCACCCAATGCAATATGTATATGCTCATATATACAATTTTCTTGGAATTACCAAGGTGCAGTCGCTCAACAGACCAGCACAATTTAACGGCCCTCAAGACCAGGGTGCAATCGCTCAACAGACCAGCACGTTTGACATAAACCAAGGTACAATCGCTCAACAGATCAGTACCTAGTGCAGTCGCTCAACAGACCAGCACTCATGCAATCGCTCAACAGATCAGCACGTGGCTGCGCATTTCAGGGTACAGACGCTCAACAGTCCAGTACCAGTGCAGTCGCTCAACAGACCAGCACTTATATACCAAGGTACAATCGCTCAACAGATCAGTACCTAGTGCAGACGCTCAACAGTCCAGCACTCGTGCAATCGCTCAACAGATCAGCACGTGGTTGCGCATTACTCTGTGGCCCATCGCGGGTACCACTTGACTATGCAATGCATGAATATGCAGTGTTTTACTTCTCTGGAAACAATATGCAAAATCAGGAAATTCATGCCTTTCAATCATATTTAAAATAACTCAGCACAGTCAAAATTATCATCATCACAAACATGACCAAACAGCCAAGTAATCATCAACATTTGAAATGTTTTCCCAACCTCTTGAAAATTTCAAACACAGTGTTAAAAACTGAATTTTCTGGAATTTACGAATCTGTATTCGAATACAGCTTCTCTGTATTCGAATACATAAGCCAAAAACAGAACCAGAATGATCACCCTCAGAACATCAGAAACCGAACCAGAATGAGGATCATCAGAAGCAAAACAAAATGATTCACACCAGAATCATCAGAAGCAGAAACAACAGAATGATTCATACCAGAATCATCAGAAGCAGAAACAACAGCATGATTCATACCAGAATCATCAGAAACAACACAGAATGATTCGTCCAGAATCATCAGAAACAACACAGAATGATGTTGGAACCAAGTTGGTTCTAAATAATCTAGATTTTGATGTGTACAAATACACTTGATGGAATCTTATTTTGAACTTGAATTACTACAGTAAAAACCATCAGAAGATGAATGTATCAGAGGATACATTCTGAATTTACAGAAGATGCATTTCTGGAATTATCAGAAGATAAACCAGAATGTCCAAAACCGACCAGAAGATAACTTTGGAGGCTTATATCAAACAGAAACAAAATCAGAAGAACATCTGGAAAACACCAGAGGGAAGCCTGCCATAATATGAATTGCTCCAAACAAGAATGATTCAAATATCAGAAGCAATCAAGAAGTTATACTGATCAGAACATAGCCTAGCAGTGTAATTTCAACACAGTCCAGACTTGTCTAGAAGTGACCAGAAGATATCTTTGATGGACTATATCAGAGGGAATAAATATCAGAAGATTCTTTGGACCATACTAATGTGAAGCCTGCCATGTGTAGAGTTGTTCCAGGCCATAAGTTGTCAAAAGCAAGAAGTAATCCAGGAGATAATTTGACCAGAACATGGCATGACAGTCGAATTTTGAATAACCCAGACTTCGCCCAGACTTCATCCAGAATTGATCAGAAGAAACACATAATGATTCATGCCAGAATCACCAGAAGCAGAAAACATGATGATTATCAGAATCATCAGAAGCAGAAAACATGATGATTATCAGAATCATCAGAAGCAAAACAGAATCAGAATCAGAAAATAGAATCAGAATCACAATGATTAATATCAGAATCAGAAAACAGAAATCCTTCCTCTGTATTCGACTACAGGGGCTTGTAGTCGAATACAAGTTTGAAAACTTGAGTAAAACAGAAGTTTGACAGGTTGTATTCGAATACACTCATGTTGTATTCGAATACACCTTCAAAAACAGTAAAAATTTCCTAAGACTTCAACACATTTCAAACTGTTTTCTTTTGAAAAACCAACCTAACACCAGAATCATAATTACCCCTCTTTAGAAACCTCAAAACTCAGAACATTTTCATTAAACAACAACAATTGATTTTTCAGAAATAACACTTCCACCATTTTAAATCCCTTTTCTTTTGAAACCATCATCAACACCAGATTGTTTAACAAAACACAGCAAAAACACAGAATCACTAAAACCAGAAAGTCAACCACAAAACAGTCCCACACAAACTAACTCAAGCATTTGGATCATCTCCAATACAACACCAACCAAGTCATCATTCAAACACAACAGAATGATTTCTTACTCAACACAACACACAATACATCATCAACAAAGCAACACAATAAGTTCCTTCACTGAAAACAGCAGGAACATCAAAACAGTTTGATTTCCAAAACATAACACAATGTTTTTCACAACATAACCCAATAATCATTCATCACACATGCATTTACAGCACTAAATGCAAATCTAGAAAGTTGGAAGGTGCCCTTACCTTAGTTACGTTCCCTTAACTCGTACGCTTCTGCGACAAAAGTCGACGATACTCCCGTTTCGCGTTCGCCGCTACGAAAGTTAGTTCTTTAGCTCCGTAACGATCAGAGGAATGACTTTCGTACTCGAAACTTTCTAATTCGACACTCAGATTTTCAAGAAAATGGCTTTTGAGTAAACTGTTTTTCTTCACCAACACTCAGAAATATCAAAAGAAGAAGAAAATACTAAAGTAGAAACTGGCGCGTAGAGGAAAGAAGAAAAAGCTTCTCACTTAAATATCTTCATAAATGCAAACTGACACAGTCAGAGGAGAGAAGAATTTGTTTCTTTCTTAATAAATATCTACGCCACCTCACCCAACACTTGTATTAAAATATCTTTTGATCCTCCAGCACTTAACCCGTTTCATCGAAATTAGCAGAGAATATCTTAATTAACGGCCCGATAATTTAATTACTCGAAATTAAATTGATTCATCCATTATCCAATGATTTTAATTCCACCTCCAAAACAAATACATATATATATATATATATATATATATATATATATATTTACACAAAACATATATATATATATTGAATATTTTACAAATATTCTCAAAATACACTTAAAATTAAATCTGAATTTAATTTTAAATTTAAGGGTCTTACATGTTGCGTATCAGAGGAAACACTTTGGAACGAGCCGTAGTCTTAAGCGTCATGTTTTAGATGTAGACTCGAACAATGGCTTTAGACTTCAGAGGCATGTTGAAATTACTGTTCATGATAGGCATACTAAAGTTACCGTTTGTCAGAGGTATGCTAAAGTTACTTTTCATTAGAGGCATGGAATGGTTACTATGTATCATAGGAATGGAAGCTGCAGAAACATGCTAAATCTTCAAAGGCACATAATTTTTCAGAGGCACGCTTGATTTGCCAGAAGCATGCTATCAAAGGCAGATGCACATACTTTTCCAGAGCGTGCATTTGTCCGATTATGTGGATTTCGTTGACTAATTTGATTTCGTTTCCTCTAACCTTTTTACTTCCTCTGGTGGTATCCTTTGGTATTTTCCTCCAATTTTTCTGTCCTAATTTATGTATACTTAATGAAGCCGTTAGTCCAGATTTATTGTTCCCATAAAACACTTTTGTTAACATCAAAACTATAAGTGAAAAACCAACTTGGTTCCAACAAAACACACACAACATTTCACAATTAAAGGGCATCAAGAAATGACCAACTTCATATTCTAAAAACGTCAAGATATAGAACTAGACTAAAATAGAATAAAAATCATTGTTTTTAGGCCAGTTAAGTTATTAAATTAGCATGACAACGTTGTATATTCTATGTTATCAACTATAAAATACATAAGGAGATTGATAAATTACCAGAAACATGTAAATGTAGTCAAATGCTAAAGAGTTTAAATGAAAAAATAATGTATGTTTATTTAGAGTAATAATTAAATTGCTAATAAGTAATATAATATATATATATATATATATTTAAATAATTACATAATATAAATACTTACAAAGTTTTTGATTCAAGAAAGAAAAATTTACAAGTTTAGAAAACTCGGAGATAAGCCTCAGGAGAATTCTAAGAGAGAAGTGTGTTTTACAAGATGTGTAAATTTTTGGATCCTGCGGCGTCTTTGGGATCAGACTTGGGAGGGTATAAGAGATATAAGATATGTTTTTTATTTTTAACGTTGGAAGTTTTTCTTTGAAGATAACGCACCCTGGGTAGTAAGGTCCCGCTTTAGCCGACGAACAGGCGTTTAGGGCAGTAAATCCAAAGGTACCTTCTTCAAATCGAAACCAAAACTTTAAAAATAGAAAACATATTTTGTAGATCTTCATCTTTCTCAGAACCTGCTATTCAAAACACTTCAGATCGAAGGAAACCGATCAATAGTGAAGAAATCACTATTGAAGATTTTCAAAAATCTATAAACAACTGGAAAATTCCAAAAATCAAAAGAGATCAAGTCTATGAATTTGGACTTTTCAAAAATCTCCTCAAAACGGATTACATAATTAAAACTAAAGAGAACGATGTTCCTTTAACAAAACCCTTCGAAACAATACAACTTCTCTCTCCAAAAACGATAACAAAACATTGTGAAAGAAAATATAATTTCATTCACATAGGCCTTGTTCAAGTAGGCATCAAACCATTAACAAGGGAAGGATTAAACACTTCTATCCTTTGTGTTTTGCGAGATGCAAGGTTCTTAAACTTTCAAGATTCAATCATAAGTTCAATTGAATCTAGTTTGTGTCAAGGACCCATCTACTTTGTATGTTACCCAGATTTTTCTTTGTCTTTAAAAGACCTAAACATCTTGAAATCTCTGGTTTTACAAATCAAAACCCATAACTACAAAATGCTAACTGGATCTATTCCTGTAGCAATCATTTACAGGATCCATTACAAAGCCATGTTTTCAGCCTTCACGGCGACAAAAAGCATTGAAAACAAAAAAGATGAAACTTTGTTTCTTCAAACAGATCTATCAAGGTCAAATACTATAATTCCAAGAACCATCCTTTGGAAAGACAGATCTTCCTGAAGAATGGATCCTTGAAGGAGCAGTAAAACCAAAATCTCCTGAACAATCAAAACCAAACACCAAATTGAAGAAAGTTACACAATATACTGATGGAAAAGTAAAACTGAGTTTTACAAGAATTTCTAGTGCCAGATATTCTGATGCTGGATCTTCCACCAGTACCGTGGATCTAACTTCAAAACCCAACAAATTAGAAAAATTTTCAAAACCAAGATTCTCTTGTTCTAGCATCCCTAATGCTTTTTGCCAAAACGTTGACTATTCAACAAACATCCCTCATCAGATCTATACAAATCAAAACATAGACGATGAACAACATAATGATTTACCAAACATCTCTCCACCAACTTCACCGTCTTTTTCTGCAATAACTGAAAATGTTATTAATGAATTAAACGTTTTAGAAAAGGCTTTTGAAGTTGATAAAACCTTACTTCATAATGATTTTTATGATGACAAAAACACAGAAAAAAGAATATGGTTCTTCAAAACTTTTATGGAACAAAGAAAAGAAATTCAGAAAGAATTTTATGAATTTGTTTCACAAAACAAAGTCCATATTTTGTTCTTTGACTGGTTTGAAATTTATGCTGAACAAAAACAAATTTCTTATCCTTTCAAACATGAACAAACCTCTGTGAATCCCGTAACAACTAAGAACAAAGTTGTAGAGTGGGAAATGTCAAATGGTAGGAAAGTACAATCCGAACATCCGCCATTAAGACAGATTAAAATAAAAATACCACACCTAGAACAAACAATAGAGGTTGCACCTTACAAAATCCCTAGTGACAGCCCAGACAAAGATATTCAAAATATCCTACAACAAAATAATTTTACAAATGTTCATCTTAGTACAATTGCAAAACAATTATCTAAGATAGAAGAACATCAAAGTACAAATAGTGTTTCTACTTCAGAAACATCAGAAGCAAAACTAAAAAACCCTGTTTTTAAGCCGTTCCAAATCTCAAAAATAAGCCAAAAACTGTTTAGAGGTGGCAAAACAGAGTTTGAACAAGCCTTACATGACCAACTTAGTAGGATAGAACATTCCTCTACCTCAACACCGTTGGCTGCTAAGGACACTCTAGACAAAACAATTACAACTCTAGATCAAGTATCTGAGAGTGAAAAAGAGCAACAAAACCAAAACCTGTGTGGTCTCCAGAGGCAACAAGGTCAACCCTTAGCCATGGTAACTGCACCAGATCTAGCCATTGAGAATAGACCCAACATCCTTTCTCAATCAAAATTCAACGCCAGTACTGTCTATGAATGGAACATAGATGGTATGTTAGAATACAACATCCTTAGTCTTCTTCAACAGATGACTATGGCTTCAAATGCATATAAAACCCAAGCAAACACCCCTGATAAAGCTATTGCTGAACTCCTTATTGCAGGGTTTTCAGGCCAACTAAAGGGATGGTGGGATTACCACGTTACACCAAACCAACAACTAGAAATTTTAAGTGCGATCCAAGGAAGGAATTCCCATCCTCGATGAGTTAGGAAACCCAACACCTGATGCAGTAGCAACACTGATTCACACAATTAGTTTGCACTTCATAGGTGATCCATCTCACTTAAAAGATAAAAATGCCGAACTCCTATCAAACCTTAGATGCAAAAAGCTATCTGAGTTCCAAAACTACAAAAATACTTTCTTAACTAGGGTTATGCTTAGAGAAGACTCAAACCAACCCTTTTGGAAAGAAAAGTTCCTTGCAGGACTCCCAACCCTTTTAGGAGAAAAGGTGATGAACAAAATCAAAGAAATTTACTCAACAAACCAAATTCCTTATAATCAATTAACTTATGGAGAATTGGTAAGTTTCACACAAAAGGAAGGTTTAAATATCTGTCAATATTTAAAACTTCAAAAACATTTAAAATGGGAAATGAAACGAACTAGATTAGAACTAGGATCGTTTTGCAAACAATTTGAACTCCCCACAACAAATGTTTCAAAAGACTGCGGAGGATCTTGTTCAAAAACATACAAAAAACCTCACAGAAAGTTATACTCAAAACCTAATAACCAAGAATTTTACAGAAATTATAAACCTCAAAAACATTACAAACAAAGAAAACCTTTTGAAAGAAAATTTCAACCAAAAAATAGAAAACAAGTAACTTGTTACAAATGTGGCCAACCAGGACACATTTCCAAACATTGTAGAAAAACCAAGAAACTTCATGAACTACAAATAAGTGAGGATATTATTCAAAAAATTGAGGCAATACTTCTTGAAACTTTTGAAAATGAAACATATTCTGAAATAGGTTTATCAGAAAAGGATATACCTTTACAAATTGATGACATAGGAAACTCAGAGTCTCATAGTGAGTCTGAATCTAGTTTAAAATCAATAAATGTTTTGACAAAAGATCAAGAATTGATTCTTGATATAATAAACAAAGTAGAAGATACAAGACTTCAAAAAGAACTAATAGAAAAATTACTAAATAGTTCTGAATCAAAACAAAGCCAATCTTCTACATCATCAAAATTACTTCCAAAATCAACTTATGACTTAACCAACATTTTACGAGCAAAAACAAAATCACAAACTCATGTCACAATCCAATCTCTTCAAGAAGAAATCAAGATTGTGAAAAATGAATTAAAAACTCTAAAACAAAAACAAGAAATAGATTCAAATATTCTTCAAAATCTCATTTCCAAATTACAGGAGCAAAATTCTTCCGGATCGGAACATGAAGAAGAAAATGAGGAAAACAAAATTGAAAACTTAGAAAAAATCCCTCAAGATTTCTTGTTCGTTCTTAGAGCTGTAACAACAAGAAAATATTTTATAAAAACTACTTTAGTTTTTTCCAATGATTTCAAAATTGAAGCAATAACACTTTTTGATACAGGAGCAGATCTAAACTGCTTAAAAAGTAGCATTGTACCAAAAAGAGTTTTACAAAAATCAAATGAAAAACTTGTTGCAGCCAATAACTCCAACATGATTATAACAAACAAAAATGAGGCTTCTGTTACCAACGGAAGAGTTTCAATCAAAACTCCTTTTGTATTACTAGAAAATATGACTCATACTATCATTCTAGGGACACTGTTTATCAACATGATAACACCCTATTTTGTTAATTATGACAATATTTCTTTTAAAACAAAAGAAAATAAAATCATTTTTCCTTTTGAAACTTAAACCTTTTAAAAGCTTGTTCAGTTTACAAAAGCGAATTAAATTGTTTAATTCATGGAAAAGAAAAACATTTATGTTTTCTCTAAACAAGATGTTTCTTTTTTCAAAATAGAACAACAATTACAAACAAATTTCACAAAACAAAAGATTTCAGACCTCCAAAAAGGAATTGAAAACGAAATATGTTCTGATATACCTAATGCTTTTTGGAATAGAAAACAACACATGGTAGACTTACCTTATGAAAATGATTTTTCTGAAAAACAAATCCCAACAAAAGCAAGACCCATTCAAATGAATCATGAACTAGAAGAACATTGTAAAAAAGAAGTTCAAGATTTACAACAAAAAAGTCTAATAACAAAATCTAGATCTCCTTGGAGTTGCTCAGCTTTTTATGTTAATAAAAACTCTGAAATTGAAAGGGGTACACCAAGGCTAGTCATAATTACAAACCTTTAAACAAAGCATTAAAGTGGATTCGTTACCCGATTCCAAATAAAAAAGATCTTTTGCAAAAACTACATTCTGCATTTGTATTTTCAAAATTCGACATGAAATCAGGATTTTGGCAAATACAAATTGATCCAAAAGACCGATACAAAATCGCATTCACTGTCCCCTTTGGTCAATACGAATGGAAAGTCATGCCCTTCGGATTAAAAAATGCCCCATCAGAATTCCAAAGAATAATGAATGACATTTTTAATCCATTTTCAAAATTTTGCAGTCTATATTGATGATGTCTTAATTTTTTTGGCAACTATTGAAGAACATTTCAAACACCTCAAAACATTCTTCATGATCGCCAAGAAAAACGGACTGGTTGTTTCAAAATCAAAAATTTCTCTTTTCCAAACAAAAATTCGATTTTTAGGACACTATATATCTCAGGGAACGATCACTCCTATTGAAAGATCACTAGCCTTCGCAAATAAGTTTCCTGACAAAATCATTGATAAAACACAATTACAAAGATTCTTAGGAAGTCTAAACTATGTGTTAGATTTCTGCCAAAATATTAATAGAATTGCAAAACCTCTCCATGATAGGCTTAGAAAAAACCCTGTCGCATGGACAGAAGAACATACTAGAATAGTCAAAATAATCAAAATGCAAGTTAAAGAAATACCTTGCCTTCATTTAGCTGACCCATCAGCTCAAAAAATCGTAGAAACAGATGCATCTGACATAGGATATGGTGGTATTCTTAAACAAAAATCCAATGGCAAAGAATGTATTGTCCAATATACATCTGCACATTGGAATGATTGTCAAAAGAATTACTCTACCATCAAAAAAGAAATTCTTTCCATAGTCATATGCATAACAAAATTTCAAAGTGATTTACTCAATCAAAAATTTTTACTTCGAATAGATTGTAAATCTGCAAAAGAAGTTTTACAAAAAGATGTTCAAAATATTGCATCAAAACAAATTTTTGCCAGATGGCAAGCCATCCTTATTATATTTGATTTTGATATTGAATTTATAAAAGGAGATCAAAACTCAATTCTGGATTTTCTAACCAGAGAATTCCTTCAAAACAGGACCTGACTAATGCCTAGAAAGCCAAAAGAAAATGCGGTCCAAAAGGACCAGACTCAAAAAACCCCAAAACCTATTTCATCGGCAAAGCCAATTAGATCGTGGGCTGAAGCCGTAGAAGAAGATGATATCAAAACCGATACCCAAAACCAAGTTCAAAAATGGCTCAACAACCAAAAAATCTCACAGCCTCAAAAATACCTTGATGATCTTGAAGCTTCAATCCTCAAAGAAAAGCTTCAATTACAAAAGTTTACGGAACTCCATGAGCTCCAAGAAAAAATCAAAAGTCTCTCTAAGGAACTTACTATTTTTCAAAACCCAGAGAAGGGAGAATGTTCTTCTTCAAAAACCCCTTCTCAAAAAATTCTTTCAAGACCCCTATAGGAGGGATCATCCTGTAAAATCATATTAAAACCCCCACAAAAGGAATTTTCAAAAATTGTTTTAAAACAAGATGAATCTCAGACTGTTTTAAAACAAAATGATTCTCAGATTATTTTCAAACAAAAATTTGAGTATTTTGTCAAAAAAGATTTCCAAAACATTTTAACCATAGAGAATGGGTTTTATAATAAAAATCCTCTATTAGTCATTTCAAAAGTTTTCCCAGAAGGATGATTTTTCAAACCATGGGATTTATCAAAACCCCAAAATTTTTACAGATCAATTCTTGAAATTACAGGATCGGTAACCTTTCAAGACCACCCAAAAGAAGGCCCGGTGGCCTACTCAACTGCAAAAATCCATAAAATCATTTCTCCATCAGAATGGGGATCAAATCTACATACACCAAAAATTTTCCCCGTTGACTTCAAAACAACAATTAACCATTGTAAAAGCTTTAATTACTGGGACTATCAACAAGCCTGGTATAATGCTTTTCTTATTCAAAACCAGAAATTTAGCCATACTTGGTTATTTTTCTTCAACCTTACCATGGATCCCGCAAAAATCTCATACTGGTTTTCCCATTGGTGGAAACTTTACGGGTCCATTCCAGAAATCCTAAAACCTGAAGTTCAGTAAAGTTTCCATCTGTTCAAAACCAATTATAAACCCACTTACAGAGAACGAACATTTCACCCGCTTCTTCATTTCTCAACCAAATTCTTTTTGCCCTGGGTTATAGCATGGTATTTTGAATTTGAACAAAAAGAAGCTCAAACCATTCTTGTTAGAAAATTTAAAGTAAGATGGTGGACAAAATTCTCTATTCCACCAAGCATAAAAATTGAAGTTGTGAAAACATGGCTGCAAAAACAGGGATTCAAAAAGCCTGATCAAAAGGCAACACAGTTCCTGGCACAAAAATCATTCGCTCAAACACAGCTGGCAGCTGCCAAAAGCGAAGAAGAATATTTTGAAATTATGACTCAACTTATCAGAAGCAAGGAAGAGTCATCCAAAACCTATTCAAACAGTGGTTCAGTCAAATCTGATCCCCTCATCAACCTAGACGAAGATGACGAAGAAGAATGTTTCTACTTGTCATCAACAACAAAATAGTTGGTCCAGTTTGGGCCCATACAAAAATTGATTATTTGTTGTAATTATTGTATGTATTGTAATTTTTATTTAGTTTTTGTATTGTAATGGGCCTAGCCCAATTTGTAAAAAAAAAATTATTTTTATTTTTTAGGATTCCTTTTCTTGGATTCCTTTCCAAGTGAGGCTCTTTCCCTATAAATAGGGGCCTCCCCTCACTTCACAAAACAAGTCTTGTTTACACAATTCTTCCACACTTAGAATTCTTTCCTTTCTCTTAGAAATCTTGAGATCTTATCTCCAAAGCTTGTAATTTTCTTTCATTATCAAAACCTTTGTAAGTATTAATTATTTCTTTCTTATTTGCAAATGTCTTCTTTATTTTTATCTTTGTTTTAAAATTATAAGTATGCTCTGCTCATGTGGCTTTAGCTGATCTTGAGCATCAGAAATCAAAGTTTTCATTTTCTTATATCTTGGTGCATTCATTCATACATTTTCTTTGAACATCTTCCGTACTGTTACTCTGAACTATAGATTTGTACCCTTGGATCCTGCGGTGTCTTTATATATATATATATATATATATATATATATATTATATCACCACAAAACATAGGGAAATCTCTTAATTGGCCACGATGACAATAACATCCTTCTCATCATCCTGTTTCATAAAAAAATTCCACAAATAAGTAACCTTGTCAGTATGAAATCGTAATTTTGTTTAAAAAAAAGAAACTGAATTGGTTATCATCTCTTTCTATTTCAATTTTCATGCTTTTATTTTTATCTCACACCTATGAAATATTTGATAGAGTACTAACATAACAAATGGATTGCAATCTAAGTACAGAAATTTTTTATCAACTCCAACAACAATATGAAATACTCTAACACAAAAATTTCTTTCCAAAAACACTATAAAACATTCTAACAATATAACTTTTATTTTTCCTGCTTATCACAAATGTAATCATTATGAATGGAATAATGAAATTATAAAATAAATCTAAAATTGAAAAATAAAGAATCTAACCTGAAGTTGGCTGCTACAACAACAAATAGGGGTTACAGAACGAAACATTGACAATACCGAAGGCGACAACAATGCTGATAATTAACAAGGAACAACATATACAACAACAAAAAACAATGGCGACAACAATGACACCAACAAACAATGCATATAAATGTCGACGAAGAACGCATAACGTGTCGGCGAGGAAGAGGAGGAATGGAGAGGAAGGAAGATGAAGCAAAAGGAATAGAGAGAGCGCAATGAAAGTCAGTGAAGCAGAAGGAAAGGGACGACATTGAGCTCGAAAGTCGATGAAACAAGGTTTCTTTTAGGGTTCTCAAATCATCGCGGCAGAGAAAACATGTAATATATGCATTTTTTTATAATTATCAATCTTAATTCGGTTAATATTAAAACGGCATTAAATAAGTATCACGTATTTACAAAATTGTCATTGTCTTATTCAAGTCATGTTTATATTAATACTAAAGATGTCTCTGCCTAATTTATTAACTGACTTATCCCTTTGTGTTAAAAACTATATTTTCGAATAGTGTGGTTAAGACTGATGAAGGGGAAATGCGGTTATTTCAAAACAATGATGATAAGTATTTGGGAACATGCACATTGGTTTAATTAATAAGGAACCAAGGACTCTAAATTTATTTTATTCATCCGTATAGGGTAGTAAAGTTGGGATTCATATATTGAGATGAATCAGAGGAGAGGTGATTGAAGACATGGAACTTGTATGCAACTCCAAGAGGTTATGATATTTATTTGGGGAATATAGGGGAGGTTCAGATACTTCTTGTCATCTGTAGTATTGACCCATCTACGAGATTAGGAGATACTTTTTTCAACCCTTCTATAATGGAGGAGGAGATAATCCACAGTCAATGCTTGCGGGATTTGAGGATGTTATTCTTGAAACTGCATTTAATGAATCAAGAGCAAAGCTGTAAAAAATCTTCACCAAGAAACTACATGGGTCAATTGTGTACATAGATGATTCTCATGCCCCTAGTCTTTGGACCAAATTCTTTCAACTGAAGAAAGAACACAAAGTGCAACACCTTAACAAAATGGTACAAGACCAGGAAGAACACATTGAAGACGAAGAAAAAGGAGTGAAGAAGTAGACAAGTTGGTCATGGAGAAAGCTCTTGCAAAATGTATTAGCAAAAGTGAATAAGAAGATAGAGAACAAAGACATACCAAATCATTTTTCAGTGATTCTTTTTGGAGTTGATACTAGAGTTAATTCTCTACATTCTAAGCATACACTTCAAGATATTTAGTTAAATATTGATATTTTAAAATGATTGACAATTTAACAACACAAAAAATGTATTAGTTTCAAACACTTATGGCTTGATTGTGAAAATTGCTTTAGATGATTAATCTTATACTAAAATAAAAATTATTTTTAAAAACTAGACATCTTAAACTTTAAATGGAGTGGTCGTTTGTCAAAATTCAACGTGGTTTGATATTTTAATAAAGGCGGTGAAGTTATGCTTTGAATGCTGAAATTCTAAAACATAAATACTTGGAAACTATGCTTACAAATTTTTTACATTTTTAAAGAAGTCATTAAATGAGTTTGTTTTTGGAATAAAAATACTTTGGATTAATAGTACTTTAGGCATGAGTTGGAATATGTGAGTGGTGAAGATTCAAATAATAAATATTCTACAAAGAATGGTTTTCCAAAAAGAATTCATATATCACAAAACATGCATCATAGTAATTTTGAAAAGAGAAAAGAAATCCTAGTTTAGGTATTTATTAAGTTTATTTAGATTAGTGCTTGAGTTAATACTAATATAAGTGAATTAATGATTGAAGGTGTATGCAAATCCTAGTTAAACCACAGTGTCGTGTTTATGGGAACAAAATAAGATAAGGGCACCTTCCATCTTTTAATATAAGATGAACATGCAAATGTAAATATGCATGTGAGAATTGTTCTAAATTATTGTGCCGATTACTATATGACATGTAAATATGTGCTAAGTGAACTGAAAGTAATTGTCTTCCCCGTCCTTTTTCATTAATCTGGAACTGTATATATATAATGATCATGCATGTCCAATATAGAAACCTATTAATTACAAGAATATGAATAGAAAAGAAACCTATGAATAGAAAAGATACAGATATAATTACAAGAATATTCTAGCAAATATTCTATCTATCACACCCCCGCAGTGGAAGCGGGAGGTTCCCGTACGCTGAGATTGGCTCGAAATTCATCAAAAAGTATGCACGGGAGCCCCTTAGTAAATATGTCAGCAATCTGATGACAGGATGGAACATGAAGAACTCGAGCTTGACCGCGAGCCACCTTCTCGCGAACAAAGTGAATATCCAGCTCGATGTGCTTCGTGCGTTGGTGTTGAACTGGGTTGCCGGAGAGGTAGATGGCACTAACATTGTCACAGTACACCAATGTTGCTTTTAGGATCGGAAAATGCAGTTCTAGGAGAAGATTCCGAATCCAGCATGACTCGGACACGACGTTGGCTACCCCTCTATATTCAGCTTCAGCACTAGAGCGAGAGAGGGTAGGTTGTCGCTTAGAGGACCATGAGATAAGATTATCACCAAGAAAAACACAATAACCAGATGTAGAGCGCCTTGTGTTAGGATAACCACCCCAATCAGCATCAGTGTAGGAAGTAAGATTGGAGATCGATGAAGGGTACAAATGTAAACCGAAATGCAGAGTGCCTTGCACGTAACGCAGAATGCGTTTTAGAGCGTTCATATGCTCGCTTTTTGGAGCATGCATGTGAAGGCATATCTGCTGGACACCATATGAAATATCTGATCGAGTAAATGTGAGATACTGCAAAGCACCTGCGAGGCTCCGATAATGAGTGGGATCCTCAACCGAAACACCTGAGGAGACACTGAGCTTTTGTTTGGTGTCAATAGGTGTAGCGGACGGTTTGCAAGATGACATGTCGGCCCGATCAATAATCTCTGCTGCATAATTTTTCTGACAAAGAAATAGACCACTTGTATGTCTTGTTACTGCAATGCCTAAAAAATAGCTGAGAGGGTCCAAATCCTTCATAGCAAATTCGGAAGCAAGTAACATCATGATGGACTTCCGAAGAGCATCAATGGATGTAATGAGAATGATATCATCTACATATAGAAGAAGATATGCAATGTCCGAGCCTTTACGGTAGATGAATAAAGAATGGTCTGATTTGCTGTGATGGAAGCCGATGGTGGAGACATAGTCAGCAAACCTCTGGTACCACGCTCGAGGAGCCTGTTTGAGGCCGTATAGTGATTTGTGCAGACGACCGACATAGTCTGGATGAACAGGATCAAAGAAACCCATGGGCTGATGCATATAGACTGTCTCACGAAGATTGCCATGTAAAAAGGCATTCTGGACATCTAACTGATGGATGGGCCATGAGTATGATAAGGCAATGCTGAGAACCATCCGGATAGTTGCTGGTTTCACCACAGGGCTAAATGTTTCATCACAATCCACTCCAACTTTTTGAGACCTGCCATCACAAACAAGACGAACCTTATAGCGCTCAAAAGAACCGTCAGATTTCTTTTTATGACGAAAAATCCACATAGATCGAATAATATTAATACCACAAGGTCGGGGAACCAAATCTCACGTCTTATTTTTAATAAGAGCATCAAATTCTTCTTGCATGGCGGATTTCCAATGTGGATCGGACAAGGCTAAATATGGAGTTTTCGGAATGGGAGAGGGTAAGAGGTCATTAGCTGAGGCAGATAGGTTTAACAGGCGTTTGGGTTTGGAAATTCCATGCATGCTGCGTGTTGTTATGGTCCTGGCGAGTAGGGGAATTGGCTGGTCATTTGGTGGAGATGGGTTGGTTTGGATGATGGTGTGTGGAACATGGTTGTTGTTTGGGGAAGCAGTTTGGGTTGTAGCTGGAGAGTTGGCTGTAATGGGCTGCAAATTTTGATTTTGCCAGTGATGGATGTGGGAAGGATGGAGAGTATCATCTAGAAAATCATATGCAGCTTTTGGGGGTAAATGTAGCTTAGTAAAAGGAAATTGGGTTTCATCAAAAATTACATGCCGCGAAATAATTATTTTTCTGGTTGACAAATCATAACATTTATATCCTCTGTGATTGGATGGGTAGCCCAAGAAAACACATGGGGTAGAGCGAGGTTGTAATTTATGGATACTAGTAGAGGGAAGTAGTGGGTAGCATAAACAACCAAAAATCCGGAGGTGTGTATAAGTGGGATCCCGGTGATACAAGATCTGAGTGGGTGACTTGTGATTTAGAGATTTATGTGGGAGAATATTTAACAGATAAGTTGCCATTTGTAGGGCATGATGCCAAAAAGAAGTGGGCATGGAAGAATGGACAAGGAGAGTGCGAATCATGTTATTTATGGTGCGTATTTTTCGTTGTGCTTTACCATTTTGAGGAGAAGTGTGCGGGCAAGAGAAACGAAAAATAAGACCGTTAGCATCGCAATATTTTTTGAAAGACTCATTGTCAAATTCGCGTCCATTGTCACATTGAAAACATTTGATGGTTTTATCAAATTGAGTTTTAATAAGAGAACTCAAGGATGAAAAAATAGAGTAGACTTGGGATTTGTTGCTAATAGGGAAAGTCCACAAAAAACTAGAGTAATCATCCAAGAATAAGACATAATATTTATGCCCAACAGTGCTTAAAATAGGAGAAGTCCATAAGTCACTATGCATAATAGCAAAAGGCATTAAAGTATGAGATTGAGAAGCATAAAATGGCAACTTAACATGTTTTCCAAGAACACATCACAAAGAGAATTGGAAATTAAATTATTACAGTCAATGAGCTTATTTTTGCTAAGAGATCGCAAAACAAATGAACTCGGATGCCCTAAGCGATTGTGCCATAAACTGGATGTAAGAGATGCAAAAGTTGATGGATGAGAGACAGAATAATTATTGGTGATAGGATAAATATTCCCAATACTATCACATCTCATTAGAGATGCAAATGAGAATTGTTCTAAATTATTGTGCCGGTTACTATTTAAATATGTTTGTGAAGTATTTACATATGTTAAATAGTAAATAAATTAATGTTGTATATATTGGGAATCACATGCATATCATAATTACGTGGTGATCGGTATGGACTATATGAGTGTGGTTATCAAGAATGGAATCCTTTATCCTTGCGGGGATTATTGGGTCATGGTGGTTCGTGATCGCATCATTGTGATAGTTTGTGAGACATTGCACTTTAGTGATTTATATTGGTCTGTGAGTGATTGTACATTTAAGATTCATGTTCTTCGTGGAGGGTAATATATTCCAGAATACATACATGTAGGAGTTGGATTAGAACTTGAAAATTGTTTATTTGAGATAAATGTATACACTTGCTTATATCATGTTATTTTTTTAATGTTTGTATAAATGTTTACTCGGTTAATGCTACTTGCTCTATACGTGTATAACTGTTATTTTCAGTTGGTGATTGTTGTTGTGGTTTTTGTTTTGGCTATACACCACCCTCTAGATCATGAGGGATTATACTCTTCCACAATTGTTAGCGTCGACAGAGATGTCCATAGGTTGGTAGTAGAGATAGTGACTATTGAGGGTGTGACCATCCAGGTGAACCTACAAATAAATTGATAGAGTTTTCAGTTCAAGTTGACCTTGTTCTATAGAATAAGAGAGTCAGTATGATAGATGTTAGATATAACTTATGATCAGTTGTAGATGTTTAGGTTGTTAGTTTTACTTGACTTAATATTTGGTGGGTGTATGTATTTTGTTGGGGTGGTTTGTATTTTGATGTAGTATATACTTAGTGGACACCACATGTGGTTATATATATATATATATATGATGACTGTTTCATTATCAACTTGCGACTATTATTTTGATCGTAAAAATTTATAGATCGTAAAAGTTAATATTAACTTTTCTTGTATATGGTGCACTTTATCAACTTGCGACTATTATTCTTTGAAAGCATATTTTTTTAAATTATCGGTTATTTTAAAAAAATAATTTTAAAAGTAAATTTTAAATTAAATATTCTTTTAAAAATATTCTCTTGTTGTTAAAAATTAAAGTGTTACAATTCTTACTTTTTTCATATTTTTTTTTAAAGTTTTTTGTTCTCTTACCGTTCTTATTAGCTATATATTTTATTTTTAAGAGTCTTTTTTTATACTTGTAATTCTTTTTTAAGAATAATATAGATAACTTTGATTAGTAATTGATGTAAAAATGATTAATAATTGGATGTATAAATAAGATTGTCATATTAAACATTTATTTATGGCACTACAAGAAAAAGTGTTATTACCTACGGCAGATTTTATCTTTACCCACAGCAAGTCCGTAGGTAACCTAAAATTACCCACGGATTACCCACGGACACGGGTCCGTAGCTATTTCGCTCGTAGGTAAATATTTACCCATGGACAATCAGTAGGATATGGTTACCTAAGGAATGTCCGTGGGTAAATTATCATTAGCTCCTCTTGTCGACGTTGCTCTGCTTTCCTTAGCGCCTCTCGTGCCTCTTGTTCTGATGCTTTTGCTCGCTCCTCAAATGCTGCTATCTGACACAAAATCAGAATTTTTATGACTTATCTTTCACTTGAGTATTTAAGATTGATGAAATAAAGTTTATGAAATAAAGTCCATAGGTAACCTAAAATTACCCACGGATACGGGTCCGTAGCTATTTCGCTCGTAGGTAAATATTTACCCATGGACAATCAGTAGGATATGGTTACCTAAGGAATGTCCGTGGGTAAATTATCATTAGCTCCTCTTGTCGACGTTGCTCTGCTTTCCTTAGCGCCTCTCGTGCCTCTTGTTCTGTTGCTTTTGCTCGCTCCTCAAATGCTGCTATCTGACACAAAATCAGAAGAATCACAAAATCAGAATTTTTATGACTTATCTTTCAGTTGAGTATTTAAGATTGATGAAATAAAGTTTATGAAATGTAAAAACGAAATACTACTTGCATTTTTCACCGTATTTGCTAACTAACATTATGTTGATAATTGCAGCCTTAACAAGAAAGACACTTTAGGGCCAGGGCCAACTAATGATAGGATTTCCAACTTCTGCATAAGTTTGATACTTTTCAATTGGATGGATCCAGTGACTACTGGTGTGTCTATTCCACCTCCTGTGAAAGTACCATCTACTGCACTTCCTGCTAAAGAGGCCGATGGACAAGCTTCTGCTGCTGTAGCCTCTGGACAAGATAATTCTCCCTGTGAAGCACCATCCAGGTTATCTCCCACTGGCATATCTTCTTGGGCTAAAAATTTAAAACTTTCTCAGTCATTTTCTTTGGCTCATTTATAAATGAGTCAAAGAATAAAAGCGAACTGGACCAATATGCTGAAGCCAACAATGCAAGAGCCGTTTTGCCTTTTTTTCTTTCAATATTTGAAGCTTCAATATAATTTTGATCAGCAAGTTGTGTCTGTTGTTCAACAGATTCAACAGGAACATCGTATAAATCATTTCTGGCATTCTGTTTTATCCACCCTGCACGATGAAACAAAATATGTAACTAGATTTACCTCGGTCAAAGAAGATCGAAACAAAATGTATACACAAAAAACTTTGGGGGATAACGTTGAATGTAAATGAGATATAATATGCATTTAGATGCTTAAATGATCAAACTGCTACTTTTCTCATGCACACCATAAAGGCTAGCCATAATGCACATATACGTTATAACTTCTCTCCTTTTACTCAAACAATGACATGGCAAGAACTCGCCAAAAATACAACAAACTACAAGGGTGTGTAGCCAAATTAATGATAAAATGTGGAGAAATCCAAAAGGCAGTTTTACACTATAATATGAAACCAAATAAAAAGAACATGCCTGTATATGTGCTCTTCTTGGAAATATCTGCATCTTCATGGGCAACAGTAAACGTATTTCTAGTAACTCCAGAACCAATTATCGAATCATTAAAAAAGCTACAATCAGCTGACATAAGGTATCTAACAGCTGGTTGTCTAGGTTGTACAATAGCTACACAGGAAAAACATAATATTCCACATGTAACACATGAGAATAGTCTCTGGTCTGATAAAGCATCTCCTTGATTTGTATCATTTTCCATGAGAATAGTCTCTAAGTCTGTCAACTTGTAAAACAGAACAGCAACTGATATATGTGCATACAACTCTGTATTAATAAATGCCCGATAAGAAAAATGACCAGTTATTACAAAGTCAAAAGCTACTAGAATATTTTCTAATAAATAAAAAGTTATTACATTTGCAATTAATGACAATTAGTAAATCATGGTGTTATGACAAAATACATTCATTGTTTAAGAAATTCGGGTAGACAAACAGAAAATTAAAGTAGCCATATCTTTTAGTTAAATCTGATTGTTTCCCATATCATTCATAAGGGATTTACATGTATATATACAAGAAGCAAAGGAAACACAATCCCATAATATTGGGATCAAATCAAATTAACCCCAAGTTATCTAAGGAAAGAAAGATCCTGTCAAATAATAAATTCAAAATATATATTTACAATCAACACTTTTAAATGTTTTGTTGCTTACTTCTGTCAACTCAGGATCAGGGCTCCTGGCTAATTAAGAGACCTCCAGTCTTGCATCATTATTGTCACTTAGCTCAGCTTCAAAATCCTCGTCAAATGCAACTGAAAGTATTCATAATTTCATATGATAATTATACATAAAACAACAGATGGCGGAGTAAATTGCAAATTGATATGGCAAATAAATATGAATGTATTCGATACAACCCGAGGTCGCTAGAAACAAAAGCTTCTCAAAAAGAAAGTTTTGAAGAAGACCAGCTATTTCAGCCCCAAACCAGGGTATGCATTAATGAAATCGCAGACCATAATAAGAGTATTGCCACCAACAAATAAAGTGTTACAATCATATGGTTAAAAAAGCTTCAACTCAGTACTTATTGGCATTGCAAATACTCAAACAATAGATGTTAAACAAACTTTCTTTTAGAATCGCTGCATTGGCACCAATAACAATTGCTCAAAATAAGTACGAGTTGATGAAGCGAAACAGAAAGGAAAAATAAAATGTTTGCAGAGGGACCTAACCAGCTGACGAATTCAAAGATAAAATATACATGTAAGCAAGGTAAATCTGACAATTACACTTTTAGCTAAGAAAGTCTCAATCTCATACCAACAAATAAAAAAAACCTAATTTTTTTAACCCTCACCTGAAACATTTCAGGAATGCTCCTTTGCCTACTCCCAATTCCCAATGCCGGCGGCAAACCAATCAACCCATCTTCGCCACCCCATTCAGAACCGATAGACCTTTCTCCATTTCCACCATCATCACCACCTTCACCATTCACCCTCCTCCGATCCCGAATCCCACCAACCTTCGAAATGCGCTGCGAATAACGCCAATCCTCCTTCGAAACCAAAATTCGTAAAACCCTAAAATTACAAAACTCTAAATCTGAGAAAAATACCTTGGTGTGTCAATGATTTCTCATTGCTTGAGCACTGTGGAGGCCGATCTCGAAGGTCTTAGAGACAAAGCTTAACGTGCAGCAGGCGCGCGAGAGAGAAGAAAAAGAGAAAAGCGAAGGGACAGTCGATAGAGGAGAAGAAGAAAGAAGAGGGCTTAGGGCGGCGAGACTGCGAGATAGAAGAGTAAATAATGTTGTCGTGGCCGGAGCTCTGATCGGCGGCGGTAATCTTTGCTTCTTGCGTTTCTAAGGCTAAGCTTAGGAAGGGGCAATTTGTTTCTAAGCTCCCGTTTCTGAGGCTAAAGTTAGGAATAAACAATTTGATATAATAGTTTTTTTTTTTAAATAAATTAATAAAAGGAATTTTACTTTGACTTTATCCACATATAATCAGTAGAAAAATAAAATACGAAGAAATTTTAAAAATTTAAGTTCAGTTGAATATTTTTAACGTTACCTACGGACTAACCGTGGAATCGTCTTAAAAAAATAAATTTATTCAATAACAAATTTACTTACGGTTTTTCCGTGAGTAATGAATAATTTACCCACAAAATAAGATTCGTGGGTAATTTTCCGTAAGTATACAAGTATTTTCTTGTAGTGTGGTTACATTTAGTAGATTTAAAAGAAAATCAAAATTCACTATAAACAATAAACAATACTTCAGTTAGATAAATAGAGAAGTCTTTATAAAAAAAATTGACTAGTCGGCATAAACAATAAGTATTGAAAGCAATTTTTTAAAGCTCGTCTTGAATTGACCATTTCAATTGGGAACTAAACGTCATATCGATAAGCTAATTTGATTGGTTGTACACTTGAACCGATGATGACATCATCCACTCAACTGTGAGTGAATATCGGTCGATCCGACTGAAGTCAGAACTGTGTTGATTGGTTTAAAATTTAAATTTTTTAATTAATATTACACCATTATTAACGATGACAACGCATGTTTCAAATCTTTAATCATAATCACATAAAATATCCTATGTTGGTTGTCACGTTACTTAGGTACCGTAACAAGATGAGTTTTTTTTTATTAGCACTAAAAATTTATTTAAGTATCCAACTATCACTATTTTTTAATTAAATATTAATATATTTTTTCTTTTATTTTATTTATTTTTTAAAGGTAAGAAATCGGTTCTCACTACACCAATTTTTTTATTTTTTCCAGTGAAAATGAGAAATCCATTTTCACTTCACCGATTTTTCAAAGTGAATTTTTTTAATTAAGAAATATAGGTATTTATATATTAATTAAATATTTTTTTATTAGCAATGCTATTTAGTACAAAAAAGAAGAATACACAAATATAACGGGTTTGATTGATTAACAATGACATAACCATACATAAGAGAGTAGTTGTAATTTGTAAATATGAGATAATGTCACATATTATTCTTCTCTTTCATAATAATAAGTAAACGTTTTACTTTTTTTATTTTAATTAAATAACTATTATTTTAATTAAATAATTAAGTTAAGTTTCATTAATTATTATTTTAATTAAATAAATAAATACAAAGTTAATTATTTTAATAATTATTATCTAAATAATTTTCCTTTTTTAAGTAATTATTAAAAAAATAAATAAAATAGTGCCCATAAAAATAAGAAAATTTAGTTAAACATTAAAAATAAAAAACAAATATATAAATTAGTGAAAATAAAATAAACACAAATTTTATTACAATAATTTTATTCTATTAATCTCTTATTTGGTGTCTAGTCCCACATCATGGTGCTCGACGAATACGGCATGGAAGATGTGGAGGTGGTGGTAGTATTTCAGCAAGTGTACTGAATCGTTGCAAGTAATAATTAAAACGGTAGTATCGAGTGTCGAACTCCTGGATTGCGTTTTACTATCGAATTATCTTTAATTACTGAAATTGAACAAAAAGTTTCCGAATTGATTTAAGTGATATTTAAAATAACAAGTGTAGAAGAATTGAACTTTTATAATGAGAAAAATTCCAGGGATGAGTTTCACTTTGAGTCCAACCTTGGTTTCTAATTTGATCCTAGTTATTGAATTCCTTTATTGAATTATTACCGAATTCTCTTTAGTATTCTTGCCCTAATGTCTTAGTGATAGAACCTTTAATTCCAAAATAACTCCTAATTCCTTAGTGGATTTAAAATTAGGATTAAGTTTTACAGTACAAAAATTCTCTTTTTAAACTGCTGCCTTTGCAACTAATTCAATTGGTTTCATGACCTGCTTCTATCCCTAGACTACAATCTCATGAATTTCTCATATCAAGTATTTGTAAAATCCACTTCCATTTCAAAATATGAATCGTAAAACATTTTAAAGTTTATTAGGCCAATAAAAAGCATTAAGCACAAAGATGAGAAAAATAATTCAACAAATTTATTCATATAACCAGGAATCAAATCAGACAAATAAGGGTTTCATCTTGTTTCACTCATCCCTAACAATTAGAGTTTAATTACTCATTACAGAGATTAAAGAGATAGAGATTAAAGAAGAATTACAAGAAAGATTCATGAATGATTCTTGGTAAAACTCCTTCAATGGTGTAGAACAGTCGTATATGAGCTTCTCTACTAGGGCACAAGTCTCTGAGCTTCCCAATTGACCAAAAGATCCCTCAAAATTCAGAAAAACTCAGTTTGATGCATTCTGCAGCGCGCCACACACCCAGGCGCAAGACTTGCACTTCAAGCACATTTACACAGAATCAGCAGCGTAGAAATGCGCTTCAGGCGCACATCATCTGATGTCTGGCATTTATTGCATTTTGCTATGGATATTATTTCATTTGAACTTGGTTTGACTCCAATTGGACATCTACAGCTCCATATATGGTAGAAATACTCCATGTAGGTCATGTTGATTTCTCACTAGGGGTGGGAATAGGCCAGGCCAGATCAGGCTTTGAAAGGCCTAAGCCTAGCATACGATAAATTTTTTAGGCCTAAGTCTAGCCTACGACCTATCATAGGCTTTTTTTCCAGCCTGACCTAGCCTCTTTAAAAGTCTGGCCTTGCTTGAAAGCCTATTTAAAAGCGTTATTCACATTAAAATATTTACATGTTATATTTTACATTTTTTTAAATAGACTAAATTAGGCATTTATATATAAGGAAAACTAATAAAATTATAATCAAATCTAATATAATAAAATAATATTAAAATAGCCTAATTGATAGGCTTTAAAATAGGAAACAATAATATTTATAAATAACATTATTAAATAATAATAATATATATATATACTTTAAAATAGGAAACAGTAATATTAATCAATAATAATAAAAAATAACATTAAAAAATAATATGTGTATATATATATATATATATATATATATATATAGGCTGGCCTGTCAGGCCTAATAGACTTTTATATAAGCCTGAGCCTGACCTATTTAAATAAATAGACTTTAAAAATAGTCTGAGCCTAGCCTTTTTATTAAATAGGCCAGACCAGACCAAGCCATAAGTAGGCCAGCCCATAGGCCTCTGACGGACGGCCTAGCCTATTCCCATCCTATTTCTCACCAAAATTCAGCACTGCACTAAAACAAAGAAATAACATAAAACTACAAAGAAATCTCTACTTAATCAAGGAAATAAGAACATAAACATTTTATTAAATCCAAGAATTAAAATCACCAAAATATATTAAATAACTCCTTAAATTAATTAGTGATTGCCTATAAATAAGACTAAAAACAGAAGAAAAAAAAATGCATATGATGAAGAGTTATCACAACCCCAAACTTAGTTTGTTGCTTGTCCCCAAGCAACAATTAGTTTCATATTTGGTACAGTTAAAAGTAATTTAAACTCAATTTTCTCAAATCAAATCAAGCTCTATTCTCAAAATTCCCACTACTACAAAACATTCATCATGTTTCATGGTTGCTAAAAAAAAAACGACACAATGTATACACTTTAGCATTCATTCATCAAGTTCAACTCTCTCTTCACACAATTTCACCAAAATTTCTCTCAAGTGTTTAGTCAGGGTTATGAATTTATCACTCAAATCCTAGAACATGCATCACGCTACCATAGGCTTGAAAAAATTCTAGTTAACAATCACAATGCAACAAACAATACACTTTTGGAGGACTTTCAGGTTGTAATGAGGTTTAGGTAAGGGTAGGACATTTTGGGATAGTAGGCTTTTCTACTTGGAGTTAGGTACACATTTTCAAATTATTCTACCTCTTTTGATTTTTCTTCACTTTTTCATTGTGGAGATTCTCAAATATTGACAAAAAAACTAAGCAGATGTTATTTTATTATATATTTTTTAATTTTTTTTAGAACCACCACCCCAAACTTAAAATGTTGTTATCCCATGAGCAACCCCAAACTTAGAACTTTATCCATGCTAGACAATTTTTTTTTCTACCTAGCTCCAAGTACGGTGATTTAATCACTGTCAAGTATTTGGCTAGTAACCGAAAGAAAATACACGACTCAAAGGGGCTAGCAAAGGATAAAATTTGCACAGGGTAGTTAGAAAGGCTCAAACGACCAAACAAAATTGCCTCCGTGTATGCATAAATCACAAGCGATGCAAGTCAGAATTAGTGCAAGTTCTGAAGGGTTAACACATGTCTAGATAATCACACAACAAGAAATTGAAGTGTTGAGGCCCAAAAACTCACAGCTAGGATAAAAAAGAGATAGTGTGAACTTTCAAACCTGTGCCAAATGTGTTACTAAATTTATTTTTTTGAAAAATTGATGGCAAGTTTTACAACCACTTAGTAATCAACAATGTATGTCTTAGTGAAACTCGTCGAATGGATCACTGATATGAGCAAAGAAACATAAAGTTGAATTTCAAAATCCCAAACAGAAAACTTAAGATAGACTCCAAATTATTATACTTCTTCATCATAGTACACATTTAATGACCAAACAAAGACATACAATTTGACTACTAACATAAAGAAAATACAAACAAAGAAACAAGAAAGAAAACTTCTCTCAGTTAAGTGACTCAAGGAGCGTTGCTTGGGTCCTCCATTCTCGCACCACTAGAGTCGCCAATATACTAGTGAGACGAGAACAAGTCAGAGTAGAACATGTCGCCCGGTGATTGTTGCGATGGCGCGAAGGCTCGATAAAGATTGGTCATCCCCAATTCTATCTTGGCTTGTCCATCTCGCTGGTCGATCCTCATCTGCTCCATCATAGCTTCTAGTCTTCCAAATCTTTCCTCAGTGGAGAGCTGTGGGGGATGTCGAGGGTGGTCATGTGGCCCTATAGGATTGGTATCCTCTTCCATCGGCATTACTGCTTGTGGAACACCAAGAAGATCTGCCAGAATTCTGGAGTGTTTTTCAATCCACTTGGCAGTGATGGGGGCAGTAGGTTTCACCATTTCTTCACCCTTTTTGGGTGACACTCTCATCCACTCACAGAGTTTGCCTATCAGAGAGGTGTGATGGAAGTAGCTCACTAGAGGGTCAAGAAGAGTTGTCCCCCACATATCATTAGCAAGAAGCACACCCACATTGATTCTGTCACATTTGATGATCGTCGCTAGTAGACATGCTCGTTGAACTGTTACATCTGACACATTTGAATAGGGCAAAAGCGTATGATGAACAAAGGTACTCCATGCTTTTGCAATTCGGGTGAGATCCAACGAGCGCAGTTTTCTAGGAGTGTCATCTCTATTTCTTACCCAATTTGTGTCAGGTCTACACAAAGTGCGCAAGATATCTCGAGTGTCCATTTTTGTGTTTGTGTCCTCAAATACTTGAAAGCGGCAATCCTTATACTTTGGCAGACCAAAGAGTTCATTGATTGCTTGAGGCGTAAAGGGAACCCTTTTTCCCCTCACATAACTCACAAATTCATCATGTGGAGCAGATTTCAGATCAGAGGCATTTGAGAAGAATTCCACTGCTATTAGTTTACTCGCGTTGGTGACAAATGTGGTTAACTTCTCCCATCCCATAGCAGCAATCATTGCCTGGATGTCAACAAATTCATTTTCCTTTAAATTAAAATTTTTCTCACTCACAAACTTCTTGATGGTGGGGAGTTTGACATGAAACTCTTGCGTTGCCATGTTCTTGAATAAGAACGTATCGTGCGATTAGGAGGATGATGCATATGTAACCTTTGTTCGTTTTGCTTTTTGGTGGGTTGCCATTTGGTCCTGCAAAACAATTATACACAACCAAGGTTCAAAGTATTCAACGTTAGAGGGTTAGCTCGAATGCTCATCTACTTGACAAAGACAACCACAACTATTGTTCCACATTAATCCAACGCACATTAATCCAATGACAATTTATCAATTAAGATTCAATGGTGGTTGTGGCATTTTATCAAACACTTAGAGTGCAAGACAATTTTCATTCATAACAAGTTCTAAGTGAAGGCCAACACAAGCACAACTTCTAATTAGAACAACACACAAACATATAGCAATGCACATATATTGACAATTCATCAATTAAGATTCGACAGTGGTTGTGGCATTTTCTCAAACACTTAGAGTTCAGTAAAATGTTCCTTCATAACAAGTTCTACTTAAAAGTAAACACTAACACAACTTCTCATTCAACAATGCATGTAACAACCCACAATCATGTAACAATGCATGCAACAATAGTGGAAATAAATTTTTTTGAGATAGAATTCAACCAACCAACAAACAAATAGGGAACTCACTTGATAATGATTGAACATTTGAATGCTTGAAGTTAAGAAGACTTACCTTTGTTGGGTTGAACAATAAGAAGTGTTAGAGATGCAAAACGGATGCTTGAGATGAACTATGTAATTGGAGGAATGTTAGAGAACTTGTAGCTGGTTTGGGAAAATAGTGGAGGGGTAGAGGTTTTAATACCCATTGCAGAATGCGAAATGCGCTTTGGGCGCATAGTCAGTGCTTCGAGCGCGTAGAGACAGTGGCATAATGTGCGAAATGCACTTCGGGCGCAACAGGCGTGCTTAAGGTGTGGATTGGCAGTGACATTTTGCGTGAAATGTGCTTCAGGCGCTCGAGCTACGCTTCAGGCACTAACTGGCAGTAATAAAATGCGCAAATGCGCTTCGGGCGCTACAGGCGCGCTTCAGTTGCTAACTAGCAGTGGTAAAATGCACGAATGCGCTTTAGGCGCTAACTGGTAGTGGAAAAATGCGCGAATGCACTTCAAGCGTGGATTTAACATAAACTCATAATTGACATGCACTTCAGGCGCACCAGTAGTGCTTCAAGTGCAAAGAGGCAAAATTGAAACACCAACTCTACTGTTGGATGCGGCTCCAGGCGAAATTTACTCCCTAAACCTACATTTTGGTTCCTTGAGCATACAAAACAGAAAGAACTAATATACTAGCAATTAATAAAATAAAGCAAATAAAATGAGATTAAATTTAAAAATAAATTGCAAAGGATACGAATTTGGGTTGCCTCCCAATAAGCGCTCGTTTAATGTCTTGAACTTGGCATTCCCCTTTTCAAGTGGTGATCAGATTGATGGACTCCATCGAAAATTTTGACTCTCCCCCTAAATAATGTTTGAGCCTTTGTCCATTCACCTTGAAACTTTGGTTTAAGTGTGTATCCTTTAACTCCACTGCACCGTGTGGGAACACTTTAATTATTCTGAACGGTCCCGACCATCTTGACTTAATTTTCCTGGAAACAACTTTAATCTCGAGTTAAAGAGAAGAACAAGTTGTCCTTCTTGGAAATCCTTGAACTGAATTTTTTTGTCATGCCATTTCTTGGTTTTTTCTTTATAGATCTTGGCATTTTCATATGTGAAATTCTAGAACTCCTCTAACTCGTGAAGCTGGAGAATTCTAGATTCGCCTGCCTTTACCAGGTCAAAACTCAAGTACTTTGTTGCCCAAAAAGCTCGATGCTCCAATTCAAGGGGTAAATTACAAGCTTTACCATACACAATTTGATACGGTGACATACCAAGAGGGTCTTGAAAGTTGTTCGATAGGCCCAAATTGCATCGTTAAACTTTGTCGACCAATCTTTCCTTGAAGTGTTCACCGTCTTTCCAAGGATTTTTTTGATCTGTCTGTTGGAAACTTCAACTTTCCCACTAGTTTGTGGGTGATACAGGGTTGCCACCCAATGATGCACATTATATTTTTTAAGAAGGTACTCCAGCTTCCGATTAAGAAAGTGAGTGCCCTCGTCACTGATCAAAGCTCTAGGTACCCCAAAATGTGCAAAGATGTTCTTCTTGAGAAATGTGGTAACTTGTTGTGAATCATTGGTTGGTGTAGCAACTGCTTCAACCCACTTTGAGACATAATCCACCGCCACCAAAATATAAACTTTTCCATATGAGGGTGGAAATGGACCCATGAAATCGATACCCCACACATCGAACACTTCTACTTCTAATACATGATTTTGAGGCATCTCATCCCGTTTTGAAATGTTACTGGTGCGCTGACATCGATCACACTTCTTCACATAGTTAAATGCATCTTTAAACAATGACAGTCAGAACAATCTTGATTGGAGAACCTTTGATGCAGTTTGATCCCTTCTAAAATGACCCTCATAATTAGAGTCATGACAGTGCCGCAATACATTTTCTTGCTCTTCCTCGGGTACACATCTTCGCAACAACCCATCCACTCATTTTTTGTATAGAAAAGGTTCATCCCATGCATAGAATTTGGCGTCATGGATGAACTTCTTTCGTTGTTGGTAGGTGAAATCGGATGGAAATGCCTTTCCTACATTAAAATTTGTAATGTCAATGAATCAAGGTGCCTTGGAAATTCTGAAGATGTGTTCATCGGCAAACTGGTCTCGAATCGGTCTAGTTTCATCATCCTTCTCCACTTTCTCCAATCGAGATAGATGGTCAGCTACAGTGTTTTCTGAACCCTTCTTATCTCGGATCTCAATATCGAACTCTTGTAGTAACAAAATCCACCTGAGTAGCCTTGACTTTGATTCCTGCTTAGCAAACAAATACCTCAAGGCAGCATGATCAGTGTAAACAATAACTTTCGATCCTAATAAGTAAGATCGAAATTTATCAAAATCATAAATCACATCCAATAATTCTTTTTCAGTTGCTTCATAATTATGTTGTGCATGATTCAAAACATGACTTGCGTAGTAAATTACATGCAACAACTTATCTTTTCTTTGTCCCAAGACTTCCCCGATAGCAATGTCACTTGCATCACACATGATTTCAAAAGGTAGTGACCAATCGGGTGCAGTGACAATATGGGCAGTTATCAACTTATTTTTCAAGGTGTTAAAAGCATTCAAACAATCCTCATTGAATTTGAAAGGTGTGTCTTTCACAAGTAGGTTTGTAAGTTGTTTTGCAAATTTAGAAAAATCTTTTATAAACCTCTTGTAAAATCCAGCATGACCTAAAAAGCTTCTAATGCCTTTTTCATTGGTGGGAGGGGGAAGTTTTTCAATAACTTCAACTTTGGCCTTGTCAAATTCGATCCCCTCGTGGGAGATTCGGTGGCCTAACACAATTCCCTCTCTTGCCATAAAATGACATTTTTCCCAATTTAGGAGTAGGTTGGATTTTTCACACCTTTATAATACAAGGGATAGATTAATCAAACAATTGTCAAATGATGAACCAAAAACAGAAAAGTCGTCCATAAATACTTTGATATGTTTCTCAATCATATAGAAGAATATGGACATCATGCACCTTTGAAATGTAGCGGGTGCATTACATAGCCCAAACGGCATCCGCCGATAGGCAAACACCCCATAAGGACATGTAAATGCAGTTTTCTCTTGATCCTCAAGTTCCACAATTATCTGATTATACCCCGAGTATCCATCTAAGAAGCAGTAATAATCATGTCTTGCTAGTCTCTCAAGCATCTGGTCAATGAAAGGGAGCGGAAAATGATCCTTCCTCGTGGCACTGTTCAATCTTCTATAATCAATACAAACTCTTCACCCTGTGACCGTTGGCGTAGAAATTAGCTCATTCTTTTCATTTGTGAGGACGGTCATTCCACCATTTAATGGTACAACTTGAACGGGGCTCACCCAAGAGCTATCTGAAATGGGGTAATTGAGACTGGCTTCTAAGAGCTTTACCACTTCTTTCCTAATTACCTTTTTCATCGTTGGATTCAATCTTCTTTGGGGTTGTACAATCGATTTGTGATTGTCCTCCATTAGGATCTTGTGCAAACAAAAAGTCGGACTTATTCCATTCAAGTCTTCAATGGACCAACCGATGGCACCCTTATGCTTCCGCAAAATTCTCAACAACTTCTCTTCTTGTAACTCACTCAAGCTTGCACTAATGATAGCTGGATTATTATCTTTTTCACCAAGGAATACATATTTTAAGTGAGGGTGCAACTACTTGAGTTCAATAAGTGGTGTCTCTTTCTTTTTCTCTAGGGGTTCCTCTTCATTCCCCTTCAACTCCTCTCATCTAGTGCAGAAGCGGGAGGAGTGAGATGGTGATGCTTCTAACATGGCTAAAACTTCTTTTTCCCTCGAATCTTCACTATCTTTAACAACATCTCGGGGTAGGCATAACACTTTTTGTAGCGGCAAAGTGGGTACTTGATACTCAACTTCTTCATCAACTATCGAATCAAATATCTCTTGAATTGCACCCTTCTCTTTCTTTAGAATGTTCCATGGCTTTTAGGATATTAAAGGTGATTGTTACCTCATTTAATTTCAAGGTTTAGGTGCCATATGCCACATCAATCATAGCTTGCCCTGTTGCTAAGAACGGTCTCCCCAAGATCAAGGGGATATCATTGTCTTCCTCCATGTCCAGT
The DNA here is from genome assembly GCA_037974295.1 of Cicer cuneatum. Classification (NCBI taxonomy): domain Eukaryota; kingdom Viridiplantae; phylum Streptophyta; class Magnoliopsida; order Fabales; family Fabaceae; genus Cicer; species Cicer cuneatum. Next base: position 48,184,540 of record JBBPBO010001986.1, read on the forward strand.
ACCACAAAATCAATTGGGAAAATGAACTTATCCACTTTGACCAACACATCTTCCACCACTCCATATGGGTGTTTCATTGAGCGGTCTGCAAACTGTAACATCAGCTATGTGTCTTTGACTCTTCCAATGCCTAACCTTTTGTATATAGAAAGAGGCATAAGACTCACACTTGCCCGAAGATCACACAAGGCCTTCCTAAAAGTTATATTCCCAGTAGCGCAAGGGATAGATAAGCTTTCAAGATCCTTGAGCTTAGGTGGTAGCTTCCTCTGTAGAATAGCACTGCACTCTTCAGTAAGCATCATTGTTTCACCGCCGATTTTCCTTTTCTTTGATAGAATCTCCTTCATGAACTTGGCGTACGTCAGCATATGCTCTAGTGCTTCTGCAAAAAGAATGTTAATTTGCAATTTTTTAAAAACATCAAGAAACTTACCGAATTGTTTTTCTGTTTCTTCCCTTTTTAATCTTTGAGGGAATGGGAGTTGAATTTCGTACTTTGACAGGGCTTCCTTTTTCTGCACCACAAGTTCTTCCTCCTTTTCACAACCAATATCCCCCTCAGCTGATGTCGGGGTGACTACTTCCTCCGAGTGGGTTGGGATTGAAGCACTTCCTCCCTTTTTTCCTTCAAGTGGTGTTGGTTCACTTACTTTGCCACTCCTTGTTGTCACGACATTAACATTGTTTCTCGGATTTGGAACTGTGTCACTAAGCAAATTTTCGGGTGCTCTTTGTGCTAGCTATTGAGCAATCTCACCCACTTGGGCTCAAGATTCTTGATATAGGCTGATTGATTTTTCTGGATGGCTCTTGACTCTTCAATGAAAACACTTGTGTTTGTTGACAACTTCTCAATAGAAATCTCCCAAGCAGCTTTACGCAGTGGTGCTTGATTTGTTTGAGCTCCTTATTGGCTTTGGGATCCACCCTTTTGATCTTTCCATGAAAAATTTGGATGATTTCTCCAACCCGGATTGTACGTGCATTTGATGCAGTCTTATAATTCAAAGAACCACCTGCCGTAGCATCCAACATAATTCTTGTGCTCAGCCTCAACCCATTGCAGAATATTTGCATTTGAGCAGTGTTGTCATAAGCATGCTGTAAGTGTCACAAAGTGATTCTCCTTTTTTCTGTTTGTAACTAGAAATCTCTTGCCTTTTTCTGACAAACACAACTGGGGGAAAGTATTTTTCCAAGAATTTGTCTTCAAGATCGTCCCATGTGGTTATGCTACCGGAGAAAGATAAAAGCAAGGAAGAAGAACATGCTGACTCTAAAGACAAGTCAGAGGGAAAAAATGGATGGAAGAACAAGTCTTCACATCCTGAATCTCTCATTATTGGCAGTGCAGCAGAACCTTTAAAGACTAGATCATCAAGTAGAGAAACCAGTCTGTTTGGTTTACTCTCAAAAATTGAACCAAGCAATGTTGATGAGGCTTTGGTAGAGGAAGGTTGGATGCTTGCAATGCAAGAAGAGCTGAATGAATTCCAAAGGAATGATGTTTGGGATATGGTATCCAGACCAAACACAAACATTATTGGAACCAAGTGGGTGTTCAAGAATAAACTCAATGAAAATGGTGAAGTGGTAAGGAACAAAGCCACATTAGTAGCTCAAGAATACAGTCAACAGGAAGGTATCGATTACACTGAGACATTTTCTCCAGTGGCCAGGCTAGAAGCAATTAGAATTCTTTTATCATTTGCTGCTAATCACGATATAATTCTGTATCGAATGGATGTTAAAAGTGCATTCTTAAATGGCTACATAAGTGAGGAAGTCTAGGTCAAACAGCCCCCTGGATTTGAAAATTCTGATTTTCCAGGCCATGTTTTTAAACTTAAGAAATATTTATATGGTTTAAAACAAGCACCAAGGGCATGGTATGACAGACTTAGTAACTTTCTGCTTAAGAATGAATTTGATAGAGGCCAGATTGATAATACTCTATTTAGGAAATCCATTAAAAATGATATTTTAATTATTCAAGTTTATGTTGATGATATCATCTTTGGATCTACTAATGGCACTTTGTGCAAGGAGTTTTCTGACCTAATGCAGAAAGAGTTCCAAATGAGCATGATGGGAGAACTTAAGTTCTTCCTGGGAATTCAGATTCACCAAGGTAAATCAGGTATACTCAATCACCAATCTAAATATACTAAAGAACTTCTTAAAAAGTTCAAAATGATTGATTGTAAGCCTATGGCCACCCCCATGCACCCAACCTGCTCACTTGAGAAAGATGATACTAGCTAAAAGGTAGACCAGAAAACATACAGAGGTATGATTGGATCCATTCTTTATTTAACTGCTTCTAGACCTGACATCTTGTTTAGTGTTTGTGTTTGTGCCCGTTTTCAAGCTGATCCTAGGGAATCCTATTTAACTGTTGTCAAACAAATTCTGAGATAGCTTAAAGAAACCACCAACCTTACCCTGTTATACAAGAAAACCCCCACCTAAAAACTCAGAGGTTTTTGTGATTCCGACTATGCTGAAGACAAGCTGGAAAGGAAAAGTACAAGTGGCAATTGCACATTCTTAGGTGATAATTTGATTTCTTGGCCAAGCAAAAGACAAAGCACCATTGCCATGTCAACAGCCGAAGCTGAGTATATATCAGCAGCGGGATGCAACTCAGTTAATCTGGATGAAACTTCAACTTGAAGATTACAACATCTTCGAAACCAATATCCCTTTGTTCTGTGATAACACTTCAACCATAAACCTGACCAAGAACCCTATCCTACACTCTAGTCCCAAACACATTGAAATAAAACACCATTTCATTAGAGACCATGTTCAAAAAGGGACTTTAAGCATCCAGTTTGTGGACACTAATCATCAATGGGCTGACATCTTCACGAAAGCATTACCTGAAGACAGGTTCGAGTTCATCAAGAAACATCTCAACATTGTCTCCTTATTTGACTAGCTCAAGTAGTCTTCTTAGGAGTTTTTAATTTTCTCGTCATTTTAATTTTGTCTTTTATTTATTGTTTTTAATTTCTGTACTTTGTAAAGAAAAAAAACAAAAATACAAAAATAGTAGAACCTCTTTTTGGCTGATGACAAAAATGGGGAGAGAGAGAAAAAGGAGAAATAAGTAGAAAATGAGAGATAAAAAGAAAGGAGGAGCGAAAAAGAAAGAGCTGAAAAGAGAAGGAGTTGAAAAGGAGAAGAAACAGGGAGAGAGAAAAACAAATCAGAAAGAGATGAATAGAGAAGGAGTTGAAAAGGAGAGGAGAATAAAAGAAAAGAAAGAGTGATCCAAGAAGGAGTTGAAAAGGAGAAGAAAAAGTCAGTATTAGACTTAGGGGGAGAGATTGGTCTGAGGGGGTGTATTTCAAGTACTTCGAGTTACAAGCTAGCAAAATAACTTAAGGTTTTGTCATCATAGAAAAGGGGGAGATTGTTGGAACCAAGTTGGTTCTAAGTACTTAGGATTTTGATGTTTACAAAAGCACTCCATGTAATCTTATTTTGTACCTTGAATTACTATATTAAATGCCACCAGAAGATGAAGTTATCAGAGGATACACCTCCAGAAGTCACCAGATGACGCATCCTGAAATTACCAGAGGATACATCAAGATGTCAAAAAACCACCAGAGGATATCTTTACTGGCCCAGATCAGAAGGAAGCAAAGTCCAGAAGGAGACCTGGACCAGACCAGAAGGAGGCCTGCCAGAGGGAGACTTGTTCAAGACCAAAAGATATCATAAGTCAGACTTAGTCCAGAAGTTATTATGAGCAAAAGATAGTCTGGCAGTGAAATGATAAACAGTCCAGACTTGATCCAGATTTAATCAGAGGATAAATTTGATGGGTCTAGAACAAGGCCCAATGTTGGCTGAAATCAGAAGGTTATAACGTGTGGTCCAGCATTGGCCGAGATCAGAGGATCACATCAAATCACTTAGTATGATCCAGATGTGGACGAGAGCAGAAGATCAAAGGGTTCAGATTTAATCATGATGATAATCGGTGGAGATTTGATTAAATTTGATCAAAGTATTGAAAAAGATTTGATACAAAAATAAATTGAAGTCTTGTGGAATTCAGAAGCTATTGGCGGGAAGAAAGATTTGTTTCAGAATTTATTAAAGTCAGAATTGGTCAAAGTTATTTTTGAAAGGCAATCTGGAGCAGAAAAAGATATGTTTTTTATTTAAAGTGAAACCTGATTGGACAAGTTATTTTTGCAAGAGAATCCAGCAAGATACAGCTCGAATTTAAGCTTGGATGAGACCCTAATCTGCATATATAAAAGGAGGCTCAAGGCAGAATACTTAGCATCCAAAAATTTACAGAATAGTCATACACTTCCAAAAGCAAACACTCAAGTTTTCATTGAGGTTAATTGAGTTTCAGCTTTCTAGAAGCAAGCACTCGTGTTTTTCTTTCCCTTGTGTTAGATCTAAGTTGTTGAAGTAGAGTCTATAATCTGAGAGAGTCAGAAGGGGTAGCAGATTACTTGGCAATTAAATTCAAGGCGTTGTAATTCCTTCTACAATCTGGGGTTGTCAGATTGGTAGGAGAAGACTTGACTGAAGAAGTCAAGGTGTTGTATTCCTCAAAAGTTTAGGATTGTTAGACTGTTTCAGAAGACTGACTTGGAGGGTCAGTGGTATTGTTGTAATTCAAGGTTTTGAATTAGTGAAATCCTTCAAAGTGAAAGGACTGAACGTAGCCTCGTTAACGGTGAACCAGTATAAAATTCTGTATTTTTATTTTTACTTTATATCCGCTGCTAACTCTGTTTGATTCATACATCAGGTTTTGTTATAAAACTGCAAAAACAGAAAAAGTAATCAAGTTATTCAAACACAATTCAACCCTCCTTCTCGTGTTTGCACCTTCAAGATTCATGAATGATTCTTGGTAAAACTCCTTCAATGGTGTAAAACAGCCGTCTCTAAGCTTCTCTACTAGGGGACAAGTCTCTAAGCTTCTCAATTGACCAAAAGATCCCTCAAAATTCAGAAAATTCGGTTTTATGCATTCTGCAGCGCGCCACACACCCAGGCGCAGGGCTTGCACTTCAAGCACATTTACACAGAATCAGCAGCGCAGAAATGCGCTTCAGGCGCGTGCTTTGCGCTTCAGGTGCACATCATCTGATGTCTGGCATTTATTGCATTTTGCTACTCTTTTGAGTCAGAATTTGGTTCCGGTGTCTTCATGTAAGTTGTAGCTATGGATATTATATTTCATTTGAACTTGGTTTGACTCCAATTGGACATCTACAACTCCATATACTGTAGAAATACTCCATGTAGGTCATGTTGATTTCTCACCAAAATTCAACACTGTGAAGTAGCAATATCGATTTACAAGGAAGAGGGGTTTGAATTGTAAATCCGCCTTATTAAAATTTCTGTTAAAAACTTCAGAAAATAACTCAAGATTGATCTTGATTGTGAAAACAGAAAACAGACAACGTTCTTGGTTTTCACCAGAAAACAGAGAACGTTCTTGGTTAGTTGAAATCAACAGTTCAGTTTATCTATCTAACTTGATAATTAACAGACTGAAAGTAAATAGGGATAAGGGAAGAGATATCACACAGATATATCCTGGTTCACTCAACCTGGGCTACGTCCAGTCGTCACCACTGTGAGATTTTCCACTAAGTGTTTAAAACAAGAACCTTCTTGGTTTTACAGCACCTAGCTTAGATCAACCTTGATCTTTGTTTACAGAACTTAATCTAATTCCACCCAGAAAGAGATTAATCAAATCACCTATCAACCTTGATAGGATTTCTTACAATCTACCCCAAACTATACTTAACTCTTATAGTTTGAGTTTTACAATAATGAAGAGATTGTTTTGTTAGAATCTGAGATGTCTCAACTCTTGTTTGAGATTCGATTCTTTACAAAGAATTCAGTATAAATGTATCAGAGTAAAACGAATTTAATCAAACTGATTCTTGTTAGTGATTGGAGATTTTCAAGTATGTAGATGTATGTGAGTGATGTTTTTCTCTGTACTTGAAGCTGTATTTCTTCCTGAGCTTTTGCCTTCCTTTTATAGAGTCGTTGGTAGTGCTCTTGTCAGGCTTGACCCAAGACATTATTTCTGAATAAAAATAATCAAACTTTTGACTATTTTTATTTTCTGTTCAGACTGGGCTGTGTGTTGCGTTTTGGATCAAATTTTCTTTAGTGATTACTGATCCTTTAATACTTCTGATAAGTGATAATATTGTAGGCTTGAACTGGAGCTTTTGAATCACTTAAAACAGATTAAAAACGATCACAAAGCTTGTTGCAGAAAAACTGTAGTTGCTGGAGATTGATGATCAATCTGGAGCTTTAGCTTTTGGGTTTCCTGGAGATTGATAATCAATCTGGACTGATTTCTGAACATACTGGAAACTGACTTGACTTCAAGATTGTTTCAACAGTCTTGACAATCATTTCCAGAACTGTCTGGACAGACTTGTTTGAGAGTCTTTTTCTTTTTCAATTTGAATGTCCTCTTTGATTTGAATAGATCCTATGTGTTCTCTGCCATGTAGTGATCATATCCATGTAACTTCCAGAGTCAATAACTTCAATTAAGTGATGGACAAAGATTGGTCTTTATGCTGTCACAGCCTGGCGAACTTTCTCCGTTTTCCAGAATATGTCAAGAATGTTCTCTGCCTTTGTTTATGCTGTTTGCTTTGATTCTTTTGAAACTGGAGATTAATGTTAACATGCTGGAGATGTATTGTTAACATGCTGGACATTGATGATTATTTCTGGAGACTAATGATCATTCCTAGAGACTGATGATCATTCTTGATAGAAGATCATTCTGGAGACTGTTCTGATCATTCTGGACATTCTGATGTTCAAGAACATTCTTGGTTCTTCCTCTGAATGTATTTTCTGGAGATATCCTCTGATATCGTTTTCTGGATGAAGTAAAATTCGACTGTCATGCTATGTTCTGGTCAGTTTATCTCTTGTAATACTTATTACATTTGATTAATTCTGAGTTGGAACAACTCTCTTCATGACAGTCTTCATCCTGGTATGGTCCAGGTTTTCATCTGATATTTGTTTCTTCTGATCTAGGCCAGCAAACATATCCTCTGATCCATTCTGGATCAAGTCTGGACAGTTTTGATATTTCACTGTTGGGCTATGTTCTGATCAGAATAACTTCTTGATTGCTTCTGATATTTGAATTCTTCTAGTATGAAGCAATTGTCTTTATGGCAGGCTTCCCTCTGGTGTTTATCAGACGTTCTTCTGATATTGTTTCTGTTTGTTCTGGGCCTCCAAAGTTACCTTCTGATGATGTTTTTCGACTTCTTGGTTTATCCCTTGGTAATTCCAGAATTTATTCTCTGGTAAATCCAGGACGTATTCTCTATTAATTTCCAGAATGTATCTTCTGGTAATTGACTTCATGAGGTATCTTCTGGAGTCTGATAATTACTGTTTCCATATTGTGTCAAGAGTGTTCTTTATGCTGATTTCTTGGCTTTCCTTGAATCATTAACATGCTGTTAATTCTGGACATTCTGGAGACTGTTCAGTCTTGTTTTGGCAGCTTGATTCATGGCCTTTTTCTTAGTGATTCGAATGGCTTCTTGTAATTGATCACATTTGTGCATGAATGGTTTCTTGCTTTGTTCACTTATGAATTCATGTTCCTTAAACAAAACTTAAGTGAAATCATTAGTAGACCACCATTCATAAAACTTAATCATTTAATTTAAAAGGTTTGTTGTCATTAAAACATATATCAAAAAGGTTTTTTCCTCAACACACTGCACTAAACACAAAGAAATAACATAAAACTACAAAGAAATCTCTACTAAATCAAGGAAATAAGAACATAAACATTTTATTAAATCCAAGAATTAAAATCACCAAAATATATTAAATAACTCTTTAATTTCATTAGTGATTGCCTATAAATAAGACTAAAAACAGTAAAAAAAATATGCATATGATGAAAAGTTATCAGGTGGATTTCCTTCATCAACAGGGGCATGTGTCTTCTACACATTCTCACTCAATGGGTCGACATACATTGAAGACCTATAATCTACTTGGTTGGGAAACGACGGAACACCAAAAGAGTACAAGTTATTAATATTATGTGTAATTGACTCAGGCATGCCTAGGTCTGCACCAAATAAATTATTCACAAAATCTTGGTCGCTTGTATGTAGAGATTGTCGGAGATGATATTGTTGAGTTGACGTAAATTGAAATAATTTTCTTGGTGGTTCAAATTGTTGTTGTGTTGGGGTAAAAGAAAATGAATGGTGGTATGGTTATGGCGCTTCATTTTCAATAGTAACTGAGGAATTCAGTGGGCGAGGTCTATTACACCGTTGTCGATGTGATGGTTGGGTCGGTCTACTCGGACTAACGTTTGGCTCTTCTACAACACCACATCACGGGTCCTGTAGTAGTTGTGGAACTGATAGGTATAAATTAGAGTTATGTCTAAACCACAACATATACTGCTTTCTCGATGTGGGGTGTCCATGTATCGATTGACCGATAAAACAACGACTTTCGTCGTTCGTTCGAAAATTGAATCCATGTTGTCTTTCCAATTTTCTAGGTGATTTCCTCTCATATCTTGATAATGAAGTGTATCAATATTTTTAGGATCATTTGGTATTTCCTGGTAATGTCCAAACTACAGTTTGACTCTATTTGTTTGATGTCATTCTAGAGAAACAAATCAAAGCGGTTTTGGCGGTCGATATCATTGAATCTTGATATGCTTGTTGGGGTATGGCGTTTTCAAGACCCTTGTAAGGCATCCATATGAACTAGAGAAAATAAAAGACATATTAGCAAGGCAACACAATTTTAAGTAGTATAAATTTTGTTGAAGAATGAAGTTTTTAACTTCATAATGTTGCATGTGATCAATGTTTGATTATAACTAACAAGGTCGGAGTTCTAGAAAGGATTAGTCTCTGCCAATCCATCTAGTAAAAGAATATAAAACTATAATTTAGAAAGTTTAGCAAGTATATAATACTTAGTATATTGGGTTAATATGAAAAGTATTTTACCGTTTTGTCAGTGGAAATGATATCTCTCTAGTACAATGTAGGGCAATGAACGACATGTGATACCATACTTAAGATTGAAAGAGAAATGTACATCCACCCATACATGCATAAGACAGTGCGGTTGCACGACACATTTGTATGTTTCAGTTTGCCAAATAGGTTGAACCCCAACTATATAATCGAACACGTTGAAAATGTTTCAACAGTGGGAGATTTGTCAGGGATCACCAATTCGTCAATCAAGCACAATATGTACGCTCTACAATGCTATTTGTTGGAACCAAGTTGGTTCTAAGTACTTAGGATTTTGATGCTTACAAATGTACTCTATGTAAACTTATTTTGTACTTTGAATTGTTAAATTAAATACCCCAGAAACTGAAGAAATCAAAAGCTGAAGATCAAAGGATTCCAGAAAATGAATTCTGGAATGACCAGAAGATACTAGAAGAATGTCAAAACATGACCAGAAGATATCTTTGAAGAAAATCTAAAGCTGAATAAAAGATACGTTTTTTTATTTATATGAAGCCCAATTGGTCAAGTTATTTTTGCAAGAGAATCCAACAAGATTCAGCTCAAATTTAAGCATTGGAAGAGGCCTTAATCTGCATCTATAAAAGGAGGCTCAAGGCAGATTACTCATCATCGAAAATCACAAAAGAGTCATACACTTCCAAAGCAACCACTCTCAAATTTTCATATAAGTCAATTGTGAGTTTCAACTTTCAAGAAGCAAGTACTCGGTTATTTTCTTTCCACTGTGGCAAATCTAAGTTGTTGAAGTAGAGTCTACAATCTGAGGGAGTCAGTAGAGGTAGCAGGTTACTTGGCAATTAGATAGGGTTGTATCTAAGTTGTTGAAGTAGAGTCTACAAACTGAGGGATTTAGAAAGGGTAGCAAGGTACTTAGCAATTAGATTCATAGTGTTGTGAATTCTTCTACAATTTGGGGTGTCAGATTGGCTGAAGAACAGGAGTTATTTTTCTTCAAAGAAGTCTAGGATTGGTAGACTATTTGAGAAGACTGACTTGGAGGGTCAGTAGCAAGGTTGAAATTCAAGGTTGAATTAGTGAAATCCTTTAAGGCGAAGGGACTGGACGTAGCCTCGTTAACGGTGAACCAGTATAAAATCTGTGAGTTTTTATTTTTATTTTTATCCGCTGCTAACTCTGTTTTAATTATACATCAAGTTTTGTTTTGAAAGTATTAAAACAGGAAAAGTATTCAAGTTAAGTCAAACACAATTCAACCCCCCCTTCTCGTGTTTGCACCTTCAATTGGCATCAGAGCTCGGTCTCAAGGCTGAGCACTTAACCGTGTTTGAGGAAAGGTCCAAGGGGCTAAATATGACAGAAGAATTGGGAAACAACATCAACAGACCACCACTGTTTGATGGAGAAAGGTTTGAGTATTGGAAGGACAAAATGAGAAGCTTTGTCATATCTCAAGATCCTGAACTATGGAAGATGATAGTCAGAGGATACACTGCACCTACTGATCCAGAAGATCCAACTAAGAAATTGGATATGTTTGATATGAAACCAGATCAGATCAGATTACACAGACTTCATCACAAGTCCAGAACCATGATGGTCAGTGCAATCACATGCAAGGAATTTGATAGATGCACAAATAAAGAAACAACAAAGAGTATATTTGATAGTTTGGTTCTGACCTATGAAGGAACCAAGCAGGTTCAACAAACAAAGGCTAACATATTGGTCAGAAAGTATAAGCTGTTCAAGATGGAAGAGGATGAAGACATTGACACAATGTTCTACAGGTTCCAGACTTTGGTATCAGGACTGATAGTATTAAACAAAAGCTATACCACTGAAGATCATGTCTGGAAAATTCTGAGAAGTCTTCCAAAAAGGTGGAGACCAAAGGTTACTGCAATTCAGGAAGCTAAGGATCTGAGTACCTTGAGGCTGGAAGATCTAATCAGCACACTTAGGTCTCATGAAATAGAACTGGAAGAAGATGAACCTAAGAAGAAGAAATATCTGGCTCTGAAATCGAAATAGAAGAAAGCTGCAAAGGCAGAATCAGAATCAGAGGATAGTGATAGTGACTGTGATGATATGGCATACTTAACCAAAAAGATGGTTAAGATCTGGGAAAATAGGAAGAAAAGAAACTTCAGAAAGAAACATAACAGTAAGGATAAGGAAGAATCTGACAAAAAGAATATTGTTTGTTATGGATGCAATAAACCTGGACATATCAAGTCAGAATGTCCTAATCTGGAAAAAGGCAAACATCATAAGAAAAGTTCCAGATACAGACAGAAAGGTATGATGGCTGCCTGGGATGTATCAGAATCAGAGGAAGAATCTTCTGATGAAGAAGAGGCAGAAACAGCAAAGATGGCTCACATCAGGTCTGCTTCTGGTCTTCATAAAAGCATGAATTCCATAGGGAAAACAGGCAGAAGGAAGAGTGATAGAAGCAATCACTCAGGCAAGTCTAGAAGCACATCAGAGGAAACAATTCTGTCTCTGATGGCTCATACAAATTCAGGTTCTGAATACTGCTCTGAAATAGAATCAGAAGATGAAGACAGTGAGGTATTTTCTGATCTTTGTAAACCTGAATTAATTGATACTTTAAAGGACTTGTTAAATGCAAATAATAAGATATCTTTAAAACTGAAAACTCTTAGGGAAGATAAGAAAAATCTAACCAAAGAGGTCCAAGTTTCAAAGAATCGAATTTCTGAGTATGCAACTGAAATCAAAGATTTGAAAACTGAAGTTGCAAGACTCAAGTCTGAAAACCAAACTCTGAAAAATAATAATTGTTCCAATTCTGAGACTGTTTGTAAATCTGATATGCATGAGCAATTTTTTCAAAACTTTATTTCAAATGGATTGGAAAGATGTAAGTATGCATCTATGATTTATGGAAACAGTAACTCTAGAAAAAGAGGTCTTGGTTTTACAGAAACAAGTATTGAAAATAAAGCTGTTTATTCTGATGTTTTATGTATTGTCTGTGCTAAGAAAGGTCACTCTGAATTATCCTGTCCAATGGTAAAATTTGAACAAGATCAGAGAGCTGTTAAGACTAACAAACCTGGACCCAATCAGTTTTGGGTACCAAAAGATCAAATTGTCTATGTTGCAAATATTCTGAGTAACCAAAAGGAGACACCAACAATGGTGCCTGGACAATGGATGTTGGCAACGCACAAGTAGAAGAAGGTTTATGTTCCAACATCTACCAAACAGAAGCCAAGTGACTCTGGTAGAAGAAGAACTGGTCAACACAATACCTATCAGAACCAGAACCAGAATTATAGGAGGAACAGGAAATATCATAGACATCATACGAATCAGAACAAGAACTGGAACCAGAATCAGAACTAGAACCAATATCAGAGGAATAGAAATTGGAACCTGAACCAGAACTGGAACCAGTACCAGAAGCACAGAAACTGGAACCAGAACCAAAACTGGAACCAGTATCAGAGGTACAGGAATTGGAACCAGAACCAATACTGGAACTAGAACCAGAACTAGAGGCACAGAAACTGGAACCAGAACCAACACTGGAACCAGAATCAGAATCAATACCAGAACCAGAACATGAACAAGTACCAGTATCAAAGGTTGAGGTATGATCATCAGAACTACTTTAATTATGAGAATAAGTATGATTATCAGAATCACCATAAGTTCCAGAATCACCAAAGGAATATGGTGTATGAGCCAAAGCAAAAATTAAGGAATCAGAATCAGGAGAGTTCCCCAAACACTCCAGTGAGATTCATCAAGACTACAAACATGGAAGGGAATTCAAATCCCTTAATCCAAACCATGTAATCACATAACATACAGATTTGAAATCTGAAAATCAGAAGCAGGAGGATTTTCAGAGTAAAACTGAAACTGATGATATAGAGGTTACATCTTGCTGTAAATACTATTATTATTTGATATTTATGTTTACTGTGATAACAAGAAGCTTGATCTTAACAAATCAAAGCTAGATAAGTATTCTGCAGGTTTTCAAACTGTCAGAGGAATCAAGTGATTTACACGAATTGAACACTTCAGCAGAAACAACATTCCAGTGGGTTCAAAAACAAGTAGAAACCACCAGAAGCAGAATTAATGGTTTGGCTGAACTAAGTTCATTTTTAAATTAATTGATTTATATTATGGTATATGACAAATTGCTTGACAAAACAAAGAGAGATAAAGATAGTACAGGTTCATCAGAACCAAAGGGAGCAGAAGCAGAAGCAGAACGAATGGTTTGGCTATATTGAGTTAAATTCTAACTTATTTGATTTGCATTATGTAATATGACAAACTGCTTGATCTTGACAAATCAAAGCAAGATAAAAACAGTGCAGGGAGCAGAAGCACAAGAAATAGAAGTACCTGGAAAGAACCAGAAGCTGATTTATCAGAATCATAAGCTGTTACAGAACCAGAAGCTGATGCGAACCAAGCAATGTTGATGAAGTTTTGGCAGAGGAAGGTTGGATATTTGCAATGCAAGAAGAGCTGAATGAATTCCAAAGGAATGATGTTTGGGATCTGGTATCCAGACCAAACAAAAACATTACTAGAACCAAGTAGGTGTTCAGAAGCAAATTCAATAAAAAGGGCGAAGTTGTAGCTCAAGGATACAGTCAACAGGAAGGTATAGATTACACTGAAACTTTTGTTCCAGTGGCCAGGTTAGAAGCAATTAGAATTCCTTTATCATTTGCTGCTAAAAGTGCATTCTTAAATGGCTACATAAGTGAAGAAGTCTATGTCAAACAGCCCCCTGGTTTTGAAAATTCTGATTTTCCAGACCATGTTTTCAAACTTAAAAAATCTTTATATGGTTTAAAACAAGCACCAAGGGCATGGTATGAAAGACTCAGTAACTTTCTACCTAAGAATGATTTTAATAGAGGCCAGATTGATAATACTCTATTTAGGAAATCCATTAAAACTAATATTTTGATTATTCAAGTTTATGTTGATGATATCATACTTGGATCGACTAATGGCACTTTGTACAAAGAGTTTTCTGACCTAATGCAGAAGGAGTTTCAAATAAGCATGATGGGAGAACTTAAGTTCTTCTTGGGAATTCAGATTCACCAAGGCAAATCAGGTATACTCATTCACCAATCTAAATACACCAAAGAACTTCTTAAAAAGTTCAAGATGAGTGACTGTAAGCCTATGGCCACCCCCATGCACCCAACCTGCTCACTTGAGAAAGATGAAACCAGCCAAAAGGCAGACCAGAAAACATACAGAGGGAATCCCATTTAACTGCTGTCAAACAAATTTTGAGATACCATTAAAGGAAACACCAACCTTACTTTGTTATACAAGAAAATACCATTAGGGACCATGTTCAAAAAGGAACCTTAAGCATCCAGTTTGTGGACACTGATCATCAATTGACTGATATCTTCACCAAAGCATTACAGAAGATAGGTTCGAGTTCATCAAAAAGCATCTCAGCATGACCTCCATATCTGACTAGCTCAAGTAGTCATCTTATGAGTTTTTAAATTTCTTGCACTTTTTATTTTATGTCTTTAGTTTTTAGTTTTTACTTTTTGTACCTTGTAAAGAAAAAATCAAAAAATACAAAAATAGTAGGATCACTTTTTGGCTGATGACAAAAAGGGGGAGAAAGAGCGAGAGAGAAAGAAAGGAGAAATAAGTAGAAAAGGAGAGATAAAAAGGAGAGGAAACAGGGAGAGAGAAAAAGAAAGAGTGAAAACAGAAGGAGTTGAAAAGGAGAGGAAATATGAAGAGAGAAAAAGAAAGAGAGAATAAAGAAGGAGAGGAGAAGAGAAGAAAAGAAAGAGTGAAAAAGGAAGGAGTTGAAAAGGAGAGTATCAGACTTAGGGGGAGAGATTGGTCTGAGGGGGAGTAATTCAAAGTTTTCTAGTTATAAGTTAGCAAAATAAGTTAAGGTTTTGTCATCATCAAAAAGGGGGAGATTGTTGGAACCA
Source organism: Cicer cuneatum (assembly GCA_037974295.1). Lineage (NCBI taxonomy): Eukaryota > Viridiplantae > Streptophyta > Magnoliopsida > Fabales > Fabaceae > Cicer > Cicer cuneatum. The sequence continues at coordinate 48,199,583 of JBBPBO010001986.1, forward strand.
AGTTGGTTCTAAGTACTTAGGATTTTGATGCTTACAAATGTACTCTATGTAAACTTATTTTGTACTTTGAATTGTTAAATTAAATACCCTAGAAACTGAAGAAATCAGAAGCTGAAGATCAAAGGATTCCAGAAAATGAATTCTGGAATGACCAGAAGATACTAGAAGAATGTCAAAACATGACCAGAAGATATCTTTGATGGCTTATATCAGAAGGAAGAAAAATAAGAATGAAACTTGGATCATACCATTGGAAAGCCTGTTAGAAGGAGATTTGTTCAAAATAAACAGGAATCAAATATCAATTTTATTCCAGAAGTTATTCAGACCAGAATATGGCCTGGCAATGAAAAATTGAACTGCCCAGAATTGTTCCAGACTTGACCAGAAGGTATGTTTATGAGTCCATAACAAGAGGATCAATTCAGAATTGGCCCAGACCATAATATAGCTTGATTCAGGGCATGGAGCTAAGTCCAGATCAAAAGAAATGAATTCCATAATCGACCCAGACCTGATTTAAAATCAAAGGTAAAATGTCCAGACTGAAATATTTTTTGTTCAAGTTAATTTCAGTTTGTTCCAGACCAAAATCCAGAATCGGTCCAAATCAGAGGGAAAACTTCCAGATCAATGGTTCGGAAATAATTATTTGGTTCAGTGATGGTCCAGATCAGAAAATCAGACCATGGCCCAGTGTTGGCCGAAATCAGATGGACAGATTGTGCAGTCCAGCAAAGGTCGAGTTCAGAGGATTATAGCATATCAGGCGCGCATCCAGGATGGCCGAAATCAAAAGGTCAGAGGGTCAGGAAGTGTGGTCCATGGATGACTGAAATCAGAGGATCACAGCATATCAATCAGGTTGGTCCACATGTGGACTATCGCATGAAGATCCAATGGTGCAGATTTGATCATGGGGATTAAAGGTGAAGATCTTATGATATTTTTATCAAAATATTATAAAAGATTTGTTATAAAATAAAGTGGAGTAGCATGGAAATCAGGAGCCTTGGCGGGAACAAATAAAGGATTTGATTGGCAGTTATTTTTGAAGAAAATCTGAAGCTGAATAAAAGATACGTTTTTTTATTTATATGAAGCCCAATTGGTCAAGTTATTTTGGCAAGAAATCCAGCAAGATTCAGCTCGAATTTAAGCATTGGAAGAGGCCCTAATCTGCATCTATAAAAGGAGGCTCAAGGCAGATTACTCATCATCGAAAATCACAAAAGAGTCATACACTTCCAAAGCAACCACTCTCAAATCTTCATATAAGTCAATTATGAGTTTCAGCTTTGAAGAAGCAAGTACTCGGTTATTTTCTTTCCACTGTGGCAAATCTAAGTTGTTGAAGTAGAGTCTACAATCTGAGGGAGTCAGTAGAGGTAGCAGGTTACTTGGCAATTAGATAGGGTTGTATCTAAGTTGTTGAAGTAGAGTCTACAAACTGAGGGATTCAGAAAGGGTAGCAAGGTACTTAGCAATTAGATTCATAGTGTTGTGAATTCTTCTACAATCTGGGGTGTTAGATTGGCTGAAGAACAGGAGTTGTTTTTCCTCAAAGAAGTCTAGGATTGTTAGACTATTTGAGAAGACTGACTTGGAGGGTCAGTAGCAAGGTTGTAATTCAAGGTTGAATTAGTGAAATCCTTCAAGGCGAAGGGACTGGACGTAGCCTCGTTAACGGTGAACCAGTATAAAATTTGTGAGTTTTTATTTTTATTTTTATCCGCTGCTAACTCTGTTTTAATTATACATCAAGTTTTGTTTTGAAAGTATTAAAACAGGAAAAGTATTCAAGTTAAGTCAAACACAATTCAACCCCCCCTTCTCGTGTTTGCACCTTCACTATTGTGTCTGCTCAATTGTTGCATTATCCGAAACTTGAGCGTATGTCTTTAACCATTTCAGCTTGACGGATTGCCCCACCATCTAATTTTTTGGAGGAATGACACCCAAAATTTGTTGGCATTCTTCATAATCTAAAGTGCCACCTCTAGTTACTGATCTACTGCTGACGTGTAAACCTAGTTGTAACACAACATCTTTAAGAGTTATTGTACATTCTCCTATTGGAAGATGAAACGTGCGTGTTTCTGTTCTCCAACGTCTTACCATTGTAGTCACCAATGTTGGGTCCACATTATAGGATCTCAATGTTGCAAAGGTCAGAAACTTAGCTTCCTCCAAGTAGGGAACTATCATTTCATTTGGTTCCTTTATTCTGAAGTGGTGGTGACACCCAATCAAGTTCTACATTACATAAAATTAGTATTTGGCTTATAAAATGATGATTAAAAGCATATATACAAAAAGATGATTACAATCACGTATCATCTCAACGACATCTCTAGACATGCGGATATACTGATTTCTCAACAAAGCCATGGAACTTGTATGTTGTGAATGTGAGAAGTTGTATATTGTGAATATGAGAGCTTTAGAGTGCGTGTGAATAATAATATGAACACAATGACTATTTATAGAAAAAAATTGTGGAAGATTGTGTCATGTTATCCAAATTACAACAAGCCAATCAATGGAGGATTGCATATTACGTTGACGTCAACATACACGTCAGCACTATTTTTTCCAAATCACAACCAGTCAACCAATGGAGGATTGCATATTACGCTGACGTCATCTGTAGCAAATTACCATGGCGTCATCATACACGTCAGTGCAATCTTATCTAAGTCACCACCAGCCAATAAGTGGAGGATTGCATATTAAGACGACGTCATCGTTATCTTATCCAAATCATAACCCGCCAATCAGTGGAGGATTGCAGATTACATTAACGTCATCATAACAGATTACGCTGACATCATGGTACACGTCAGCGCTATCTTATCCAAATTACAACTCGCCAATCAGTGGAGGATTGCACATTACGCTGACGTCACCGTAACCTTATCCAAATGACAACTAACCGAATACAAATAGGTATTTTCCCCACTTATTCAATACACTAACAAATATCTTTCTAAACATTTGCTCATACACATATCTTCTACCTACAATGGCTCCAACAAAGTTTTTTGTCCTAGTATATTACAATGGACATATTGAGAGGAAAATCACATAAGGTGTTGTCTTTGCATGCACCAATAGATCCTTGTTCAAAATGAAGAAAAATATCAAACTTGATGGACTTATCCAATATATCCAAACATAGATTCAACCAGACAACTCAAATAGGGTGGTCGATGTTATTTATCGATACCCTATAACTCTTGCGCCAAGACATGTTCGGTATGAGTTTTTAAATCTTGTAGGTGATAGATGACGTGCAGATGATGTTTGACATGTTCATAGTTAGTAAATGTCTTGGTATTTCAACAATTGAAGTTTACGCAGGGTTAGTAGATGATCCCAAGGACGACACCCAAGTAATTTCACCATATATCCCTTACTCTATACCTTCTTTATGTCCCAACTTCGTACCTTTTTCATACCCTTTTATTGAATCACAACCCCATCATCAATCCATACCCTCTTCGGCAACACATCGCCCATCAACAGCCGCCCATGGTATTGACCTTAACACACCATATGATGATGGTCCTATTAATGTTGTGGATGGTGTCCCCAATGAAGAAGTTGGTGATTTCAGTGAGAATGAGGATGACATTCTTGTTGAAGTTGCTATCGATGACGATGATAACCAAAAACATGTGGTAAAATATCCATCTACTACAATTTTTTTCTTTGAGCCCTTCACACTTTTGCAACGTGACATCTGACAACATAAATTACGCTGAGGATCAACTTGTCCACTCTATGTCTAAAAACCAATCTTACCTTGTTCTAGATCTTGGCAATCTGCAAATGGAAATGACATTTCCCACCAAAGATATGACAATGCAGAATGTAAAAGAATATCATATGGACACTTCTACGAGCTTCGTGGTAGTGCATTCTTATAGCACTAGATGGGTTGTCCATTGTAAAAATAAAAATTTTATGTGGAGGTGTACAATCTTAAATGGAAAGAAATCAAATATATGGAAGATCACAAAACTAGAAGGGCCACACACATGTTTATCAACAATGGTTTCACAAGATCACCAATAACTCTCCTAAGTTGTTATTTGTGAAAGAATCCTACAAATGGTAACGATGGATCCCACAATATCATTTTCAGTGTTGATTGAACATATATGTTCACGGTACACGTATACTGCTACTTACAGAAAGGCATTGATTAAAAAACAAAAGGCTATCAAAAGAATATACGAGAATTGGGAGGAATCATACAAGGAGCTTCCAAAGTGGATCCTTGATTTCAAACATTGTCTTTCAGGCAGTTCCTGGTATTGAAGTGCGACCCTTTTTTGAGGATGGCCAAGTAGTTCCTAGAAAAGTTGTCTCGCATCGCCTCTTTTGGAGTTTCCAACCATGCATCAAAGGGTTGGATCACTGTAAACTAGCTGTTTCAGTTGATGGAACATGATTGTATGGGAAGTATTGTGGGACCTTACTGATTACAATCACTTAGGATGGTGATAAACATACCATTCCTATAGCATATGCCCTTGTTGAGGGTGAAATATTATATGCATCGTTTTCTTCCTCAATCGTCTATGAATGTTTGTCACAGCCCAGCCAACCCCTACTTGATTTTGGATAGACATGAGTCAATTAAAAATTTTGTTAGGCGTCTAAACAACAATTAGCATCATATCTTCTGAATTCGACATATATCACAAAACTTCTTAAGGACTTTCAAAGATGCCCAAATGAAAAAAAATTATAACCAACATGGATTAGTATTATACACACACACACACACACAAACACACATATTTTTGTTTTTAAATTATCCATAACAACACCAACTTTTATTCTTCAGGATACGACATGACTTCATTGGGCATCGCAAACTACAAGAGACAAACCAGTGATCGGAGTCAAGATGTTGTGAAATGGGTCGATGATATTCCAAAGGAACACTGGCTACAAGCATATAATGAAGGGAAACGTTGGAGGCACATAACAACTAACCTTGTTGAGTGCATGAACAATGTATTAAAGGGGACACACAATCTTCCAATCAGTTCTTTGGTGAAAGCATCCTACTACAAAGTGACTACAAGATTTGTAGAAAAAGGGAGACATGCCCAAGCAATGATGGCATCTAGTCTTATTTACTCAAATAAAGTCATTCAAGACCTTGACAACGAACGAGCAATATCGAACTCCCATGAGGTTGTTATTCACAATCGAGCACATAATATCATTAGAGTTAAGGAGTTGATTCGTCCGCCAAGTGGTTGTTCACATGTAAGGACATTCAAGGTAGACCTCGACAAACGATGGTATGATTGTGGTAAATTTCAAACATTACACTTCTCATGTTCACATGTTATCGTCGATTGTTTGTTTATTCATTGTGACTACATGGTGTACCTGTATTTGATGTATACATTGCAATGTATTTTCAACACTTACAAGGAAGAGTTCCAAACTATTCCTCTTCAATCATATTGGCCAAAATACAATAGAATTGAATTGTACCACAATCCAGTCATGAGAAGAGATCCAAAATGTCGTTCACAATGGATCAAAGGGAGAAAAGTGCACATCCGAAGAGATGTGGTTTGCATCAGAATGAGGGACATAACAAGAATAAATTCCCTGACTGTACTTATGCTCCCGATAGAAATTAGTTCATTGTAATAAAATTTGTATTTATTTTATTTTCACTCATTTTGTATTTTTATTTTTAATATTTAATTAAATTTTGTTATTTTTATAGGTCCATTTTATTTAAATTTTTTAATAATTACTTAATAAAAGTAAAATTTAATTGGATAATTATTATAAAAATAATTATTTAATTAAGCTTACCTTAATTATTTAATTAAAGTAATAATTATAAAAATAATAATTGCAAAAATAATAATGAATGAAATTTATCTTAATTATTTAATTAAAATAAAGAAAGAAAAATATTTTTAATATTATGAAAGAGAAGAATAATATGTGGCATTATCTCACTCTTATAAATTATAACTACCCACACGTATGGTTATGTCATTACTAATTAGTCAAATCATCTATATTTGTGTATTCTTTTCTTTCGTACTAAATAACACTGCTAATATAAAAAATTTATACAAAAAATAAATACTTATATTTCTTAGTTAAAAAAACTTGCCAAAATTGATGTTATGAGAACCGATTTTCCTTTTCTACTTAAAAAAAAATCAATTGAAAAATCGGTGCGGTGAGAATTGATTTCTTACCTCTAAAACATCAAATTGAAAAAAGTGGTATATTGATATTTAATTAAAAAATAGTAGTAGTTTGATACTCAAAATAAATTTCTAGTGGTAATATATAAAAAAAAAAAAACCTAGTTTTGATTCCATGCCCTCACCTTCTTACAAGTACCTTACGGCCACTCTTTATTAGAGTTGACATTTAAACCATCATTTCAGCTTCAACGGAGTTGGTTTCTCCTTCTCACCCGTTTATATATGAAAATAATAATTAAGAAAACCATATTTATCATAATTAATATAATAAAATGAAAATATATTAAAATTATAATTTCCATAAGAAATTAGATATTAAAATGTATAATATACAAAAAATGTATTTAATAGCAGGTGGGTGCAGCTGCATATGCTCTCATCTTTACCCCTTCGTCAACTTTGTATGTAAAAACAAAACTCAAATTTATACTAATTAAAGTGGATTTTCTTTGACGGATATCTACACGTATATGTTACGTTGCCATGTCTAAATTCACTTCCCAATATGTGAGAAGACTTTTCATTTTTTTGACTTGTTATTATGGGTAGAAATATGTAGACTTTTAAAAAACATTACTTAAAGAAATCAAACAAAGTTTAGTCAAAAAAATCCGTTACCTTTTTTTAATGAATTTTGGATGAGGGTTGGTACTATGGATGGAAAATAGGCAAATTGTTTTATTTTGCTTCACTTTATCATTAAACTGCCTAAAAAGAGTACAACCGGCCGATTAGAGATGTAAGATTAAAAATTTAACTCCAATTTTTATTATACGTTTGTGATTGACCTGTCAATAATATTTAAAAAAAAATATTTATTAAAATATTTACAATAACAATATTAAAATTGTAAAAATAAATAAATATAAAGATAATTTAAGAAAATCAAAATATGTAACTGTTGAGTTAACTAAAAATATAAAAAATTTATTGAAACATCTATGTTTTATCATCTGAAAATCTATAATAAGCTAATAAAATATTAAAAATAAAAAGTTCACGACAAATTATTAAAAACATAAACTAAAACGATTAATTTAAATGACTTTGAAAAATGAATTGTGACATAAATAAAAATAAATGTGAAACAATAGTTTTTTCTTTATTTTATATCGAGGGGCCAACCTACTCCAGTGTACCACCATCCTGTTTTAATAAAATGCACCTAAATTATTTGACTTCAACTTATATTAGTTCGATACAAAAAAGAAAAAATATCTCTAACGACTCTTATATTTCACGGTTATTAAATACATGTCCCCACTGTTAAGATATTTCGTGTTTATAACTGTTTATGAGCTAAGAATCGCTTAAACTCTTGATAATTAATTTTCAGTAAAAAATGTGCAGCTTAGAGAAAAGAGGTGACATCTTCGTCCTAACCATAACCGGCGACAACGAACACCGTCTCAATCCCATACTCCTCAATTCCATCAAATCCGCCCTCCACCGTGTCCGTCAAGAAGCCACCACTTCCTCCGCCCTCATAACCACCGCTCATGGCAAATTCTTCTCCAACGGCTACGACGTTGACTGGTCTCAATCCTTTTACGACCGCCTCGTCCTCATGGACGACTTACTCCGTTCCGTCGTCTCCGATCTCATCTCTCTCCCTGTGCCTACAATCGCCGCCGTCAACGGTCACGCTTCCGCCGCCGGTTACATTCTCGCACTCGCTCACGACTACGTTTTCATGCGATCCGATAGAGGATTTCTCTACATGAGCGAAATCGACATCAATCGAGTTATTCCGGCTTGGTTCGTCGCCATCGTTGATGCAAAGGTAGGTTCCGCCGCGGCTCGCCGCCGGATCGTCATGCAGGCGGATAAGATAACTGCTAAGGAGGCGCTGCGGTTGGGGATTATTGACTCGGCGCATTATAGCGCCGAGGAGACGGTTAAGGCTGCTGTTGGTTTCGCCGTTAATTTGGTGAAGCGTGGATGGGATGGACACGTGTACGCTGCGAATAGGAAGAGGTTTTTGGGTCACGTGATTCGGGCTGTTGAAGATACTACTGAGAGAAACATTGGATCCAAACTTTAGTTAATTAGAGCTTGTGCCATTGAGAATAAGAATTTTAAGGATGAAATCACAATTTTAGTCCCAAGTAGAGTGTTATCAATTTAATTTTTGATTTAATTAAATTAAAAAATTAAAATTAATTATAGAATTATCAAAATATCAATTAGTTTAATTTTTGACGTTATAATGAGATAGAGATTGATTTTAGGTTTTATTTTTTAAATTATTATTTTAAAGATTCAATAATTATTAATTTGAATTTTTAACTCAATCAATGACTAAAGTGACATATTGAACAAGAAGATGAAGAAATTGACGATGATAAAAGTTGCACAAATAAATTTCAAAGCGTGTGTATCACACTAAGCTTTATGTTCGATTTGTCCCCACTAATCTATATATATTGGATGCAAACATGATAACCAGCGAATTTCCTTCAGCATACTTTGAAATCTTTGAAGTGATTCACATCAAACCTATTAATCAATGATAGTTTACAGAATAAAGTTCATTCATTTACGTGCAGTAGAGAAAAAAAAATGACTCAGAAATATTTTTGATAGAAATATGACTCATGTAACATGAAATTTGTCTTGTCCTTTCTACCTCTAAAATATCTCTATTTATTGAGAAACTCATACCAATTAGTGAAAGAAAACAACTATTGAAAAATATTGTAACATTTGGTAACTTAACAGATGGATTAGTTTGATGGATAACAGATGCATTAAACTCAAACATTGCAACCATTTGACTAAATAATACATTAAGTTATTTAACTTTACTGCATTAATATAGCTATTAGAGAATTTCAAATATATTTTGAAAATTCCTCTCACAAGAGGTTTGATCATGAAGGTGGTGTTGGAAAGGGAGAGGTTGAGGATTGATTTAGGTGTGAGGATGTTTTTGATTTTGGGGATGGGTGTGGAATGGAGTGAAGTTGTGGTATATTGTAGAGACACCATTTTCGACGTGGGTAGAAGAAGAAGGTGAAGGTGCAAACACGAGAAGGGGGGTTGAATTGTGTTTGTACTACTTGAATTCTTTTTCTGTTTTTGATGATTATTTGAAATCTGAAATATAATCAAGTAGAGTTAGCAGCAGATAAAAATAAATAACACAAGCATTTATCCTGGTTCACCATTAACTAGGCTACATCCAGTCCCTTCACCTTGAAGAATTTTTCCACTAATTCAAAACCTTTGAATTACAACAACACTACTGACCCTCCAAGTCAGTCTTCCCAAACAGTCTAACAATCCTAGACTTTTGAGGAAACATCACCTTGACTTCACAAGTCAAGTTTTCTCATACCAATCTGAAAATCCCAGATTGCAGAAGGAATTACAACACCTTGAATCTAATTGCTAAGTCACCTGCTACTTCTTCTGACTCTTCAGATTGTAGACTCTACTTCAACAATATAGATTTAACACAAGGGAACAAAAAACACAAGTACTTGCTTCTGGAAAGCTGAAACTCATAATTAACCTCACTAAAAACTCGAGTGTTTGCTTCTTAAAGTGTATGACTCTTTTACTGATTTTCGATGCTAAGTCTTCTGCCTTGAGCCTCCTTTTGTAGATGAGAATTAGGGTTTCTTCAATGCTTAAATTCGAGCTGTATCTGTCCAGATTCTCTTGCAAAAATAACTTGGCCAATCCTGTTTCACTTAAATAAAAATCGTATCTTTTTAGCTTCAGATTGCATTTGAAACTTCTGTTGACCAATCTTGTTTCTTTTAATTTCAAACCATATCTTTTTAAGCTTCAGATTGCATTCGAATTTCTTCAAGTCTTCAGTAATTTTTGAATCAAATCCCCTTAATACTTTGATCAAATTTCTATCAAAATTTAATCAAGTCTTCTTCGAATTTTAATCAAGTTATCACTGATTTTCATTATGATTAAATCTGGACCATATGATCTTCTGATTTCGACCAACTCTGGACTTTATGATCTGATCTGCCCCAATTCTGTGATCCTCTGATCTCGGCCAACACTGGACCATATGATCTGATCTTCTGATCTCGGCCAACACTGGGCCATGATGCTTAAATCTGAACCATTGATCTGAACATTTTCCCTCTGATCTGGACCAAGTCTGGACTGAGTCTGGATTGAATCTGAATTAAATCTGGACTTATGATATTTTAATCTGGACATTTATCCTCTGATCTGGATCAAGTCTGGATTAAATCTGGACAACATTTCTTCTAATCTGAGCCAAGAAAGATATCCTCTGATGATGTTATTTGTCCTTTGATGACATCCTCTGATATCCTCTGGAGGTGTATCCTCTGGTGCCTTTAGGATGCATCCTTTGGTACCATCTGGATGCATTATATGGCCTAACCTTCTGGTGACATTTCTATCTTCTAATTGCTTCCTCTGGATGTATCTTCTGGTGGTGTCATCCTCTGATTTTGCACAGCTTATGATTTGTTCTTCTAAGTCAACATACTATTTACATAAAATACTTTTGTTAACATCAAAACTAAGTATAAAACCAACTTGGTTCCAACATTCTCCCCCTTTTTGATAATGACAAACCTTGTATTTTTGATGACTTATTTTGTTAGGCTCCCCCTCAGATCAAGCTTCACCCCCTAAGTCTAATGCCCCATACTTTTCCTCTCTTTTTCAACTCCTTCTTTTGTTTCACTCTTTCTTTTCTCTCTTCTTTTCTCCTCTCCATTTCAACTCCTTCTTTTAATTCACTCTTTCTTTTCTCCTCTCCATTTCAACTCCTTCTTTTGTTTCACTCTTTCTTTTCTCCTCTCTTTTTCAACTCCTTCTTTTGTTTCACTCTTTCTTTCTCTCCCCCTTTTTGTCATCAGCCAAAAAGAATTTTCTTTTTATCTTCTAGAGTACAAAAAAATAAAAGAAAAAAAAATTTAAAAAATTACTCCTCTAAAAAGACTACTTGATCTAGTCAGATATGGAGATGATGTTGAGATGCTTCTTGATGAGCTCAAATCGATCTTCAGGCAATGGTTTGGTGAAGATATCAGCCCATTGATGATTTGTGTCTATAAACTGGATGCTTAGTGTTCCCTTTTGAACATGGTCTATGATAAAGTGATGTTTGATTTCTATGTGTTTGGCTCTAGAATGAAGGATAGGGTTTTTGGTTAGGTTGATGGCTGAAGTATTGTCACAGTATAAAGGGATGTTGGTTTCAAAGATGTTGTAGTCTTCCAACTGATGTTTCATCCAGATTAACTGTGAACTGCATCCTGCTGCTGATATGTATTCAGCTTCTGCTGTTGACATGGCAATGGTGCTTTGTCTCTTGCTTGACCAAGAAATCTGATTATCACCTAGAAACGTACAGTTGCCACTTGTGCTTTTTCTCTCTAATTTGTCTCCAGCATAATCAGAATCACTGTATCCACTCAGTTTGTATGTGAGAGTTTTCTTGTAGAGCAAGGTAAGATGTGTGGTTCCTTTAAGGTATCTAATGATTCTTTTGAAAGCAGTTAAGTGGGATTCCCTAGGGTCATCTTGAAAACGAGCATAGACACAAACACTAAACATAATGTCAGGTCTAGAAGCAGTTAGGTAAAGAAGGGAGCCAATCATACCTGTGTATGTTTTCTGGTCTACCTTTTGGCCGGATTAATCTTTTTCATGTGAGCAGGTAGGGTGCATGGGGGTGGCCATAGACTTACAATCATTCATCTTGAACTTTTTGAGAAGTTCTTTAGTGTACTTAGATTGGTGAATGAGTATACCTGTTTTGCCTTGCTGAATCTGAATTCCTAGGAAGAACTTAAGTTCTCCCATCATGCTCATCTGAAACTCTTGCTGCATCAAATCAAAAAACTCTTGGCAGAGAGTTTCATTAGTGGATCCAAAGATAATATCATCAACATAAACTTGAATGATCAAAATATCATCTTTAATGGATTTTCTAAACAAAGTGTTATCTATTTGGCCTCTATCAAACTGATTGTTAAGTAAGAAATTGCTAAGTCTGTCATACCATGCCCTAGGTGCTTGTTTTAAAACATATAATGACTAGCTTTTTTACTCATATTTTATGTCAAAGATTATCTGTATTTTAATATATCACTAATAACAAAATCAAGAAAAACAATTTTATCTATAAAAATGGTACACTTCTTAAGGTTGACAGACTATTTTTCTTATCTACGTACACGCAAAGAAAAATTTAAATGCATTACATGCTCATCAAAATAAACTAAAATAAGTATGTGATTGAATACAAAACAACAAAGTTACCTATAAATGCATTCAAAACACGATTCATTATGCACATAAAAGTATTGGAAGAACTAGTGAAACTAAATAACATTACTAATAACTCATAAAACCATATTTTGTTTTAAAAGCAGTTTTACATTCATCATATTCTTTTATGTACATTTGATAATATCCAATCCTCTAGGCAATATTTTGCATAAATAGAAGTGTCGCGTTCAGTTTGTCTGCGAAAAATGAGTTGCCATCAATTTTATTATATTAAAGGAAAAATTAGATAAAACCTAAAATGATGATTTTGAACCAAAAATTCGGATTCATGAGTCGATTACGAGTAAGGAAAATTTTATCACCCTATACCGTCTGTTAAAACGGTTATCATATAATTAATTGTATACATATTATTTTTTTATTTAATTATTTATTTTACCCCAAATATAATAATAAAAAAAGAAAATAAATTATTTACATTAATAAAAAAAGAAATTTTTTTTTATTAATTTGATTTGACAGAAGGAAGATCTTGCTCCTACGTATCCCCATATGTAATAGATAAATCAAAACACACGTAATTCTTTGTATAAAATATTTTTGTGTTGGTCAATTTTTATTAATTTTAATTTATGTTTTATTTGTGTGACGATCATGAGAGACTAATACCAAATGGCGTGTTGGAAAACAACTAGGTGGTCTAATATTGGACAAGTTTGACATAGCGAAAGAAATAAGAATATGTTGTTTTTCATTTTTATCTTTTTTTATTTATCTTATTTTCTAAGTATTTTCAAGTTTACTTGAATGAGTTGAACGATAAATGAGTGTTTATGTGAGTTATGCGATTTTTCACATAACATTGGTTGTTGAAGAATGTGTTTTCTAAATTCAGTATTTTATTTTATTTTTCAATATGAAAATTGATTTTGTTTAAATTATTACATGATATATACAAAACGACTTGTTATATGAACAAAGTTAACATGAAAATAATATAAAAAACTAAGACATTGATTCATAAAAAAAGATACATTAAAAACAACAAAGATAATAAACAAAAAAACTATTATACTAGGTTGTTCATATAAATGGAATTTACATATTGATTTTGCAAGATTATTTTTGTCTCCTTTTTTATCTCCGTCTCCGATTTTTTCTTTTACTTTTTTGAAATAGGTGATTATAGATAATGTTGTGTAAGAATGACGCAATAGAGAACCAACATTGACTGTTTGGTAGACAGATTCAAACACCTAAAATCAGTCGATATTTTCTAATATGTTGTCTCTTAATAGTCATCTAATACTCCTATTATTTAAGATCTAAAAACTGTGGCACTTGGCACCTAAGATAAACTACCTAGATCCCAGGATACCCGTTGCCTGGTGTAAGCGGAATGAGGTTCCTATTGAAAAGGTCTGGACTTACTTTTTATGATTACAATTGACTATAGTATTCTTCTCTTAATCAAATTTGATAGAGAATGAATGAGCATGAAGTATATTTTCCTCCAATTGATGAAAACAATTAACAGTTGAGCTTCTATTAGACTTTCCCTTGTTTGTATGCTCTTTGCTTAACGGCCGGAAGCTATGTTGCTTCCCACAAGAATCGAACTAGTAATATAAATAGGCTTTAATATGTTTTTTTTTATTTAAAAAAGTGCACATATTTTCAGAAATGTACATTTTTTTTCAGTTGTGCACATCTAAAAAGTGGTACTAGGGGTGGAGAAAGTTTCTCTCATGTTTTTGATCTATGTTATATTCCATTTTTCTTTTTAGTCCCTGAAATATTGTTTTTGTTTCGAACTGATCCGTATAATATTTTTTGTTTTGTTTTGACGAGGATTAAAACGAAAAAATATATTAGATTTTCCACTTCTATATAAAAACATATTTAAGCCATTTAAATATCTTTGAAAAATAGTGAACTTAAAATGGTGAACTGATATCTTGGATGTAGATCCCAACTTCAGATTTTGAGACCTATGAGATGGAGGCATACACATACAACTATGTAGAGGAAAAACCTTTTTATATTGTTTACTCATTCTTTTTACATTTAGAAAAATAAATGTTGCCTAATTATTTTATATAAGTTCAAAAATCTATGTTGCAAAGTCTACATCTAATCTAATTTGGGGTGAATTGTCCCTTGTCTCCATGGACTTTGTCAATCATTCATACTGGTTTTATATATAAGATAATTTATTGTTTAAGAAACAATTACAACTTTCAAGGTGTACTTATTGCTTAAATTACTTTTATACCTTTATTTATAATGTTTGACTTTTTAATATGATTAATGATATATAATATCATCCTAGTTTTCTATAAGAGTATTGTTGAGACAAAAATCTCATTTTTAGTGTTTTAATGATGAACAAAATCAAGTTAATTAATATGTTAATTATGATTCTAAACATAAAGAATTTAACATATCTTCTTGAGTGTTTTATAAAATTAAGATAGGTCTCAAGTACTTCTTTTAAAGAGAAGGATAAAAAATAAGAACCCATTGTTGTAAGTGAAGAAACTCAAACAAGTGTTGAGAAACTGTTGATAAAAAAAAATCTCTTCTAAACAATCACTTACGAAATCTAAATGCTATAGAGTTAGAGATAGTGTGAGGAATCTTGTAAAAATCCTTGTGAGTAAAAAGGATAAGTGTAAAGATACTTCCAAGTGTAGGGGAGTATTATGTGTTATTTCTTTCAAGGTGAAAGATAATATGTTGTCATAGATCAAAACTAATCATTTGTGGGAAAAACAGGAACAATCTTGTTTTGATCAAGTTAGTGAAATAGCTCACAAGATTATGAGGATTGGACGTAGCCCACGTTGGGTGAACCAAGATACATTGCTGTGTGATTTTCTTTTCTCTTATCTTCATTTTATTTATCACGTGCACATCACTAATCATGTATCAACGTTTTTACTTATTTCTGACCAAGATCAATCTGCCTTTCTTACTTATCGAACCAAGATCAATCTTGAGTTTCAAAATACATTGCATAAATTTTTAAAATGTATCACAATTCAAACCCCCATTTCTTGTGATGAACATTCTCATTTCAATTAGCATCAGAGCCCCGTCTCTAAGAATAAACACCTAAAAAGTGCTAGAGAAAAAGATCTAGAAGACAATGTCAAAAGCTAAGTACATCGTTGAAGGGGGATCTTCAAATAGACCACCTTACGTTGATGGAACAGATTATTACTTCTGGAAAAGCAAGATGCAACTATTCCTAAAATCTCAAGACACATGAATGTGGCGTATAGTAACAGATGGAAACTTTGTTCCAAGAGTCAACCAAGAAGATCCGACATCTACTGAAAAAAAGGAGGCAGATTGGATAGCTGAGGACAAAGCCAAGGTACTTCTTAACTCTAAAGCTCAACTATTTTTATCTTGTGCTTTAAGAAGGCAAGAAAGCAAAAGAGTAGATGAGTGCGATACTGCGAAGAAAGTATGGGACACATTACAGACTCATCATGAAGGAACAAGCCGTGTCAAAGAAACAAGAATAAACATTGGCATACGAAAGTTCGAGTTGTTCGAAATGGGTGAGGGAGAGACAATCGATGAAATGTACTCAAGATTCACAACCATTGTAAATGAGATGCACTCTCTTGGGAAAGCATACTCAATACAAGACATAGTAAGAAAGATTATGAGGTGTCTTCCAATAATGTGGAGACCGATGGTAACAACTATAAGCCAAGCCAAAAATCTCAAGACACTAGGATTGGAAGAACTCATTGGAACTCTACGAGCTCATGAGGTACTGCTACAGGAAGATAAACCAGCCAAGAAGAAAAAAAATAACTGTCTTAAAAGCATCACAAAGCGTATCACTCCAGAAAAATGAGAAGAGTGAATCTGAAGACAGGCATGAAAAATCTGATGAGGAGATCGTTCTTCTCACCAAAAAATTTTAGAGAATGATGAAAATAAGGGATCAAATAAAAAGGAACCTTCCAAATAAAAGAGAAGGTGCTAAAAATGAAATAGACAAAAGCCAGATTACTTGCTTTGGATGCAACAAGTTGGGACATTACAAGGCATAATGTCCTTTGAACAAAAAAGCTCCAAAGAAATTCACTGTCAAGAAAAAATCTATGATGGTAACCTGGGATGATTATGATGATTCAGAAGCAGAGGAAAACAAGGAAGCTAACATCTGCTTAATGGCAAATTCAGAAGAAGATGAGGTAACAAATTCTGAACCTTGTATACTTTGTGAACAAATGGGAAAAGAATTTGATAATCTTTTAAATGATTCAAATATTCTCATTAAAAATGCAGCTCTTTTAGAGAACAATTCTTTAAAGAAAAGGAAGAAAAATAAAAAATTCAGGCAGTAAATGTTGAATTAAAAAAGGTTATTCAAAGCCTGCAAGAATTCCAACTCAAATATGATAATCCTGAATAACCAGAATGTTCTGCAACTCAAAAGGATAAATTCTCCTTAAAACTGAAATTGAATATCTCAAAAATGACTTATTGAACTTTATCAAATCCACTGAAACGTTTCAAAAAATTATGGGATCCCAAGTGGGAATTTTTGACAAAATTGGCCTTGGATTTGAGAAAACTAAAAAACAAACTCTGAAAAAAATTCATAGCTGAACAAAAAAAGAATACATGTAAAATCAAGTGCTCATATTGTAACAAAATCGAGCACTTAGAATATGCATGTTACATTAAGAAGAGGGGTGAAAAAAATTAGAAAGAGAGCACTTCAAAAGAAAGAACATTCTGAAACAAAAACAGAACCTTCTCCAGGAAAGGAAGAACGTCCTAGAGGCTTATCAAAACAGTCTTCGAATTTGCTGAA
This sequence comes from Cicer cuneatum, assembly GCA_037974295.1. Classification (NCBI taxonomy): domain Eukaryota; kingdom Viridiplantae; phylum Streptophyta; class Magnoliopsida; order Fabales; family Fabaceae; genus Cicer; species Cicer cuneatum. Next base: position 48,216,938 of record JBBPBO010001986.1, read on the forward strand.
AAATCAAAATCTTAAAGTATATTCAAAATCAACAAAATGCTCATACTGTTTCAAATACGGTCACAATGAATTAGATTGTTACTTCAAAAAGGAATCAAAATTGAAAAAGAAAACTAACTCTTAAGGACCCATGATCAAATGGGTACCTAAAAACAATGTAAAATCTAATGCAGGATGGTTCTCAAAATATCAAGAAAAAACCATGGTTCTTGGACAGTGGCTGTTCAAGACATATGATACGAGATAAAAGCTGCTTCATGTCATTCATCAAGAAAGATGGAGGCTCGATAACATTCGAAAATAACAACCAATCCAAGATTAAAGGTAAAGGAACCATTGGTAAGGAATATTCTGCTAAAATAATAGATGTTCAATATGTTGAAGGATTGAAACATAATCTATTAAGCATTAGTCAATTATGTGACAATGGCTTCCAAGTTATTTTTAAACCCAACATATGTGAAGTTAAAAATATGATTCTAGAGAAGTTCATTTTTCTGGATCAAGAAGGAAAAATCTGTATGTGCTATACCTTGATGAATTACCAGAAGAATCATGCTTCATGTCCATTAATAAAGACAAATGGATATGGCATAAAAGAACTGGTTACATTAGTATGCAAACAATTTCTAAGTTAGATCTTGTTAGAGGTCTACCCAAAATTAATTTTGATAAAGATAAAATATGTGAGGCTTGTGCAAAAGGAAAAGCAAACTAAAAGCAGTTTTCATGCAAAGGATTTCATCTCTACAAATAGAACACTTGAACTGCTTCATATCGATTTGTTTGGATCTATAAAAACAACCAGTTTAGGAGGTATGAAATATGGTTTTGTAATAGTTGATGATTTCTCGAGATATACATGGGTACTTTTCTTAAAAAAGAAGGATGATGCCTTCGAAGCCTTCAAAATATTTTGCAAAAAAGTTGAAAATGAAAAAGACTCTCACATCATTTCTGTACGAAGTGATCAAGGAGGAGAATTTATAAACGTCTATTTCAAAGCATTCTATGATGAACTTGGCATTTCCCACAATCTGTCATGTGCAAAACTCCTCAACAAAATGGGGTTGTTGAGCGCAAAAACAGAACATTGCAGGAAATGGCAAGAACGATCTTGGAAGAATCAAATGTTGAAAAGTACTTTTGGGCAGAAGCCATAATCACTTCTTGTTATATTCTAAATCGTGTAACAATCAGGAAAATCATCAACAAAACACCCTATAAAATTTGGAAAAATAGAAAACCAAACATTTCATATTTTCATATTTTTGGTTGTTATAGTTACATCTTAAATAACAAAGAAAATGTTACACGATGGGTATCAGACAAAGCCATTTTTTTAGGTTATTCAACTGATTCTAAAGGTTATCGCATATTTAATTTAAGAACCAAGACTGTTGAAATTAGTATGCATATATTATTTGATGAATTTGACGATCTTGATCTACGTAAAAAGGATGATGAAGAAGAAATTCAGACTGAACAGCAAGAGCCAGTAGTATCTCTAGAAAACGAAATTGATAAACAGTTTCCTTTTCATACTCCTCCTAGAAGTTGGAAAACAATAGGAGATCATCCTCAAGACCAAATTATTGGAAATATTTCAAGTGGAATCAAAACAAGAAGATCAGTCAAAGATGATATTGACAAGAATATGACAATGATATCTCAAATTGAACCCAAGTCAATGAAAGAAGCTATAGAGATCAAAATTGGATAGACGCTGTGAAGGAAGAGCTACTGCAATTCAAAAAGAATGAAGTCTGGACCGGAGTACCAGACCCTCAAGATCAAAGAATCATTGGTACACGATGGGTATTCAGAAACAAGCTGAATGAAGAAGGAAAAGTCATTAGAAACAAAGCAAGATCGGTACACAAGAGTATAACTAACAGGAAAGTATTGATTATGATGAGACTTTTGCTTCTATTTCATGGTTAGAGGCTATCAGTATATTACTCTGAGTTCTTAAGTCGATCGACGACATCCCTTAGAAGTAGAAGTTTGCGGTCATTCTCGGTTTTACAACTGATGACCTAGTTGGTGTTAGTTTGATAGAGATAAGGAAAAACAAATGAGTTAAATTTTGAGGCACACATATTTGTTTTCCTTTATTTTTGTTATCATGTAAATAATTTATTTTCTTTTTTAATTATTATACTTGGGGTAAAATAAATAATGAAATAAAAAAAATAATATGTGTACAATTAATTAAACCGTTTTAACGGACGGTATAGGGTGATAAAATTTTCCTTACTCGTAATCGATTCATGAATCTGAATTTTTGGTTCAAGATCATCATTTTTAGGTTTTATCCAATTTTTCCTTTAATATAATAAAATTGATGGCAACTCATTTTTCATAGACAAACTGGACGCGACACTTCTATTTATGCAAAATATTGCCTAGATGATTGGATATTATCAAATGTACATAAAAGAATATGATGAATGTAAAACTGCTTTTTAAAACAAAATATGGTTTTGTGAGTTATTAGTAATGTTATTTAGTTTCACTAGTTCTTCCAATACTTTTATGCGCATAATGAATCGTGTTTTGAATGCATTTATAGGTAACTTTGTTGTTTTGTATTTATTCACATACTTATTTTAGTTTATTTTGATGAGCATGTAATGCATTTAAATTTTTCTTTGCGTGTACGTAGATAAGAGAAATAGTCTGTCAACCTTAAGAAGTGTACCTTTTTTATAGATAAAATTGTTTTTCTTGATTTTGTTATTAGTGATATATTAAAATACAGATAATCTTTAACATAAAATATGAGTAAAAAAGCTAGTCATTAATTGTTTTAATGCACCCTTAAATAAAATAAAATATTGTTTAAGAAAAAAAAAATCACATAAGCATTGAAATTTTCAAAACAACATAAATCCACAATATCCGTAAAAAATCCAAAACCACAATTGAATTATAGAAAAATTAGGGGTTGTATTCTTTGTGAAAACATTTCCTAAAATGTGTGTTCATTTTACTTTAAGACTATTGAAATAAACTATTATCATGGATATAATATGAAATTTTAGTCAATGAAGATTCATTTATAAAAATAAATTTTTTGAAATTTTCATTGTTTCTAGAAACATACACAATTGTTCATTCAAAAGTCTTTTATCTCCTTATTTACGAGTAAAATCAACATAAATTTTAAAACTTAAAATAAAAATATTTTCACAAAATAAATTACCCAGAAGTTATGCATGTATCTATAAATCCGAACATATAATAGTAACATCAAACACTATAAAATATAATGCATCCATATATTAATTTGTGAAAGATGGTGAAAAAATATGCATCCACGTATTAATTTGTGAAAATGGTAAGGTGATACTTTTGTTTTTTGTTTAAGTTTTGTTTTTAGAGTGTTTGAAAGTTGAGTTCAAATTTATAGGTGACAAAAAGGACTAAAAGTCCAGCAAGACCGCGAGAGAATACAATAAGACAATAAAACAAATTTGACTTAAATATGATTTTGGTAACTACAAATATGAGTTATTTTGATGTTATTTTGATTTTAGTCACTATAAAATTAATATTTTGATTTATACCACATCAATTTAAAAAAAAATAAAAAGATCTTTAAAGAATTTTTTATAATTAAAAATATTGAGGTGGCTAATTTTCCCTATGTGCTACATATGTTAACCCATAAATAGCTAGCATATTTCAACTCATAAAATAAAAAACTTTTGAACTCAAATTGAGTGTTTTCAAATTCCAACCATGGTCGCTGCTCGATTATTCTATTACCCTTCTTCTTCTACCCACGTCGAAAATGGTGTTTCTACAACATACCACAACTTCACTCCATTCCATACCCATCCCCAAGATCAAAAACATCCTCACACCTAAATCAATCCTCAACCTCTCCCTTTTCGACACCACCTTCATGATCAAACCTCTTGCGAGGGGAATTTTCAAAATGTATTTGAAATTCTCTAATAGCTGTATTAATGTAGCAAAATTAAATAACTTAATGTATTACTTGGTCAAATGGTTGCAATGTTTGAGTTTAATGCATATGTTATCCATCAAAATGATCCATCTGTTAAGCTACCAAAGGTTGTAATATTTTTCAATAGTTGTTTTCTTTCACCAATTGGTATGAGTTTCTCTAAATTGAGATATTTTAGAGGTAGAAGGTGTTGGAACTAAGTTGGTTCTAAGTACTTAGGATTTTGATGTTTACAAAAGCACTCCATGTAATCTTATTTTGTACCTTGAATTACTATATTAAATGCCACCAGAAGATGAAGTTATCAGAGGCAGAGCCTGAAGGCACCAGAGGATACACCAGGATGTCAAAACACCATCAAAGGATATTTTTCCTGGCCCAGATAAGAAGGAAGCAGAGTCCAAAAGGAGACCTGGACCAGACCAGAAGGAAGCCTGCCAGAGGGAGACTTGTTCCAGACCAGAAGTATTCATAAGTCAGACTTGGTCCAAAAGTTATTCTGACAAGAAGATAGCTTGGCAGTGAAATGATAAATAGTCCAGACTTGATCCAGACTTAACCAGAGCTTCAGATAAGTGATCCAGAACAAGTGACTTGGTCCAAACCAGAAGATAGCATGATTTAGAGTATGAAACTAAGCCCAGACCAGAAGAAATGATGTCCAAATTTAATCCATACCTTATCCAGATTAGAAGGTAATTGTCTAGACTGAAATATCATATCTCCAGATTTAATTTCAGTTTAATTTAGACCCAGTTCAGAATTGGTCTAGATCAGAGGGAAAAGGTTCAGATCAATGGTCAAGATTTAAGTATATGGCCCAGTGTTGGTCGAGATCAGAAGATCAGACCATGGCCCAGTGTTGGCCGAGATCAGAAGATCAGAACGTGTGGTCCAGTATTGGCCGAGATCAGAGGATCACAATAGATTAGATTGCAAGTCCAGAGTGGTCGAGATCAGAAGATTAAAAAGTGTTGTCCAGGGTTGGCCGAAATCAGAGGATCACAGGAGATCACTTAGTATGGTCCAGATGTGGACGAGAGCAGAAGATCAAGCGGTCCAAGACTGAATCATGATCAGTGGAGTCGTGATTATATTTAATCAAAGTATTAAACGGATTTGATACAAAAATAAAGTGAAGTCTTGTGGAATTCAGAAGCTATTGGCGGGAAGAAAGATTTGTTCCAGAATTAATTAAAGTCAGGATTGGTCAAAGTTATTTTCGAAGGAAATCTGGAGCAGAAAAAGATATGTTTTTTATTTAAGAGAAACCCGATTGGACAAGTTATTTTTGCAAGAGAATCCAGCATGATACAACTCGAATTTAAGCTTGGAAGAGACCCTAATTGTAAGACTCAATACCAATTATCTAGAATTTGGCATCTCAATCCATACATCTTAATATACTATAGGCAAGTAAATATAAAGAATAATCTGAATCAATTTAAAACAATTCGACCACCAATCAATTATGGTTTACAATTGTTCAAACAGAATCATAAGGTACAATAGTCCAACTAAATTCTCAAATTAAACCCTTATATAAGCTTTTAATGCAACAAATGTAATAATAAATTATAACTAAACAATTTAATTTGGAGTTTTCCCATCTGGTATTAAGCTGCTGCATGTGAACTACCTTCAGCTGCTAAATTTTTAACATAAAAGGGGTGAGAATAAATCTCAGTGAGCTCAAAAAAAACTAAAAGAGGGGAAGTTTAAAATTATTCTTTTAATAATTAAATAAAAATACAGAAAACATGAAATTATGATACAATACATCTCAAGATGAAGTTCTCAACTTCACTTTCTTTTTAAAAACTGAATCAAAATCATTCTTTTAGAATGATTCTGGAAACTACATATGACCTATGAAATCCTTTCCTTCTAAACAAAGAAAGGTCTCCCAATTATCTCGACGTGGGTCACCAAGATAATTGAGACCTGAGCGGAAAGGGTGGTTTGGCCAAACCCCAATCAGCGTCCTGATTGTTCTCTTTTACCTGTTGAACCATGCCTGGAACAACTTAATTCCCACCGTGAATAAGGCCATACAAGATCTGATTAATGAGAGTGTACTAAACTTGAGATGTTTTGTATGAGATAATTTTATTACGTCATGTATGCAATGCATCCTTCATCCACAACAATTTTAAATAACTTAGCAATATACTAAATCCATAATAATTTAATCCTAAGTTCCTAATTCGAAACTAGAATCAGAAGCAAAAAGTAAAAACAATATCAAAGTCATGAAATTTATAACAACTTCAGAGTTATGAAATGTCATTTATATGCAGTTTTAAAACACCTACATGCGAAAATTCTATTTCCTCACACTCAACTTCTCCTAATCTGTAATAGCCCAAACGATTGCTTTAACAAATTCAAAACTCACAGTTTCGCATACGCATCAGAGGCAGCAGCAGTAACGAGCAGTAATTGTGCTCGACAAGCATATTGATTTTAAATTAAGGTCCACGTATCTAATTAAATTTCCCTAACACATAATTCATTCACAACATCACACAAACAGAGATAAGCTACATGCATGTTCTAAATTAACATAAATAAACTCAAATTTTCAATGAAATTCCTATATGCTAAATTTCTTTTTTTTTTCTTTTCTTTTCACTATTTTAGTTCTTATCTTCCATTCCCTTTTTATTTTTCAAACATTTCTAGAATTTGTAATAAAATTTAATCCCCAATCTCACATGAAAAAAAAAGGGTAAAGAACTCACCTAATTGTACTATGAAGAAGAAACTTGTGTCCCAACTCATTTTTGAACTCCTCTAATTTCATATTCCCTGCTTCAGCTTGAATCCCTCTTTGCTGGTCTTGTTTTACTTGTTCCACTTATTTGAGCTGATTCATAGTGATAAAGAAACAGACTTCCTTCCGCATGCAATGTGCTTTAAGAGCTATAAGAGATCAAAGTCGATTAATAGCAGAAGATCAAAGTCGATTCTTATGCTGAGACCGATCCTCCGAATCCTGAGCGACGATACAAGTGGGTAAATGTTTAAGTCAAATAGAAGATTCAGGTTTGTTACGATCCTGACCACCAGGACCAGAGGATTAAACGTATCCATTTCGCACTGTCGAAATAATTCATCGTCTGTTAATTCTAGGTAACCGCCGTAACCAGAGGCGACAACAGTGGTTGATGAGTGAAGTGAGATGGGGTGAGTTTTGAGGGCGAAGAGGAATGAAGGGGAATGTTGTTGTGAGTGGAGAAATGGAAGATGATGAAGGAAGGAATAGTGAATTTTTGTTGTTGTGATTTGTTTGAGAGTGGTGAGAATGAAGGTTGGTTTGAAGAGGATTTTGTGTGCCATATTCTTTGCTCCTTCTTCTTCTCAAAACTTTTGGGTTTTTTTCCCCAAATTGTCCCTTGGTCTTTCTTCCTTATTACTCTTTGTGTCCCTCTTTATCAATTTAATTTAAATATAAAAAAAACCTATTTCTAAAATTAATAATATTATTTGTATCACATGTATTTTATTAAGTTTTAATTAATTGGGTTATTACACTAATTCACATCTATAAAAGGAGGCTCAAGACTGAAGACTCAGTATCGAAAAATCACAAAAGAGTCATACACTTCCAGAAGCAAACCTTCGAGTTTTCAGTGAGGTTAATTGTGAGTTTCAGCTTTCCAGAAGCAAGCACTCGTGTTTTTCTTTCCCTTGTGTTAGATCTAAGTTGTTGAAGTAGAGTCTACAATCTGAGGGAGTCAGAAGGGGTAGCAGATTACATAGCAATTAGATTCATGGTGTTGTAATTCCTTCTACAATCTGGGGTTGTCAGATTGGTAGGAGAAGACTTGACTTGAGAAGTCAAGGTGCTGTATTCCTCAAAAGTCTAGGATTGTTAGACTGTTTGAGAAGACTGACTTGGAGGGTCAGTGTAATTTTTGTAATTCAAGGTTTTGAATTAGTGAAATCCTTCAAAGTGAAGGGAGTGGACGTAGCCTCGTTAACGGTGAACCAGTATAAAATTCTGTGTTTTTGTTTTTACTTTATATCCGCTGCTAACTTTGTTTGATTCATACATCAGGTTTTGTTATAAAACTGCAAAAACAGAAAAAGTAATCAAGTTAGTCAAACACAATTCAACCCCCTTCTCATGTTTGCACCTTAAACTGGCATCAGAGCTCGGTCTTAAGGCTGAGCACTTAACAGTGGTTGAGGAAAGGTCCAAGGGGTCAACAACATGGCAGAATCCAAAGATGATTTTGGAGGCAACATCAACAGACCACCACTGTTTGATAGAGACAGGTTTGAGTATTGGAAGGACATAATGATAAGTTTCTTCATATCTCAAGATCTTGAATTATGGAAGCTGGTAGTCAAAGGATACACTGCACCTACTGTTCCAGGAGATCCAACTAAAGAACTGGACATGGAAGACATGAAACTAGACCAGAGCAAAACATACAAACTGCATCACAAAGCTAGAACCATCATGATCAGTGCCATCACATTCAAGGAAGTTGATAGATGCACAGATAAAGAAACAGCAAAGAGCATATTCGATAGTCTGGTTCTGACCTATGAAGGAAACCAGCAAGTTCAAGAAGCAAGGGCTAACATACTGGTCAAACAGTATGAGATGTTCAAGATGGAAGATGATGAAGACATTGATGGAATGTGTAAGAACAGAGGTGCACTTAAGAGGGGGGTGAATTAGGCGTTAGACGATTTTTCTGTTTTAAGAGTTTTGTGAGATTGTTCAAGTGACTGTTTTGAGTTTATGAATGCTTTGTAAAATACTGAAAATAAATCACACAGAAATTTATCCTGGTTCCCCTTATAACCAAGGGTACATCCAGTCCTGTTGCACACCACAAGAGATTTTCCACTAATTGTTCGAATAAGTTACAAGTCTAACACTAAGACTTCAGTTACAAATTCTTTAACACTTAACCGAAGATAGTACACCACTATCTCAGTTAACAATACTCGAAGAATCTACACTAAATTCTTCAAGTGATACAATGACTTTAATTGATTTTGTAATGATGTTCTTAACTAAGAACAAGGTTATAACACTAAGTATTTGATACTTAATCAAGCACACTTCCAAGTACAACTGAGAACCTTTCTTAATGATATGAAAATGAAAAGCATGTACTTGAAAATATGAAACTTAAGCTTTTGAAGTGTTTGATATTTCAGAAAATTGATTCTAAGATTAGTAAGTCAAAAGTTGTAGTTGGGAAAACGACTCGCGTCCGAAGCCGAGAAAACAACTAGCATCTAAAAGCTAGGAAAACAACTCGCACCGATAGTTGAGAAAACGAACCAAATCTTGAAGTCGGGAAAACGACTTGCATCCAAAGCCGAGAAAGCGACCCGCTTCTTGAAGCTGAGAAAAATGACTTTCTCCCGAAGTCGAGGAGACGACCTACATATTGAAGCTTGGAACACAACTCGAACCTGAAGCCGGGAAAACGACCTACATCTTGAAGCTGCGAAAATGACTCCTTTTCGAAATCGAGAAAACAACCCACATCTTGGGTTTAGGAAAACGACTCGTACCTGAAACCGTGAATACGACCCACAAATTGAATCCAAGAAAACGCCTCTAACATGAAGCCAAGAAAACGACCTGCATCATGAAGCCTGGAAAACGACACGCATCTGAAGCTAAGAAATAACCCTGAATCTTGAAGCCGAGTTAAACGACTCGCACATGAAGTTGAGATAACGATCTGCATCTTTAAACGACTCGCACCCGAAGCCAAGAGAGTGACCCACTTTTCGAAGCTCCGAAAACGACTTGCACCCAAAGTTGTGTAAACCACCTGCATCTTGAATCCAAAAAAGCGACTCGCAGCCAAATCGAGAAAACAACCCAAAAATTGAAGCTCGAGAAAATGACTTAAACCTGAAGCCGAGAAAACGACTCGTATCTTGAAGCTAGGAAAACGAATCGCACCCGAAGCTGACAAAATGACCTGCATCATGAAGTTGAGAAGATGACCCACATCTTAAAGCCGAGAAAACGACTCGCACTTGAAGACAAGAAAATGACTCGCACCTAAAGTCGAGAAAACAACCCGTATCTTCAATCTAGGAAAACGAGTCACACCCGAAGTCGAGAAAACAACTTTTATGTTGTAGCCAGGAAAACGACTCGCATACGAAGCCAAGAAAACGACTCGCACCCAGGAAAACGACTCGCACCCGATGGTGAGAAAACAAGTCGAACCCGAAGTTGAGAAGACATCCTACATGTCGAAGCCAGGAAAACGACTCGCACCTGAAGGCGAGAAAAGGTTACGCATGTGAAAGTCGGGAAAACGACTCGCTACCAAAGTCTAGAAAATAACCTTCATCTTGAAGCCAGGAAAACGACTCGCACCCAAAGTCGAGAAACTGAACCGAATCTTGAAGGAGGGAAAACGATTCCCACTCGAAGCTGATAAAAACGACTCGCAACCGAAGTCGATAAAACGAACCGCATTTCGAAGCTAAGAACACGACTCGAACCCGAAGTCGAGAAAATGACCTGCATCTTGAAGCTGCGAAAACGACTCGCACCTGAAGTCGAGAAAATGACCTGCGTTTTAAATCCAGGAAAACGACATACAAATTGAAGCCAAGAAAACGACTATAACATGAAGTCGAGAAAACGACCTGCATCTTGGAGCTTCGAAAATGACTCGCAGCCGAAGCTAAGAAAGCGACCCAAATCTTGAAGCTGAGAAAAACAACTCGCACCCAAAGTTGAGAAAACAACCCACATCTTGAAGCCAGGAACACGACTCGAACCTAAAGCTAAGAAAGCGACTCGCATCTTGAAGATGCCGCTACGACTCACACTCGAAGTTGAGAAAACGACCCGCGTCTGGAATGTAGAGAAAAGACTCGCAGCAGAACCGAAAAATTGATCTACAAATTGAAGCCGATAAAACGACTTTAAGTCGAGAAAAGTACCAACATTTTGAAGCTAAGAAAATGACTCGCAACTGAAGCCGATAAAGCAATTCACATCTTGAAGTTGGGAAAATGACTCTAACCCGAAGTCGAGAAAACGACCCGCATTTTAAATCCAGGAACATGACTCGCACACGAAGCCGAGAAAACGACCCACATCTTCAAACCGCAAAAACGACTTGCAATCCAATATCGAGAAAACGACCCACTTCTTGAACCCGAGAAAACGACTCTAAACTGAAGCCGAGAAAACGACCCAAATGTTGAAGCCGGGAAGGCGACTCACACTCGAAGCTAGGAAAACTACTCGCACCTGAAGTCGAGAAGGTGAATTGCATCTTAAAGTCGGGATAACGACTCGCATCCAAAGCCATGAAAAAACCTGACTCTTAAAACTAGGAAAACAACTCGCACCCAAAGTCAAGAAAACAAACCGAATCTTGAAGACGGGAAAATGACTCACACCCAAAGCCGAGAAAGCGACCCGTATCTTGAAGCCGATAAAACGACTCGCACCCGAAGTCGAGAAGACGACCCACATCTTGAAATCGCAAACACAACTGGCATCCGAAGACGAGAAAATGACTAGCATCTTGAAGCCAAAAAAATGTCTCGCACCTGAAGTCGAGAAAACGACCCATATGTTGAAGACGAGAAAATGACTTTAACCTAAAGCCGATAAAACGATTGTATCCTGAAGCCGAGAAAAATGCTCACACTCAAAGCCGAGAAAACCACCTGTATCTTAAAGCCGGGAAAACAACTCGCACCCGAAGACAAGAAAACACTCGCAATTTGAAGTCGGGAAAACGACCCCCATTTTAAAAGCTCAGAAAACCACTCTCACCTGTAGCCGAGAAAACAACCTGCTTCTTGAAGCCAGGAAAAAGACTCTCACCTGAAGTCGAGAAAACAATCTGCATCTTGAAGCCGAGAAAACGACTCGCACCCGAATTCCAGAAGATAACCCACATCTTGAAGCCACGAACCCAACTTGTACTTGAAGTCGAGAAAACGACTTGCATCTTGAAGCTGCAAAAATGACTCGCACCCAAAGTCAAGAAAACGACTCGAATGACTCGCACCCGCATCATTGGATTAAAGAAAAAGACTTTAACCTGAAGCTGAGAAAGTGTGTCGCATCTTGTAGCCAAGAAAATGACTCGCACCCGAAGTCGATAAGACAACCCACATGTTGAAGCCACGAACACGATCGAACCCAAAGCCTGGAAAACGACTCGCACCCAATGTCAAGAAAACCTCTCGCATCTTGAATCCACGAAAACAACTCGCTGGCCAAACAAGAAAACGACTCTAACTTGATGTTTAGAAAATGACCTACATCTTGGATGCAGGTAAAACAAATCGCACTTGAAGCCGAGAAAACGACCAGCATCTTGAAGTCGACAAAACAACACGCATCTTGAATCCGAGAAAACGATTCGCACCTGATGCCGAGAAAACAACCCCCATGTTGAAGGTCAGAAAACAACCCGCACCCTATGCCGAGAAAACAACTCGCATCTTCAAGCCTGGAAAACGACTATCACAAGAAGTCAAGAAAAGACCCCGCATCTTAAAGCCAAGATCACGACTCCCACCTGAAGAGCAGAGAATGACTCGCACTCGAAGTTGTGAAAATGACCCGCATCATGGAGCCAGGAAAACGACTCTCACTCGAAGTCGAGAAAAGGGCCAACATCTTGAAGCTAGTAAAACGACTCGAACCTGAAGCCGAGAAAACGAGTTGTATCTTGTAGCTGGTAAAACGACTCGCACCCGAAGCCAAGAAAACGATCTGCATCTTGAAGCCGAGAAAACGACTCGCACCCGAAGTCGAGAAAATGACTTGCATGTCGAAGCCAAGAAGCGACTCGCACTTGAAGGAGAGAAAAAGACTAGCACCCAAATCTTAGAAAATGATTTGCGTCTTGAAGCCAGAAAAATGACTCGCACCCAATGTCGGGAAAACGATCCGCATCTTGAAGCCGGGAAAACGACTCGCAGTCGAAGCCGAGAAAGCAACCCGCATTTTGAAGCTGCGAAAACCACTTAAACCTGATGTCAAGAAAACGACCTGCATCTTGAAGCCAGGAATACGATTCCAATTTGAAGTTGAGAAAACAACCCGCATCTTGAAGCCGCAAAAACAACTCGCACCTGAAGTTAAGAAAAATACCAGCATCTTGAACCTTAGAAAATGACTCGCACCCAAAGACGAAAAAATGACCTGCATCTTGAAGCAGAGAAAACGAATCGCACCTGAAATCAAGAAAATAACCCGCATCTTGATGCCTGGAAAATGACTCGCACCCAAAGCTGAGAAAACGACCTGCATCTTGAAGTCGGGAAAACGACCCTCACGTGAAGCCAAGAATGCGTCTAATTCTTGAAGTCGGGAAACGGAATCACACCCTAAGTTGAGAAAACGACCTACATCGTGAAGTAGAGAAAATGACTCGCACCCGAAGCCGAGAAAGCGACCTAAATCTTGAAGCCGGGAAAACAATTTGCACTTGAGGTCAAGAAAACGACATGCATCTTGAAAACAGGAACACATCTCGCACTCGAAACCGAGAAAACGACCCGCATCTTGACGCAGCGAAAATGACTCACGCATGAATATGAGAAAACGACCCACATCTTGACACCGGGAAATCGACTGTCACCCGAAGCCAAGAAAGCGTTCAATTCTTAAAGTTAGGAAAATGACTCGCACCCGAAGCAATTAAAATGGCATGTATCTTGAAGTGGAGAAAACGACTCGCATCTAGACGTTTGGAAAACGACTCACACCCGAATTCCAGAAAACCACCCATATCTTGATACTGGGAAAATGACTCGCATCTGAAATCGAGAAAACAACCTGCATCTTGAAGCCAGGAAAATAACTCGCACCCGAAGCTGTGAAAACGACCCCCCATCTTTAAGCCGAGAAAATGACTCTAACCTGAAGCTGAGAAAACGACCCGCATCCTGAAGCCGAGAAAACGGCTCACACCTGAAGCCAAGAAAACAACTCGCACCTAAAAGCGAGAAAAGGACTCGCATCTTAAATTCGGGAAAACGACACGCATCCAAAGCTGAGAAAAAAACCCGCATCTTGAAGCCAGTAAAACGGCTCGCACCCATAGTCGAGAAAATAAACCAAATCTTGAAGCCAGGAAAACGACTCGCACCCAAAGCCGAGAAAGTGACCCATATCTTGAAGCCGAGAAAAATGACTCGCACCTGAAGTCTAGGAAATCACCCACATCTTGAAGCCAGGAACATGAATTGCACCTGAAGTCGAGGAAACTACTCGTATCTTGTAGCTGGGAAAACGACTCGCACCAGAAGCCAAGAAAACGACCAGTATCTCGAAGCCAAGAAAACGAATCACACCCGAAGGTGAGAAAAGGACTTGCACTCGAAGTCGAGAAAATGACCTGCATGCCGAAGCCAAAAACATTACTCGCACCTGAAGGCGAGAAAAGATTTTGCATTTCAAACTCGGGAAAACGAGTCGCTACCAAAGCCGAGAAAATAACCCGCATCTTGAAGCCAGGAAAACGATTTGCACACAAAGTCGAGAAAACGAACTGAATCTTAAAGCCGGGAAAACGACGTACGCCTGAAGCCAATAAAAATGACTCGCAACCAAAGTCGAGAAAACGAACTGCATCTTGAATTCAGGAACCCGACTTGAACCCAAAGCCAAGAAACCGACCCACATCTTGAAGCTGTGAAAATGACTCACAACCAAAGTCGAGAAAACGAACTGCATCTTAGATCTTGGAAAACAACTCATACCCGATGCCATCAAAACGACCCACAAATTAAATCCGAGAAAACGACTCTAACCTGAGGCCGAGAAAACGACCACCATCTTGAAGCATGGACAACAACTCGTACCAAAGTTAAGAAAGTGACCCAAATCTTGAAGCCCAGAAAAACGACTTGCAGCTAGAGTCAAGAAAACGACCCGCATGTTGAAGCCAGGAACATGACTCGAACCTGAAGCCGAGAAAACAACTCACATCTTGAAGCTGCAAAAATGACTCACACCTGAAATCGAGAAAACGACCCGCATCTTGAATCCAGGAAAATGACTCGCAGCTGAACTAAAACTGAAGCCGAGAAAACAACTATAACTGACGTCGAGAAAACGACCCACATTTTGAAGGCGGGAAAACGACTCGCACCTGAAGCCAAGAAAGCAACTCGCATCTTGAAGTCGGGAAACCGACTCTAACCTGAAGTCGAGAAAACGACCCGCATTTTGAATCCAAGAACACGACTCGCATCCGAAGCTGAAGAAAACGACCCACATTTTGAAACCGCGAAAACAACTTGTATTCGAAGTCGAGAAAGCGACCCGCATCTTGAAGCTAGGAAAACGACTTGCACCCTAAGCCACGAAAACCACTCACAATTTGAAGTCGAGAAAACGACTCTAACCTAAAGCCGAGAAAGTGGCCCGAATCTTGAAGCTGAGAAAACGGCTCACACTCGAAGCCATGAAAACAACTCGCACCTGAAGGTTAGACAAGGACCCGTATCCTAAAGTCGATAAAACGACTCACATCTTGAAGCCGAGAAAACGGCTCACACCCGAAGTCGAGAAAATGACCCGTATCTTGTAGCCGAGAAAGCGACTCGCACCCGAAGACGAGAAAACAACTTGCATTTTGAAGCCGGAAAATGACCCCCATTTTAAAGGTCAGAAAACCACTCTCACCCGTAGCCGAGAAAACGACCTTCTTCTTGAAGTCGGGAAAATGACTCTCACCTGAAGTCGACAAAACAACCTAAATCTTGAAGCCGCAAAAAGTACTCGCACCCGAAGTCAAGAAGACGACCCACATCTTGAAGCTAGGAACCCGACTCGTACTTGAAGCTGAGAAAATGACTTGCATTTTGAAGCTGCGAACACGACTCCACCTGAAGTCGAGAAAACGACTTGAATCTTGGATCCGAGAAAAAGAATTTAACCTGAAGCCGTTTAAACGACCCACACATTGAAGTCGAGAAAACGACTATAACCTGAAGCTGAGAAAATGACCAGCATCTTGAAGCCTGGAAATCAAGTCTCACCAGAAGTTTAGAAAGCGACCCGCATCTTATAGCTGTGAAAAACGACTTGCACCCGAAGTCAAGAAGACGACCCACATATTGAAGCCAAGAACACGATCGAACCCAAAGCCGAGAAAATGACCCGCATCTTGAAGTTGCGAAAACGACTCGCACCTGAAGTCGAGAAAACCTCCCGCATCTTGAATCCTGGAAAACGACTCGCAGCCGAAACGAGAAAACAACCCACAAATTGAAGCTCGAGAAAACGACTCTAACCTGATGCCGAGAAAATGACCAATCTTCATTTTTCAGCCCTAGTAGGTTTGTAGCCTAAACCCCACTTATCCCTATTCTCGGGAAGTTCCACCAGCTCTTTGATCCCTTCTTCATCATTCCCCGAAATTGTGCCATGGAGGGTGTCCTCTGCTCAACGTGAATTTAGCCACCATAATAGTAGAGTTTAACATATGTGATCCTATAGGTGTCGTCTCGACGTAAGCAGTGTCCACGATTTCTAGTGTTTGGAAGGCGGTCTCTAAGGCTTCTTCTGTCGTCTCAACATAAGGTATGGTGGACAACTTACTCACCAACAAGTCTTCTTCTCCTGACACGATTACCAATTGGTCATTTACCATATATTTCAACTATTGATGTAAGGTTGATGGCACTATGCCAGTAGAATGGATCCATGGTTTTCCCAACAAGCAACTATAGGCGGGTACAATATCCATCACGTGAAACGTGATTTCAAATGTGACCCTGCCTATTTGAATTAGGAGTTCGATCTCTCCCATCACTTTTCTATGACTCCCATCGAAATCCCTAACAACCATGGGGCATGGTCTCATATATGTACCATCACAAGGTAGTTTTTCTAACGTTGATTTTGATATGACATTCAGCGATAAGCCATTGTCAATGAGGACCCTAGATATCATATGGTTGAGGCGCATTACTAATATGTGTAGTGCTTTATTATGCCCTTTTCCTTCGATCGGCAGCTCATCATTTATGAAGGTTGGGTGGTTGTTGGTAGTGATGTTATTTATGATGCCTCCAAATTTGTGACACGACCCTCGTTTAGTATTTTCATTAATAGCTTCCAGTGGGACTCATAATTCATCAGTAAGGACAACAATGAAATCCTTGCGCGAGTATGGTTGAGTTGGTCAACTATTTTGTATTATCTCTGTTGGATGATTTTGAGAAACTCATGAGCTTCTTCATTATAAACCTCTTTCTTATTTTCTACTTTCTCTTTTTCAATTTCTTCTGTTACAATTACTTTCTTTTTCCCTTTATCTTTGTATGCCTTCTCGGACGCCACTATTATTTCTTTTAGTGATGTTCTCGGGGAGTATATCCGACCACTTCTAGTCATCCCTCTTATCCCTGAAATTTTCGCGACAATAGTGGTTTTTGAGCTAGAAACATCTTCAATCTTCCATTCAGCCAGGTGCACCTCTACATTATAGTTCGAAGGTAACACTTTAGTCTCTATAAATGGAAAAGGGCTTGGTACATTAATTATTAGGGTCCTCATATCACTGGGGGCATTCATAGTTTCCTCCTTAGTTAAGTGAATGACCAATGCCTTTGGGATGGTTGTGCCAAGTTTTTCTTCTTATTGGGTTGCGATCACACCGTCATCCTTTTCCTAACGACCTATCTGAACGATGCCCCTGTTTATCAATTTTTGAAGTTCTTTTATGAAATCTTTGCATTCTTACTTGGAATGATCTTCATTTAGGTGCAAATTGCATCTTGCTTTCCCATCGGCATTTCCTCCGATTAATTGGTGATTCTCTTCGATAGCCTTCACTATTGGCCCACCATGACCACGGAGGGGATTGTTTTTCACACTAGGCTCGTTTTCTTTGAAATTCAACCACCCATCTTTAAGCAAATTGTGCACCTTAAGTTTTAAAGCTAGACAATTTTAAGTCGAGTGTCCTACAACCCCAGAGTGGTAATGGCATGTGGCGTTCGAGTCATATCCTTTATGGTAGGACGGTTCCATAGGTTTCCCTAGACATAGTGCAACCATAGAATTGCTAACCAGATGCGGTAATAACTCTGCATAAGTCATAGGGATTAGATCGAAATTTACGAACTTCCTCCCAAGATAGTTTCTTCCTTGACTCTCATAGGAATCTTGATTCCCTTGTATGTTTTTACTTAGGGTACTTGAGGTTGCAGCGGTGTAGGGGCGATGCACGAAAGAATGTATAGTTGGGTTAGACGCCACAAAATGGTTTTCTCCCTCCTTTTTCTTATTCGCACATGTGGGCGACTTATTTGTGTTATTTACTCTAGGATAGCTAGAATCAATCTTCCCGCTTTTCAATCTCATTTCTACTCTTTTGCCTACAATGATGAGATTTGAAAAATTTGACGAGACGTTCCCTATCATTTTGTCATAAAACGGAGGTTGAAGAGTGTTTATTAACATTGTCACCATTTCTTTTTCAGATAAGGGGTTCAACCTAGGAAGCTAGCTCTCTCCATCAATTGGGCATATTCCTTGAATGTTTCATTGTCTCGTTTTGTCATATTTTGCAGTTGCATTCTATCAAGAGCCATGTCAAGATTATACTTGTATTGTTTCAAAAGGTATCTACCAAATCTTTCCAAGACCCGATATGAGCTCGCTCAAGTTGCATATACCAACTTGGGGAAGCTCTTGTCAAACTGTATCGGAAGAAGTGGATTAGCAGTTTTTCGCCATGGGCGCAAAAATCCATTTTCCGACAATACATGATAAGATGGTTTTTGGGGCATGTAATAACCTTGTATTTATCAAATTCAGGAAATTTGAATTTCGGGGGTATTATAACATCAGAAATAAGGCATAGGTCTAAAACATCAAAGCCATAATTGTTTCCCCCTTCGGTAACTCCTAAGCGTTCTTCCAAGACTTGCCATTTTTCTTTGGATTTATGGCTCTCGAGCAGTCGAGGTTGATGATGTATGTTTAACGTCACCGGCGTAGCTTCGGTAGCTTTTCCTTGCGACGAAGAGCCAGGAAAGCCCGAAGTAAGGGGTGAAGGTTGCACTTGAGGAAACTCACTAGTACTATGTTGTGGATTTGTAGCCACGACCAGCGGATTGTTGTTGGGGGGATAAGTGTCTATTGGTCGGGTATAACCTGGTGGCAGACCATAAGGTGGAAATTGTTGTGCCTTCCCTTCTTGATAATTATTGTAAAGGTGTGGAGCGACGCCCGTTGGGTGAACAAGAGTGTTTCGGGGCACCCCCTTGTCTACCAAAAGATTCCCATCATTTCTATTTCCATGTGCTTGTAGAATCTCCAAGATGTTGGTCATTTTCCCATTGAGTTGGTTCACGTCTTCTCTTATTTTTGTTTGCTCTAGCTCATCCATGATTTTTTACTAGGATGGTGTTCGATAACGGTGTCGTAGCACCGGTTTTTTTGTTTGTTGTGTTATTTTTTTGTGAAAGAATATGGCATGAGTATGCAACGTGATGTATGAAAATGTAATTATGCATGAATGTTAAAAACATATTTATTGATTGTTGTGAATATCTTAATCAATAATAAAGAGAGAACCATAGGATCAAAAGTATGGCCAAATTTAATTCATTGTGAAAAAAACCAAATACAAGTTTTACCACAAATTGAGAAAACAAACAAAACTAAAAAACGAAAGTAGAAACCTAAACACGAAATTTGAAAGTTTAATGAGCAATCAATTTTTTCATTTGCCCGATTAAACTTTTACAATGTTCAATAAAAATAGAGATTTCCTGAGGGGTAGAGAAAGGATTAACCATCCCGTCAGCAGCTCTTAATAATTGTGGAATATCTTCGATAGCATAGTTGGTCAAATAAACTAGTTTAGAGAAGTGATCCATCCAAGACATTCCTTCTTGAACAAGTCTCTCAATTGTGTTTTTCTTGTGTATGCATCTCGTCTTCTTTTCTTGCAAGTTCAACTCGGTGTGCCTCCACAAACTCTTCTTGACATTGCCTTTCTACCATGATCTTGCTTTCACATTCCGCTTTTACATTATCTATTTGTTGCGTTAGACTTGTTTCTTGTCGACAAATGACTTCATGTTTTCCCCAAATTTCTTCAGCAACTCTGTAAGCCTGAGACCTTCAATTACCGCATCATCCCTTTCTTGACGTCTGAGTCTCAACTCTTCATTCGCACCCCGCAAACATATGTGAGTTCTCTCCTTGCTTTCTTCTTCCTCTATTACCTTTTTCTGTACTTTCTCAAGGATAAGGGATTTTTGGGCATTCTTATACTTCATGTCTCTATAAGCCTGGTGAGCCCTCTCCAATTCTTTTTGTAATTTTTCAGTTTCTTGTCCTTTTACTAAGTCGGCCTCTAAATTTCAATATTGAAAAAGGATTATGTTGTTACTACTTCGGGGGCAATGGTGTTGCTGTGAAAACACAACTTGATCTCTAATGCCCTCTTTTTCACCTAATTATGATATTCCACTTTCAGCAGGCTAGCATCATAAAAGTCTCTGTTGGAAGCAAGTTGGTTCTTGCAATTAAACTTTTGATATTAACAAATGTATTTTATGAAAATCGTATTTTGACTTAGAAGGAAAAATCAGAGGATGACACCACGAGAGGATGACGTCACCAGAAGATAAAAAATGCCACCAGAAAGTTCGGCCAGAGGATACATCAAGAGGATGCCAGAAGATACCAGATGATGCATCTTGAGGATACTAGATGATGTCATCAGAGGGTACCAGAAGATACCTCCAGAGGATACCAGAAGATGTCATCAAAGGCAAACATCATAGGATAGCATAAATCAAAGGATGCCATCAAAGGGAAGGAAAAATAACATCCTCAGAGGATATCTTTCTAGGTCCATATCAGAGGGAAGCAGAGTCCAAAACAAGACCTGGTCCAGACCAGAAGGAAGTTTGTCAGAGTTATACTTGGTGCAGACTTAATCCTGACTAGAAGATAGCATGGTCGTGAATATAAGACTCAGTCTAGACTTAATCCAGACTTGGTCTAGAGCAGAAGATAACTGGTCTAGAACAAATGACTTGGTCTAGACTTGGTTCAGACCAGAAGATAGCATGGTCCAGAACATAAAACTTAGTCCAAATCAGAAGATATAATTGTCCATAACATAAGACTTAATCCAAATTTAATTCACACTCAATCTAGACTTAGTCCAGACTTGGTCCAGATCAGAGGATAAATGTCCAGATTAGAAGATCAATGGTCCAGATCATATAATGGTACATATCATATCACATAGTCCAGAATTGGCCGAGATCAGAGGATCACAGAATGGTACAGATCATATCACATGTATTGACTACACTGAGACTTTTGCTCCAGTGGCCAGGTTAGAAGCTATTTGTATCCTACTTTCCTTTGCTGCTAATAATAACATTTCATTATTTCAAATGGATGTTAAAAGTGCATTTAAATGGTTATATAAGTGAAGAAGTCTATGTTAAACAACCCCTAGGTTTTGATAGTTTTAAATTTCAAAACCATGTTTTTAAACTTAAAAAATCTTTGTATGGTTTAAAACATGCACCTAGGGCATGGTATGATAGACTTAGTAACTTCTTACTTAAAAATGACTTTGAAAGAGGACAAGTAGACAATACTCTTTTTAGAAAATCAATAAAATATGATATTTTGATTATTCAAGTTTATGTTGATGATATTATCTTTGGATCTACTAATGACACTCTCTGCCAAGAATTTTCTAAATTGATGCAGCAGGAATTTTAAATGAGCATGATGGGAGAACTTAAGTTCTTCCTAGGAATACAAATTCAACAAAGTCAAAAAGGTACATACATTCATCAATCAAAATATACAAAAGAGCTTCTCAAGAAGTTTAAGATGAGTGACTGCAAACCTATGGCTACCCCAATGCACGCTACCTGCTCACTTGAAAAGGATGACTCAGGCCAAAAAGTTGATCAAAAATCCTACAGAGGTATGATAAGGTCTCTCCTTTACCTCACTGCTTTTAAACCTGACATTATGTTTAGTGTATGTGCATGTGCACGATTTCAGTGTGACCCTAGGAAATCCCATTTAACTGCCTTTAAGAGAATCCTTAGATACCTAAAAGGCACTACCAACCTCACCTTGTTCTACAAGAAAACTCCTACATACAAACTAAATGGATACTGTGACTCTGATTATGCTGGAGACAAACTTAAGAGAAAGAGCACAAGTGGAAACTGCACGTTTTTGGGAGATAATTTAATATCCTGGTTAAGCAAGAGACAAAGCACCATTGCAATGTCAACAGCAGAAGCTGAATATATCTCAGCAACCAGATGCAACTCTCAACTCATTTGGATGAAATATCAGCTGGAAGACTACAACATCATGGAAACCAACATCCCTTTATACTGTGACAACACTTCAGCCATCAACCTAACCAAAAACCCTATCCTTCATTCTAGAGCCAAACACATAGAAATCAAACACCATTCATCAGAGATTATGTTCAAAAAGGGACACTCAACATCCAATTTGTAGACACAGACCATCAATGGGCTGACATATTCACTAAACCACTACCTGAAGATAGGTTTGACTTCATCAAGAAAAACCATAACCTTACCGTCATCCCTGACAAATAGCTTAGTTTAAATTTTTTGTTATTTTATTTTTATTTTCGTGTATTTTTTTTCAAAAAAAAAGGTCAGAAGATTAAAAAAAATCACAAGATGAAAAAAAAAAAATAAATCAGAGGATCTCCTTTCTTCCTTCAATCCTTTTTGCCTGATGACAAAGAGGGAGTAGATGTATTTGATAAAGAATCTGGGGCATTAGACTTAGGGGGAGAGAACTTCAAAGTAAAGCTAAGTCTTAGAGGGAGTCAAAGTCAAAAGAAAGAAAAATAGTTATCAGAACACAAAGTTTTGTCGTCATCAAAAAGGGGGAGATTGTTGGGACCAAGATGGTTCTTGTAATTAAAGTTTTGATATTAAAAAATGTATTTTATGAAAATCGTATTTTGACTTAGAAGGAAATATCAGACGATGACACCACTAGAGGATACACTAGAGGATGACGTCACCAGAAGATAAAAAATGCCACCAGAAAGTTCGGCCAGAGGATACATCCAGAGGAAACATCCAGGAATACCAGATGATGTCATCAAAGGGTATGAGAAGATACCTCTAGAGGATACCAGAGGATGTCATCAAAGGCAAACATCAGAGGATAGCATAAATCAGAGGATATCATCAAAGAGAAGGAAAAATAACATCATCAGAGGATATCTTTCTTGGCCCATATCAGAAGGAAGTAGAGTCCAGAAGGAGACCTGGTCCAGACCAGAAGGAAGCTTGTCAAAGGGAGACTTGGTCCAGACCACAAGGAAACATAAGTTAGACTTGGTCTAGACTTAATCCTGACTAGAAGATAGCATGGTCGTGAATATAAGACTCAGTCCAGACTTAACCCAGACATGGTTCAAAGCAGAAGATAACTGGTCTAGAACAAATGACTTGGTCTAGACCAGAAGATAGCATGGTCCAGAACATAAAACTTAGTCTATATCAGAAGATATAATTGTCTAGAACATAAGACTTAGTTCATATTTAATTCACACTTAGTCCAGACTTGGTCCAAATTAGAGGATAAATGTCCAGATTAGAAGATCAATGGTCCAGATCATAGAATGGTACAGATCATATCACATGGTCCAGAATTGGTCGAGATCAGAGGATCATAGAATGGTACAGATCAGATCACATGGTCCAGAGTTGGTCGAGATCAGAGGATCACATAATTGGTACAAATCAGATTACATGGTCCAAAGTTGGCCGAGATCAGAGGATCACACAGTCTAGAATTTAAATCATGATGCAAATCAATGAAGACTTGATTAAAATTCGAAGAAGACTTGATTAAATTTTGATAGAAATTTGATCAAAGTTTTAAGGGGATTTGATTCAAAAAGTCACTGAAGACTTGAAGAAATTCAAATGCAATCTGAAGCTGAAAAAAGATATGGTTTGAAATTAAAAGAAACAAGATTGGTCAACAGAATTTTCAAATGCAATCTGAAGCTAAAAAGATACGATTTTAATTTAAGTGAAACAGGATTGGCCAACAGTATTTTCGAAGGAAATCTGAGCAAGATTTATTTCTAATTTAAGCTTGGACAAAGCCCTATTTGCAACTATAAAAAGAGGCTTTCGGCAGCAACATCAAGCATCGAAAATACAAGAACTCAAGCTTCATATTCAATACAATCTGAGAGTTCAAAAGAGAGAATCACTTGAGTGCCAAAGCAATATTTTCTAAGTGTTTTTGAGAGAGAAATTCAGTGCAAAAATCAGCTTTCCAGAAGCAACAAAAGTGTGCAAAAATCAGTGCAGCAATCAGCTTTCCAGAAGCAAATTTGCAGAGTTTCAACATTTGTAATCTAACCCGATAGTGGTGTAGATTCCTTCTTCAATCTGCGGTTTTCAGATTGGTAGGAGAAGACTTGACTTGTAGAGTCAATGTGTTGTTTTCGTTCCTAAAAAGTCTTGGGTTGTCAGGCTGTTTGAGAAGACTGGCTTGGAAGGTCATGTGATGTAATTCAAAGGTTTTGAATTAGTGGATTAAAGCATTCAGGATGAAGGGATTGGATGTAGCCAAGTTAATGGTAAACCACGATAAATTGTTGTGTTCTTATGCTGTTATTTTCCGCTGCTAAGTCTGATTAATTATTCATCAAGTAAATCACATCAACACTCAACAAAACAGCAAAAAGATTCAAAGTTTGGCAAACACAATTCAACCCCCTTTCTCGTGTTTGCACCTTCAGTCTCGTCCACAAATGACAAAAGATTTTGTTACATCCATCATAAGAGGTTTTGTCAAGGGATAACTCAGTTGTCTCAATGCCACATAGGGATTATAATTTATACAGCCCTTAATTCCCATGATGCGGACATCGACAAAGACACCACATCTACAAATCACTTCATTTATATTTTGACTCCAGGAGTACCACTGGACTGTTCTTTCGTTGAGATTTTCCAAAATGTAGGCCCATTCCTTTTTGCTCTTAGTTCTTAACTGATGTATGTCTTAGAAAATATGTTTGACAAACCAAAGATAGAGTATTGGCGAGCAGCAATGGCTTAGGCCCCTTTCTTTCTCATGACGCAAGTCGAGCGTGTAGTAAATATTAGCCATAAATGCCAGTATTGGGTTGTCCATTTTATGCTTGTGGGCCAAAAAGATGTCTACCACCGTAAAATCTACAAAGTCCTTAATGCTTGTAAATAAAACAATTCCATATATAATTAAGGCGAGCACATCCATGAAAGTGTCTCATTTTCCGTTTCTTGCTTTATCTTCAAGACATTTTCTTGGTAACTCGATCAAATCATCTTTGTTGGTTCTATTGTCTTCTATTTCCTTTATAAGGATATCAGTTGTTTCAGCAATTGTTTTCAGTGAGGGGTAGTGTTCCATGTATTTGTAAGGTTTGCTCCCCTTCATCGGATATCTCATTATTCATTCGAACTCCTCTAACGTTGGGGCCAACTGAAAGTCCTTAAAGGTGAAACACCTGAAATGAGGGTCATAGAATTGGGCCAACGCTATTAGGGCATCCACTTGCACATTAACTTGAAGTAAGTCCAGAATTTTGCCGAATTTTCCCATAAAGATTACACGCTGTACTTTTTTCAACTTCCGAGCAAAATTCTTAACATTATTTACATCTGGTTTGAGAACCCTCAATGGCAAGGTCTTTCTTAATGGAGTAATGTTTGAGCCACCAATTGATCCCATGTTTCCTGCAGTTAAATTTATTCACAACAAGCCTTACTTTTTATGATTTTGAAAATGATATGATAATGATTTTCTTCAAAATTGACCATCATAAAGGATATGGCAAAAGAGAAGAAAAAATGACGATGAGGAGAGTGAGAGAAAAAAAACTTGGGTATACTAAAGGGTAAAAGTGAACAAGGCATAGGGTAGGTTCTTTTCGTATCTACATGTGATTTACACGATTATTTTCTTTCTATATTTTTTCATGTGAACCTTTACTATGGGTGGCTCTATAGTTCTAAATCAATTCCTAGAGCACACAACTCAATTCTAAAATATTAAACCAATTAATAGGTAAAATATTAAAATGGAAATATTCTAGAAAAGGTCAACTGTAGGTGAGATTTTCATGACAACCAAACAGGATGTACATCCAAAAGATTATCATTACACAGTCTCTAACTTATCTTAGGTTGCACTCAGCCGGGTATAGAGTTCACTCATAAGTGTGTCATTCGTGTTAAAGTAGTGTATAGAAAAAATAAAAAATAAATAAAAATTCGCCACAACGAAAATAAACTAACATAGACACATATAACTATATTCACAATATAACAAAATAAATAACACAATAGGGGAAAAATAATAAATAATTATATAAATTAATTAGATCGGGTTTGACTCTCAATTTTTTGTCCCCAGCAGAATCACCAGCTGTCGTGTCCGATTTGTCTGCGAAAAAGAAGTCGCCGCCAAATTTATTTTTAAAAGCGAAAATTAGATAAAACCTAAAATAAATTTCTTGAACAAAAAAAAAGGATTCAGGAGTTGATTACGAATGGGGAAGTAGTATTACCTTACATCGTTCGTTAAAACGGTTACCCTATAATTAATTGTATACAAATTATTTATTTATTTAATTATTTATTTATTTTATCCCCTAAAAGATTAAAAAAAAGGAAAATAAATTATTTACATTAATAAAAGAAGGAAAAATATATTTTATTAATTTGGTTTGACAAGGGGAAAACTTTGCTCCTACATATCCCCAGGTGCAATACGAAAATCAAAACACACGTAGTTCTTGGATAGAAAATATTTGTGTTATCCAATTTTATCATTGCTCCATTTTTATTTTTTATTATTATAATTATTATTATATGTGTATCCAAACAAAAAGTAATAATAATAGTAATGACGAAAAAAAAAGGTGAGATTTACGTTCACCTATTGTATCTTTTTATTTTGTATTTGTTTTAAAGTTAAGAAAAATTAGTTCTTGTTAGAAAACAACACTAATGCGACGGTATATGAACGAAACAGATGGACGCGACGATAAAACAAAATATGCAGCACATTAAAAGAATTTGCTCATGTTAAAGAGTTGGCTGGTGGCAAGCGAGGATGAATTTCATCCGGCGGCAGCGACTATTAATTCTAATCCTAAGAAGAAAAAAAGCTATTTATTGACTAGTTCATTGTTATAGGTTTATGAGTTATTTGATAAACCATGACATGAGTTTTGTGTTATGTTACAATGGAGTGAAGTTTGTTTTACTTGGTGATTGGTTTATAAGCATCAATTATTTATAGTGTTTTTTAGTATGTATTGCAAAAACAATTTTAAGAACGTACAACTTAAGAAAAATAAAAGCTTAACATATGAGTTTATGTTTGCAGAAAAAAAAAATTAAGTTACATTTTTAAAAAATGCAATACAAAGAAACTATAAAAGAAGAAAATTAGATAAGGATAAGAAAATTGATATCTTATTACTTAATAGGTTTTGTTGGACTGATTTTATCTTTTACCAAGTTCATATTCTCTGCTTCTCTCTAGATTTTTGCCTATTATTCTTTCTCCTTTTTTTACTCAATCGTGCCTCCCCCTTCCTCTACTCTTGGTGTCGATTATTTATAGACTTTTTGGGTGTAGGTTATAAAAGACAAGGAAATAATTGTGGATTGATTATCATTTTTATTACTATTCATCAATTTTTTTTCGGTTTCTTTTCATTCAAATGATCACCATTATACTGATTTTTATTACCATCAATCGATTTCTTTTTGGTTTCTTTTTATTCAATTATGTACTTTTTTTTATGTTTTAGAAAAGAGTGAAACGTCTAAATAGAAATCTTAGGCAAACAAGAACTAGAAATACTCGTGATTGTCTAAAGTTTATAGCCTAATTATTTATTGTTATTTTTATTCATTATATTTTTCTTATTTTTTATATATATATTTATTATTATTATTATTATTGTTATTATTATTATTAAATATCTAAAAAAAGGGACAAAATTAGATTAGATGTGAACGCCTATAATAAAGTTTGTTGTATTAACTCCCTTTGATATGTTGCTTTTAGGAATTACCGTGTTTGCAATTTGCTACTCTTTCCCTTTTCTAATCAGATGGTGAAAAACTGTACAAGGTATTAGTATATATCCTAAGTGGTGTCATTTAGATTGTTTAATTGATATTCGTTAATATCATATTTCCCTTTTTTTCTTTTTCTCCATTGGGAAGTACTAGCATATATGAGTAATTTTTTAGTTCAACCAAAGCACTATATATGCGGACATTGATATATGCTGGATGTTTAATTGTAGTTTAACTTTGTTTCTAGTTAAGAAAGTTATTATATGTGTACACGGGCAGGTTGTTGGTTAATGTATAATTAAGTCACGTTTAAAAAGTTTTCGATCCTACGCGTAGAATAATATAAATTTGGGTTAGTTTATTTACGTAGAACTCATGATAGATTATTAGAGAGGTTCATATAGGAAGTATGATTGGTGTTATAGGATTATGCTTTGGTGTTATAGGACTCTCTTAAATCTATTTTTATTTATTTATAAACATCTAGTTTTTAAATTATCTTAAATTTATTTATTATGGTTATTTTTTGTTTTTAATTGGTGTTTGATCTATTTCAGCTATTTTTGTGTGTATATATATGTATAAAATTTTTTTTTTAATGTGTCTGCCAAAGATACGTACAAGGATACCGGTGCATGATGTACCTAATTAGTAGGAATGACAATTAGACCTAGATTCAATGGGTACCCGCAAAAAACCTGTAATGGATAGTGTAAAAACCCGCATAATGGGTATGAGTATGGAGACGGTAATTATCCGCAAAATTGAACAAGTATGGGTGCGGGTACGGGTACTATAATATCCACCCCGCCCCGCACATATAATATTATTATTATTATTATTGTTGTTATTATTATTATTATTATTATTATTATTATTATTGTTAGTAGTAGTAGTAGTATGTAAGTTTGTTTGAGCTTAAATAAAAATGATTTTTATTTTAAATAATTTAGAGATTATTTTTTAGAGATTTTTTAAAATATGATCTTTTAACTCCTGTTTTTTTACTATTATTAAAATGATTTTTTTTGTACAATAATTTTTAACATGTTTGCATACAATTTTATAAAAATAATTTTTTTAAACTAAAAAATTACCATAAATGACATAAAAATGATTTTCAAGAAAACATGTTTGTTTGAAAAAATATTTTTTAAATACATGATTTTTCTAAATACACATATGTCTCTTTACTATCTTATGCATCTCTATCTCCTCTTCCAATCTCTATCTATTATTTCTCTTACTCTCTACTATCTCATGTCTCTCTACCTCTCCTTTTTATTCCAAACAAATCAACAAATCAACAAATAAACATATAAGTAAATCATCACGAAAATATGTTAGTAAATAGTAATAGATTTTGGAGGTTCTGTTCTAATCTTAAAAATTGGGCCCTTAATAAAAAACTACAATTTTAATAATTAAAAAAATTTGAAAAATAAATTTTACTCCCTATACACATATTTGATTCTGATGAAGAGGTAAATAATTGTGATTTTATATTTAAGAGTTTTTTTATATTATTAATCGTGACTTTATAATTATAAATAACTAATATAATACACATATCAATTATTTTACAGATCTCGGAGAATACCGTCCAAGGACTTGCAACTTCATAAAATATTCTTTCGGAAAACATTATTTTTGATGTTTTGACATTTATTGTAGTAATGTACTAATGTTGGATCATGATATATTTTGGAAGTTTTGAATTAGACAATATTTTGATTGTAATACTTATGATTTTGGATTTAAAATATTAGGGAATTTTTTTAAATTTAATCACAAATTATTTATCGATATATTTTTATTAAAGTGCGGGTAATGGGTATGAGTAGGTACGGGCACTTAAGTACTCAAAGAGCAAGGGTACAGGTATTAAAGTTGATACCCACACAAATGTACGGACACGAGTATTTTTTTAAACTGCGGGTATGGAGACGGGTACTATACTACCTACCCATACCCTACCCATTGTCATTCCTACTAATTAGCATTGTTTACGTTACATGGTTGAACACGTATGAGGGACTAATCACCCCCAATGACTTATTACCGTTAAACAAAACAATAATATCGAGTTAAATAGATAAGATAATCCTAAGTTATCTTAGTTATTAGAAGTGAGAGAGTCTAGCTACCTTGTCGTTGTATCCCTTGCATCTCTAGATTCGAAGATGTCAGTATTAAATAAATTAACACAAGCCCATAGACTAGATTCGTAGGACATTGGAACAACTTCTTGAGATTCTTCCTCTTACTATTCTGGAACTTGATCCACATATCGATTTCTTCTCGTAAGAGTTTATAGGGAAGCCATTATTTGAGTAAAGTTACATGATTTATTTATTTTTTTATTCATATATAATATGTGTTCCTTTGTGTTCATTGTATTACTTGTTTCATTCAACATTTATTAATTAATACAAATTTTCTTTTTCTTTTTTATTTTCGTTGTTTCTTTTGATACCAATTGATCACTGTTGAGCAAGAATTCTCTATCTCAGAGGTAGGATCCTAATTGATGGTTTAATTTTGCTCCTTTTTAGTTGTTTTGATGTTGTACATGTTAAGTCATGAAAAAGGCAGAACACAGCATATGTGGTGATAATGGATTGCTCAGAAAATATTTCCCAAAAAACTTAGAAAGAAAAAAAGGAATAATTGCTTCTAGATTTTTCTAACAACTAAACATGTATCTGAATTCGTTTTTTCTTCTCATTTTCAAACATTCATTGCAAATCATGATACATCACTGCACCAAAATTTACGTTTAGGGAAAACTATATAAAAGTTACAAGTTAATTTTTTTTTTTAATTTCTAGAGTTGCACAAATAACCTCTTTGGATATCCTCTTATTATCAAATATTTTTCTCTTGTGTGGATAGTAAGTAGGTATTTTTAAATAATAATTTGGTTTGAGTACGCGGCATAGGCTTTGAAGAACCAAAAACAAAATCATAGATTTACTCAACATGATATTTTTGCGCATAATGTCAAAAGAAATGTCACAATAAAATCACTTGTACTATGTAGAAAACATCGAAAGGAAAGAGAAGATATTTTTTAGAACTAACAAACTAGTACTCAGCCAAATTTGGATACTTAAGAATAAAATAATTTATTTTACAGATATTCTTAGCAAAAAAGTTAAAACATCAGTCATGGTATCTATAAAGTGAATGCTCATGACACATGACGAGAGAGTAGTCTATGTTCCAAGACCTGACCCTCAAGAACAAATGTTTCGTAGGCTTTGGAGGTGATCAGAAGGGTAAGATCATTGGACACGACACAATAGGTAATGATTTTCTTCCCTTTATTAAGAATGTTTTACTTGTAAAAGGACTAATGCATAACTTACTAAGCATAAGTTAATTAAGTGATAATGGTTATGATGTTGTCTTCAATCAAAAGTCAAGTGTCTTATTTAATTAAACAAGAAGTCAAGTGTCATATGTCTGTAAGCGAGGAAGAATTCGCCTGACACAAAAGATTAAGACATACCAATTTGAGATTAATCTCGAAATTGAAAAGACTTGAATTAGTTAGTGGTTTGCCAAATCTTAAGTACGAATCAAATGTTCTTTGTGAGGCATGTTAGAAAGGAAAAAAATAAAATCTTTTTTTTTTCTTTTAAAAAAGTTGTTTTCACTTCTAGACCATTTGAACTTATACATCTTAATTTATTTGGCCTATGTCAGTGGTAAAAAGTATGGATTCATTATTGTTGATGACTATTCCTAAAGGACATAGGTAAAGTTTCTAAAACACAAGGATGAGTCACATAAGGTTTTCACTACCTTCTGCAAACAAGTGCAAAATGAAAAAGATTTCTACATAGCAACGAGTAGTGATCATGAGGATGAATTTGAAAATAAACTTTTTGAAAATTTATGTGAAGAGAATGATATTTTACATAATTTTTCCTTTCCTAAAGCACCTCAGCAGTGCGATGTTGTAGATAGGTAAAACAGATCTCTTAAAGAGATGACATGTAACATGATTCAGAAATGAATGTTCCTAAACATTGCATGTTATATTCAGAATATAATCTATATTATACCTATTCTCAATAAAACCCCTTATGAATTGTGAAAAGGAATAAAGCCCAACATTTCATATTTTCATCAATTTGGTTGTATATGCTATATTTTGAACACCAAAGGAAATCTTGGCAAGCAAATTTGACTCACGATCTCAAAAGGGCATCTTTTTGGGATACATTGAAAGGTCTAAAGCCTACAAGGTATACAACAACAAAACAATGATCGTTGAGGAATCAATGCATGTCAAGTTTGATGACAAAAAACTTGACCATAAAAAGTCAAAGCTAGACGTATACTTTGTAGATCTACAGATTTCAGAGCAACTAGATATATCAGAGGAACTAGATAAATCAAAGGAATCAACAAATTCAGTCCAAAATGAATCAAAAGATATACCTAACAACTTAAATCAAAAGCATTAGGAATCCAAACCTGGATGGAAATACAAATCCCCTCATCTAGATTCTCTTATCATAGGAAATGCAAATGATCCTCTAAAAACTAGATCCGCTCTCAAGAAAACGTCTATGTTTGGACTACTTTTTGAAATTGAACCTGCAATTATAGACAAAGCCTTATCAGATGGTGGATGGATATTGGCTATGCAAGAAGAGTTAAATCAATTCAAAAGAAATGACTTATGGAATCTCATCCCCAAGCCTAAAGAAAAGAAGTCAATTGGAACCAAGTGGGTTTACAAAAACAAATTGAATGAGAAATGTGAAATGGTTAGAAACAAAGCTAGACTTGTTGCCCAAAGATATAATCAGTAAAAAGGTATTGGTTAGAGGCTAGACTTTATGTGGCAAGGTTAGAGGCTATCATGCTTTTTCTTTCTTTTGTTGAATTTAGTAAAATTATTCTATATCAAATGGATGTGAAAAGTATCTTCAAAAATGGTTACATAAATGAAAATGTGTATGTCAAACAACCTTCTGGCTATAAGGATAATGAATTTCCAGACCATGTTTTCAAACTTAAAACATCATTGTACGATCTAAAAAAGACTCCAAGAGCTTGGTATGATAGACTAAACAACTTTCTGTTAAAAAATGATTTTGAAATAGGTCAGTTTGACACTAATTTATTTAGAAAATCATCTAAGAATGACCTTTCAATCGTCTAGATATATGTTGTTGATATTATATTTTGTTCTACTAACGAAAAAATCTGCAAAGAGTTTTATAAGCTAATGCATAATGAATTTGAGATGAGCATTGAAATTCAAATTCATAAAAAACCAAAGTGCGTACTCGTTCACCAGACCAAATACACAAGAGAACTTCTTAAGTTAAAATGGATGACTATAAGTCAATCAATGTCTACACGTATGCATCCAACTTGTTCTCTTGACAAAGATTAATCAGGTAAAAAAGGTATATTCTCATAGGTTATCTTCTTTACTTAACAACCTCTAAACCTTATATTTTGTTTAGTGTGTGTGTAAGATTTCAATACGACCCTAAAGAATCTCACTTAATAGTTGTTAAGAGGATTTTTAGATATCGGAAAGGACTACTAACGTTGGTCTATGTTATAAGCCATTCTTTTAGTACATGTTAGTATGCTTCTATGGGAGCAGTGGGAATTACACATTCCTTGGTGAAAATCTGATCTCCTAGTCAAGCAAAAGACAAAAAAACTATTGTTCTATCTACAACAGAAGCAAAGTATAACTGAGCAGCTAGTTGCAACACTCAATTGTTGTGGAGGAAGCATGAACTAGAAGATTTCAAAATTTATGAGAGTAAATTGTTATCTTTTGTGATAATACTTCAGTCATATGTTTAACCAAAAACTCTATTTTACATTCAAGAGCGAAACATATAGAGAGTAAACATAATTTCATAAGGGATTATGTCGAGAAAGGTTATTTTAGACATTAAATTTGTCAACAATTATCAGTAGTGGGCTGATATTTTCACAAAACTCTCTGTTGAGCACATATTCAATCTTATAAAGAAACATCTAAATATTATGTTTATTAAAGAATGATGTTTAATCCTCTGTATGCTTTGCCTATGGTATAATAGAGTGAATGAATTTATAAGTGCCCTTGGTCAATCTAAATTTAATTAATCTTGGATATGAATAGTTTCCTTCTCGTAAGGTGTAATACTCTAATAGTTGCCTCACACATGTGTACTAGTACTCACGTTGAAAACTCAACCGTTTTTTACACTAAAAATCATTTTTTTTCTGGAAATCACTCACGACTCCCACACTTTCATTTTTTTGCAAGTCGTTAAACTTCTCGTTCTCCCTGAATCCCTTCAGCTTCGATGGCTTCAAGTTCCTCCTCAAAACCCTCATTTTGGAATGTCTTCTATGTTGCTACACTACAATGCAATTTGGGTCTGTTGGAACCAAGTTGGTTCTAAGTACTTAGGATTTTGATGTTTACACAAGCACTCCATGTAATCTTATTTTGTACCTTGAATTATTACATTAAATGCCATCAGAAGGTGAAGTTTCCAGAGGCAGAAGATGAAGACATCAGATAATGCATCCAGAAGGTACTAGAGGATGCATCCTGAAATTACCAGAGGATATCTTTGTTGGCCCATGTCAGAAGGAAGCAAAGTCAGAAGGAGACCTGGACCAGACCAAAAGGAAGCCTGCCAAAGGGAGACTTGATCTAGACCAGAAGGAATCATTAGTCAGACTTAGTCCAGAAGTTATTCTGACCAGAAGATGGCCTGGTAGTGAAATGATAAACAGTCCAGAATTGATCCAGACTTAATCAGAGGATAAATTAATGGGTCCAGAACAAGAGATTCAATCCAGATTTGACCCAGACCAGAAGATAGCATGGTTCAGGGTATGACACTAAGTCCAGACCAGAAGAAATGATGTCCAGATATGATCCAGATTTGATCCAAATCAGAAGGTAAAATGTCCATACTGAAATATCATTTGTCCAGATTTAATTTCAGTTCAATCCAGACCCAGTTCAGAATTGGTCCAAATCAGAGGGAAAAGGTTCAGATAAATGGTCGAGATTTAAGAATATGGCCCAGTGTTGGCCGAGATCAGAAGATCAGACCATGGCCCAGTGTTGGCCGAAATCAGAAGGTCAGAATGTATGGTCCAGCATTGCCCGAGATCAGAGGATCACAGCAGATCAGTTTGCTAGTCCAGGTTGGCCGAGATCAGAAGATCAGAAAGTGTGGTCCAGGGTTGGCCGAAATCAGAGGATCATAGCAGATCACTTAGTATGGTCCAGATGTGGACGAGAGCAGAAGATCAAAGGGTTTAGATTTCATCATGATGATAATCGGTGGAGATTTGATTAAAATTTGATCAAAGTATTAAAAAGGATTTGATACAAAAATAAATTGAAGACTTGTGGAATTCAAAAGCTATTGGCGGGAAGAAAGATTTGTTCCAGAATTAATTAAAGTCAGAATTGGTCAAAGTTATTTTTGAAAGGCAATGTGGAGCATAAAATGATATGTTTTTTAATTAAGTGAAGCCCGATTGGTCAAAGTATTTTTGCAAGAGTATCTGGCAAGATACAGCTCGAATTTAAACTTGGAAGAGACCCTAATCGGTATCTATAAAAGGAGGCTCAAGGCAGAATACTTAGCATCGAAAATTACAAAAGAGTCATACACTTCCAAAAGCAAACACTCAAGTTTTCACTGAGGTTAATTGTGAGTTCCAGCTTTCCAGAAACAAGCACTCGTGTTTTTCTTTCCCTTGTATGAGATCTAAGTTGTTGAAGTAGAGTCTACAATCTGATTGAGTCAGAAGGGGTAGCAGATTACTTGGTAATTAGATTCAAGGCGTTGTAATTCCTTCTACAATCTGGGGTTGTCAGATTGGTAGGAGAAGACTTGACTTAAGAAGTCAAGGTGCTGTATTCCTCAAGAGTCTAGGATTGTTAGACTGTTTGAGAAGACTGACTTAGAGGGTCAGTGGAACGGTTGTAATTCAAGGTTTGAATTAGTGAAATCCTTCAAGGTGAAGGGACTGGACGTAGCCTCGTTAACGATGAACCAGTATAAAATTATGTGTTTTTATCTTTACTTTATATCCGCTGCTAACTCTGTTTTATTCATACATCAAGTTTTGTTTTAAAACTGCAAAAACAGAAAAAGTATTCAAGTTAGTCAAACACAATTCAACCCCCCTCTTCTCGTGTTTGCACCTTCAGGGTCAACTAGTGATTCTTCACGAACTGAATGTTGACTTTGCAAACCTAGCAGAGAATGAATTCGACTTCATTGAGGACCTTATTGAGGTAGGTTGGTTTGAATACTTTAACCTGGAACAAGAGGTTTCTTTGGACGTCCTAGTAAGAGAGTTTTGGAGGTTCCCTGATGCAAACTTAAATGGCGAGGTCTCAAGCACTGTGTTGGGTCTCTCTATAAAGATCACTCAGCCATCCCTTACTGCCATCACTAGATGCTCAAATGAAGGCATGCTGCTTGGAAATGGGTGGATTCAAGGGTTTGATCATTTAGAATCAACAAAGAACTCTTCGAAGACCCAAGGTGAACTCCAAGTTTGTACATCTCAAACCCAAGAATATGGTTCTATTCAGAATTCTAATTGGGAGTGTGGTGCTCAAAGGTGGGTCGGTGGACCATGTTGGCAAAGGCCACAAGGGTCTAGTATGGAACATCTCTCAAAAGATCAAGATGAACCTTCCCCACATCATCCTAGAACAGATGAGGTCTTGCGTCATCAACTCTAGGATAGGAAAAATCAAGTTTATACTCCAAACTGATAATTGTAGTACTTATGCGTACTTATCTTATTTTGGCTCTGGAAGAAGTTAGAGGCTCCATTCAAGAGGAACACTTGGTCTCTTGATCTACTCCCACATTCGAAATCTCTAACCTTATAAAAATGAGACTGGTGTCTTCCAAGCACTGTATTCGATCTAGTGGTGATGCAAGTAGCTCTCAGGCCGCTCCCTCTTACGTTAATGACTCTGTTGCTCCTATACGTGCAGAAGACAACAAAGAAGTTGTTATGGAATATTTGTGAATGTGTCAGCCTGGCCAAGCTATGGCCATAGTTTGTTTGCTTTACCTCAGGCTGCACAAATGTTTGAGAAAAAGAGGAAAGTAGTTGTTCAGACTCTTGAGGATTGAACAGGATGAGGAAGAAACATCCAACACCGATGAAGACACGACAACCCCTTTTAGAGGAAGAAACATAAGGAAAATTCAAATTATGAACAAATTATTGAAGGTGCAAACACGAGAAGGGGGGGTTGAATTGTGTTTGTCAATCTTGAATTCTTTTGTTGTTTTGTTGAATGTTGATGCGAATTATTTGATGAATAAATAATCAGACTTAGCAGCAGATAATAACAACATAATAACACAACGATTTATCCTGGTTCACCATTAACTTGGCTACATCCAATCCCTTCACTCCGAAGGCTTTAATCCATTAATTCAAAACCTTTGAATTACAACACCTGACTCTCCAAGTCAGTCTTCCCAAACAGTCTGACAAAGTTGCTTCTAGAAAGCTGATTGCTGCAATGACTTTAACACACTTTTGTTGCTTCTGGAAAGCTGATTGTTGCACTGAATTTCTCTCTCGAAAACACTTAGAAAATATTGTTTTTGCACTCAAGAATTTATCTCTATTGAACTGTCGGATAACTTTGAATTTGAAGCTTGAGTTATATGTTTTTCGATGCTTAATGTTGGTGCCTGAAGCCTCCTTTTATAGCTGCAATTAGGGCTTTTTCCAAACTTAAATTCGAGATAAATCCTTCAGATTTCCTTTGAAAATTATGTTGGTCAATCCTGTTTCTCTTAATTTCAAAACGTATCTTTTTGGCTTCAGATTGCATTTGAGAATTCTGTTGACCAATCCTGTTTCTCTTAATTTCAAAACGTATCATTTTTAGCGTCAGATTTCATTCGAATTTCCTTCAAATCTTCAGTGATTTTTGAATCAAATCCCCTTAATACTTTGATCAAATTTCTATAAAAATTCAATCAAGTCTTCTTCGAATATTAATCAAGCCTTCACTGATCTGCATCATGATTTAAATTCTGGACCGTATGATCTGCTGATCTCGACCAAGTCTGGACCATGTGATCTGATCTGAACCATTCTGTATCCTGATCTGATCTGAACCATTCTGTCTCATGATCTGGCATGTGTGATCTTCTGATCTGGACCATTGATCTTCTGATCTGGACCAAGTCTTTATGTTCTAGACTATGCTATCTTCTGGTCTGGACCAAGATTGGACAAAGTCTTATGTTTTGGACCATGCTATCTTTTTGGCTGAACCAAGTTTCCTTCTGGACAATGATTCCTTCTGGTCTGGGCCAAGAATAATATCCTCTGATGATGTCATTGTTTCGTCCCTCTGATGTTTGCCTTTGATGACATCCTCCGATTTTTTGCTTCTGATGGGTTCCTCTGGTATCCTCTGGAGGTATCTTCTTGGTATCCTCTAGAGGTATCCTCTGGTGATATCTTCTGGTGGCATTTTTATCTTTTGGTGACGTCATCCACTGATGACATCTTCTTCTTCTGATTTGTATCTTCTGGATGTATTTTCTTGAGGTATCTTCTGTTGACGTCATCCTATGGTGACATCATCCTCTAGTGTATCCCCTGGTGACGTCATCCTCTGATTTTTCATACTTCTTCTAAGTCAAAATATGATTTTCATAAAATACTTTTGTTAACATCAAAACTTTAATTGGAAGAACAAACTTGGTTCCAACAATCTCCCCATTTTTTATGATGACAAAACTTTGTATTTTTTATAACTATTTTTCTTTCTTTTGACTTTGACTCCCCCTAAGACTAAGCTCCAATTTATTTTTCTCCCCCTAAGTCTAATTCCCCAGATACTTTATCAAATATATCTTTTCCCCCTTTTTCATCAGACAAAAAGGATTGAAGGAATAAAGGAGATCCACTGAATTTTTTATTTTTTATTTTGATAAAGGTACACGAAAATAATAAAATACATAGAACAATAAAGTAAAATAAGATTAAAACTTACTAAGCTACTGGTCAGGGATGAAGGTAAGGTTTAGGTTTTTCTTGATGAAGTCAAACCTATCTTTAGGTAATGGTTTGGTGAATATGTCAACCCATTGATGGTCAGTGTCTACAAATTGAATGTTAAGTACCCTTTTTTGAACATAATCTCTGATGAAGTGGTGTTTGATCTCTATGTGTTTGGCTCGAGAATGTAGGATAGGGTTTCTGGTTAGATTGATGGCTGAAGTGTTGTCACAGTATAAAGGGATGTTGGTCTCCATGATTTTGTAGTCTTCCAGCTGATGTTTCATCCAAATGAATTGAAAGCTGCATCCGGCTGCTGAAATGTATTCAGCTTCTGTTGTTGACATGGCAATGGTGCTTTTTCTCTTGCTTGACCAGGATATTAGATTGTCTCCTAGGAATGTGCAGTTTCCACTTGTACTCTTTCTTTCGAGTCTATCTCTAGCATAATCGGAGTCATAGTATCCACTCAATTTGTATGTAGGAGTTTTCATGTAGAACAAGGTGAGGTTGATAGTACCTTTTAGGTATCTAAGGATTCTTTTAACGGCAGTTAAATGGGATTCCCTAGGGTCAGACTGAAATCGTGCACATGCACATACACTAAACATAATGTCATGTCTAGAAGCAGTGAGCCAAAGGAGAGATCCTATCATACCTCTGTAGGATTTTTTATCAACTTTTTGGCTTAAGTCATCCTTTTCAAGTGAGCAGGTAGGGTGCATTGGGAGTAGCCATAGGTTTGCAGTCACTCATCTTAAACTTCTTGAAAAGCTCTTTTGTATATTTTGATTGATGAATGTATATACCTTTTTACTTTGCTGAATTTGTATTCCTAGGAATGTTGGAACCAAGTTGGTTCTAAGTCTTAGGATTTTGATGCTTACAAATGTACTCAATGTAAACTTATTTTGTACTTTGAATTATTAAGTTAAATGCCCCAAAAACTGAAGGAATCAGAAGCAGTGATCAAAGTATTCCAGAAAAATGAATTCTGGAATGTCAAAAACATGACCAGAAGATATATTTGATGGCCCAGATCAGAAGGAATAAATTTCAGAATGAAACATGGATCATATCATTGGAAAACCTGCCAGAAGGAGAGTTAATCAAGACAAACATGAATCAAATATCAATTTTATTCCATAAGTTATTCTGACCAAAAGATGGCCTGGCAGTGAAAAATTACACAGCCCAGACTTGTTCTAGACTTGACCAGAAGGTATGTTTATGAGTCCAGAACAAGAGGATCAATCCAGATTTGGCGCAGACCATAAGATGGCATGATTCAGGGCATGGAACTAAGTCTAGAACAAAAGAAATGAATTCCAGAATCGACCCAGACTTGATCCAAAATCAAAGGTAAAATGTCCAGACTAAAATATTTTTTGTTCAAGTCAATTTCAGTTTGTTCCAAACCAAATTCCAGAATCCGTCCAGATCAGAGTAAAAACTTCCAGATCAATGGTTCAGAAATAATTATTTGGTCCAGAATTGATCAACGATGGAGATTGCAAGTTATTTTAATAAAAGTGTTAAAAAGATTGGTTATAAAAATAAAGTGGAGTAGCATGGAATTCAGGAGCATTGGCGAGAACAACCAACAGATTTGATTGGCCAGTTGTTTTGAAAGAAAATCTGAAGATATGTTTTTTATTTAAATAAAGCCCAATTGGTCAAGTTATTTTTGGAAAAGAATCAAGCAAGATTCAGCTCGAATTTGATCATGGAAGAAACCCTAATTTTCATCTATAAAAGGAGGCTCAAGGCAGAATGCTCAGTATCGAAAATCACAAAAGGGTCATACACTTCAAAAGCAAACACTCTCAAATTTTCATATAAGTCAATTGTTGAGTCCCAGTTTTTAAAGCAAATACTCTTGTTGTTTTCGTTCCACTGTGTCAAATCTAAGTTGTTGAAGTAGAGTCTACAAGCTGTGGGAGTCAGTAGAGGTAGCAGGTTACTTGGCAATTAGATTCATAGTGTTGTGATTTCTTCTACAATCTGGGGTGTCAGATTGGCTGAAGAACAGGAGTTGTTTTTCCTCAAAGAAGTCTAGGATTGTTAGACTATTTGAGAAGACTAACTTGGAGGGTCAGTAGCAAGGTTGTAATTCAAGATTGAATTAGTGAAATCCTTCAAGGCAAAGGGACTGGACGTAGCCTCGTTAACGGTGAACCAGTATAAAATCTGTGAGTTTTTATTTTTGTTTTTATCCGCTGCTAACTCTGTTTTAATTATACATCAAGTTTTGTTTTGAAAGTAATAAAACAGGAAAAGTTTCAAGTTAAGTCAAACATAATTCAACCCCCCCTTCTCGTGTTTGCACCTTCAGAACTTAAGTTCTCCCATCATGCTCATTTGAAATTCTTATTGCATCAATTTAGAAAATTCTTGGCAGAGAGTGCCATTAGTAGATCCAAAGATAATATCATCAACATAAACTTGAATAATTAGAATATCATCTTTTATTGATTTTCTAAAAAGAGTATTGTCTACTTGTCCTCTTTCAAAGTCATTTTGAAGTAAGAAATTACTAAGTCTGTCATACCATGCCCTAGGTGCTTGTTTTAAACCATATAAAGATTTTTTAAGTTTAAAAACATGGTTTGGAAATTCATAACTTTCAAAACCTGGGGGTTATTTAACATAGACTTCTTCACTTATATAACCAAATAGAAATGTACTTTTAACATCCATTTGAAATAATGAAATGTTATTATTAGCAGCAAAGGAAAGTAGGATGCAAATAGCTTCTAACATTGCCACTGGAGCAAAAGTCTCAGTGTAGTCAATACCTTCTTGCTGACTGTAGCCTTGTGCAACAAGTCGTGCCTTGTTTCTGACAACTTCTCCTTTTTCATTCAGCTTGTTTCTGAAAATCCACTTGGTTCCAATAATGTTCTTTTCTAGTCTTGGAACTAGATCCCAACATCATTCCTTTCAAATTCATTTAACTCCTCTTGCATGGCAAGAATCCATCCATCTTCCCTTAGTGCTTCATCAACAGAAGTAGGCTCAATAGATGAGAGGAGCCAAACAAACTTGTTTCTTTAAGTGATGATCTGGTCCGTAAGGTTTCACTTGCACTTCCAATTATTAGAGTTTCGGGATGTGATGACTTGTACTTACATCCATATCTTCCTTCTGACTTATCTTCAGATTCATTCTTTGAAGATTTATCGAGTTCTTCTGTTTTGCTTTCATCTTGCACCTTTTCAAGTTCTCTTGGTTTGTCTGCATCAGCTTCCTTTGGTTCTGGTAAACCTGCATTGTCATCATCTTGCTTTGACTTTTCAAGGTCAAGCTGTTTGTCATGAAATTTAATATGTATGGATTCCTCCACAATATTAGTTTCCTTGTTAAACACTCTATAGGCTTTGGATCTTTTACAGTAACCAATGAAGGTACACTTTTGAGATCGTGAATCAAATTTTCCAAGATTATCTTTAGTGTTCAACATATAACAAGTGCAGCCAAATTGTTTAAAATAAGATATGTTAGGCTTTTTACCTTTCCACAGTTCATATGGTGTTTTATTCAGTATGGATCTAATATAAACTCTATTTTGAATATAACATGTGGTATTAATTGCTTCTGCCCAAAAGTGTTTTGCAACATTCATATCATTTAGCATTGTTCTGCCATTTCTTTGAGAGTTTTATTTTTTCTTTCTACAACTCCATTTTGTTGGGGTGTTCTAGGAGAAGAAAAGTTGTGAGAGATTCCATTCTCATCACAAAAACTTTCCAAGAATTTGTTCTCAAATTCTCCTCCATGATCACTTCTAATTGTTATAATTTTAAGACCTTTTCATTCATTATTTGCTTGCAAAATGTGATAAACACTTTGTGGGATTCATCCTTACTTCTTAAAAAATTTACCCATGTCCACCTAGTGTAATCATCTACAATAACAAACTCATATTTCTTTCCACTTAGAGATGTTGGTTTTACTGGCCCAAATAGATCTATATGTAATAGCTCAAGGGCCTTTGAGGTAGATATTGAGTTTTTAAGGTTGAAAGAATTTTTTGTTTGTTTTCCCTTTTGACAAGTGTAACACCCCGACCCTTTAGCGTTATCGGCGATGGTACTCGGTCTTCTCACTCCCCCTAACCACCCAGTGGAAATAGTGAGTTTTTGCCTTCCGTGGGAGTCGAACCCGGTACCTGGGGGATAAGTACTGCCTCATCACATTCCTTTTAATGTAACACCCCGACCCTTCAGCATTATCGGCGATGCTACTCGGTCTTCTCACTCCCCCTAACCACCCAGTGGAAATATTGAGTTTTTGCCTTCCGTGGGAATCGAGCCCAGTACCTGGGGGATAAGTACCGCCTCTTGGTAGTGGGAAATGTGATGAGGCGGTACTTATCCCCCAGGTACCGGGCTTGATTCCCACGGAAGGAAAAAACTCTCTATTTCCACTCGATGGTTAGGGGGAGTGAGAATACCAAGTAGCATCGCCGATAACGCGGAAGGGTCGGGGTGTTACAACATGCTTCACACGTCATTTCAGTTTTGTAGCTGAGCTTAGGTAGACCTCCCACCAGTTGAAGTTTATTTAGTTTTGAAACTAATCTAAGGTTAGCATGACCTAGTCTTATATGCCAAATTAATTTCTCTTCATTTACTGACACTAGACACTTAACCTTTTGTTTCTCAAGACTAAACAGATTTATCTTGTAAATATTGTTTTTCCTATGACCTGTGAAGAGTATTGATCCATCCTTCTGACTAATTGTTTTGCATGTTTTTTGGTTAAATGTAATATCATAATTACTATCACTTAATTGACTAATACTTAATAAATTATGCTTAAGACCTTTAACTAGTAGTACATCTTTAATAGAAGAAGAAGTACCATTACCAACCGTGCCTCGACCAATGATTTGGCCTTTATGCTTTCCTCCAAAAGCCAGTGTCTCCTTTGCTCAAAGTTAGTTCTTAGAACATAGACTTTTCTCCTGTCATATGTCGCGACCATCCACTGTCCAAGTACCATGACTGGTGTTGCAACTTGATTGTTGAGGACATCTGAAACAAAGATAATTTTGTTTTTAGGTACCCAAATTTGGTAGGGTCCTGGTTTGTTAGTCTTGAAAGGTTTCTTGTCTCTCCTTGGTTTTATCATGGGACAAGACAATTTTGAGTGACCTTTCTTGGCGCAAACAACACACAAAACATCAGAGCAAATAACTTTAGTTACA
The DNA here is from genome assembly GCA_037974295.1 of Cicer cuneatum. Classification (NCBI taxonomy): domain Eukaryota; kingdom Viridiplantae; phylum Streptophyta; class Magnoliopsida; order Fabales; family Fabaceae; genus Cicer; species Cicer cuneatum. Next base: position 48,261,337 of record JBBPBO010001986.1, read on the forward strand.
GTTACAGATTCATCAAATCTTATGCCTCCTTTACCATTGTTACTAACTCCATAGATCATAGAAGCATATTTGCTTCTTTCCATTCCATTAACAATAAAATCTTGTAAAACTTGTTCATGCATATCAGAATTACATACAATAATTTTACTTGATGTTGAACAAAGATTAATTTTTAGAGTTACGTTTTCAGACATAAGCTCAGCAATATCAGTTTTAAGAGTTGCATTTTCTATTTTACATTCTACATTTTGATTCTTTAAAACATAAATTTCTTTGGTTAGAGTTTTATTTTCTTCCCTAAGTGTTTTCAGTTTTAAAGAAATTTTGTTATTGATATTTAAAATATCATTCATTGCAGTAATTAAATCAGATCAAGTGAGTTCAGAAAATACATCTTTTTCATCTTCTGATGATTCACTTCCAGAATCAGATTTTATATCATATCCAGAGGCAGAGCTTGTATGAGCCATCAGAGCCAGTTCTGTTTCTGATTCACTTCCAGAAACAGGGTCTGGGTTGGATCCAGAGGCAGAATGAATGTGTGCCATCAGAGCCAATTCTGCTTCTTCTGATTCACTTCCATAGTCATATTTTATGTTGGATCCAGAGGCAGAATTTATGTGAGCCATCATGGCAAATTTTGCTTCTTCATCTTTAGAAGATTCATCAGAATCATCCCATGTTGCCATTATATTCTTCTTATTGGGTCTGGTGTCTTTCTTCTAATTTTTCCCTTTCTCCAGATTTTTACATTCTGACTTGATGTGCCCAAGTTCATTGCATCCATAGTAGATGATACTCTTCTTGTCTTGTTCATCCTTTCCTCTGTTGGAATGCTTGGAATACCTCTGAGGAAACTTCTTCTTTTTGTTCTACCACATCTTTAGAACCTTCCTGTTTATGAAGGCAATGTCATCTTCTTCTAGTTTCTGATTATAGTCCTCAGAATGACTATCTTCTGATTCTGCTTAAGCTTCTGCTTTTAGAACTTTCTTCTGTTTGGATTTTAAGGCTAGGGTTTTGTTCTTCTTCCTGGGTTCATCTTCTGGATTTGTGATGCATCTTGAACATCTTCTTCTGGTCAGCATCCATATCTTTTATGAGAATTTCAACACCATCAGCATCTTTTGGAGCAGTATAGCCATCTTCCACCAAGTCCCAAAGTTCAAAATCTTATGAAAAAAAGAATCATCTTGTCCTTCCAGTACTCAAACCATTCCCCATCAAACAGAGGTGGTCTGTTGATGTTTCCTCCAACAGCTTCTTCATTGAATCCAGACATGTTGAACCCTTAGATCTTTCCTCAAACACTGTAAAGTGCTCAGCCTTGAGATCGAGCTCTGATGCCAATTGAAGGTGCAACACGAGAAGGGGGTTGAATTGTGTTTGTCAAACTTGAATTATTTTGCTGTTTTGTTGCATGTTGATGCGAATTATTTGATGAATAAGTAATCAGACTTAGCAGCGGAAAATAACAACATAAGAGCACAACGATTTATCATGGTTCACCATTAACTTGGCTAATCCAGTCCATTCACTCCGAAGACTTTAATCCACTAATTCAGAACACTTTGAATTACAACACCTGACCCTCCAAGTCAGTCTTCCCAAACAGTCTGACAACCCCAGACGTTTGAAGAACGATAACAACACCTTGACCCTACAAGTCAAGTCTCCTCCTACCAATCTGACAACCCCAGATTGAAGAAGGAATCTACACCTCTAACGGGTTTGATTACAAGGGTTTGGAACTTTGCAAAGTTGCTTCTAGAAAACTGATTGTTGCAATTACTTTCACACTCTTCTGTTGCTTCTGGAAAGTTGATTGCTGCACTAAATTTCACTCTCGGAAAATCACTTAGAGAATATTTCTTTTGCACTCAAGTGTTTCTCTCTTTTGAACTTTCGGATGACTTTGAATTGAAGCTTGAGTTCTTGTGTTTTTTTTATCCTTAATGTTATTGCCTGAAGCCTCCTTTTATAGCTGCAATTAGGGCTTTGTCCAAGATTAAATTCGAGATAAATCCTACTCAGATTTCCTTTGAAAATTATGTTGGCCAATCTTGTTTCTCTTAAATTCAGAACGTATCTTTTTAGCTTCAGATTTCATTTGAAAATTATGTTGACCAATCCTGTTTCTCTTAAATTCAGACCATATCTTTTAACTTCAGATTTCATTTGAATTTCAAGTCTTCAGTGATTTTTTTGAATCAAATCCCCTTAATACTTTGATCAAAATTCAATCAAGTCTTCTTTGAATTTTAATCAAGTCTTCACTGATCTGCATCATGATTTAAATTCTGGACCGTATGATATGCTGATTTTGACCAAGTCTAGACCATGTGATATGATCTGTACCATTATGTCTGGACTGTATGATCTTCTGATCTGGACCATTGATCTTCTGATCTGGACCAAGTCTTTTGTGCTAGACCATGCTATCTTCTGGTCTGGATCATGTCTGGACCAAGTCTAAATTATGTTTCTTTCTGGTCTGGACCAAGTCTCCTTCTAGACATGTTTCCTTCTGGCCTGGGCCAAGAATAATATCCTCTGATGATGTCATTGTTTCTTCTCTCTGATGATATCCTCTGATGTTTGCCTTTGATGATAACCTCTGATTCTTGCTTCTTATGGGATCCTCTGGTGATAACTTCTGGTATCCTCTAGAGGTATCTTCTGGTATCCTCTGGATGCATCGTCTGATGACTTTCTCTGGTATCCTCTGGATGTATCCTCTGGTGATATCTTCTGGTTGTGTCTTCTGGTGGCATCTTCTGGAGGTATCTTCTGCTGACGTCATCCTCTGATGACATCCTTTGGTGTATCCTCTGATTTTTCATACTTCTTCTAAGTCAAAATATGATTTTCATAAAATACTTTTGTTAACATCAAAACATTAATTGAAAGAACCAACTTGGTTCCAACAAATGATGTTTCCAATTAGTGGAACAAAGTCCTCTCCTTCGTCACAAACTAGATTCAAGACAACAAGGATCATGGACTATAGTTTGCTTTGCAGAACTCTACACCTTTCAGACAAACAATTGCGATCATTTGCTCATCACACAAATTGAGATACACATTATCGATGCTTCTTTTACTAGTACTCTAGGGACTGCAAACTCTACTTTTTAAAGTCCCTCTACAACTCCTTCTGACCCCATGTTAGAACTCTCTCATTTTGTCAAAAACGGAGATTTTTGCTCTTTTAGAAGCCAAGACTGAGGCGTCTATGGAACAAACTGCCAAAAATCATAAGGATATTCAAAACACCCTTAGCTTAATTCTGGCTAGGCTCATAAATTCAAACCCTTAATTACGTGTTTTCTTTGTATTTTGTTGTAAAGTTGTTTGCTTCTCTGTATTTTTTATCCCTCTCTTTTTGTCTGATGACAATAGGATGAGAATGTGTTTTAGAGAATTTTTAAACAATGAATTTTATCTTTTTCTAAACTTCAGTTACTAATGCACATTAAAATACTTTGTCAGAATATATTTTATCAAATGAATTAACCATGCATGTTCTAAGGTGGAGTTTTGTTGTAATACTTTTATACTTTATTAAATTTAAAAAATGTTTACAATAATAGATGTTTTTCATAATAAAAAAGGGGGAGATTGTTAGAACCAAGTTTGTTTGAAGAATTATGACCATTACTTGTTTTGATGTTAACAAAATCATTTTGTGAGAATAATTTAATGCACTAACATTTTCAATAAGTGTGCAATTCCCATATCAAGTAAATTTTATTCGATCTTATGTTAGAGAATACGACATAGGATCCTACCAAATTCACTTGATATGGAAACTGCACACTTAATCAGAACGTTAGTGCATTAAATTGTTCCTATAATCTGACTTTGTTATCATCTAAACAACTAAGAGTCGTAGTTCTTCAAACCAACATGATTCTAACAATCTCCCACTTTTTTATGATAAAAAACATCTATTTTTCCTAACAATTTTTAAATTTAATAAAGTTTAAAATTACTACAACAAAACTCTCCAATAGAATATGTATGTTTAATTCATAAGATCAAAGATATTCTGACATAGTAGTTTAATGTGCATTAGTATCTAAAGTTCAGAAAAATTTATAATTCATTGCTTAAAATTTCTCAAAAATACATTCTCCCCCTTTTGTCATCAGACAAAAAGATAGGAAAATAAAGAGATGCAAACAACATTACAACAAATACATGCAACTAACAGTTGGGATTGGTGAGCATAACCAGAATTAAACTGAAGGTGTTCTGAATATCCTCCTGAATTTTGGCAGTTTGTTCCATAAACATCTCAGTCTTGACTTCCTAGTCGATCAAAATCTTCCATTTTGACAAACTCAGAGGGATTAAACATGGGGCCAAAGAGAGTTGCAGATGGACTTTTAGAAGTAGAGTTTGTAGAACGTAAAGCAGCAACAAGAGGAGCATTGAGAAAAGGTATCTCGATATGCGGGATGAGCACATGAAACTGCAATGGTGCTACTGGAGAAACCACTAGAGTTCCAGATTGAACGCCACAAGAAGAAGATAGGGCATCCCCTAATGATACTGCTGACGTGGTTGTTAGGAACTTTCTAGATGATTACTCTTGGCTTTATGAAGCTGCAGGATCCATAAGTAGATGATCTCAATTGTTTGTCTAAATGCTGCAGAGTTCTATGAAACCAGCTGCAGTCCATGATCCTTGTTGTCCTTAATCCACTTTGTGACAAAAGACATGACCTTGTTCTACTAATTGAAAACATCATTAGGGTCCAAACATTGAGCATTCTTATTTCGTGTAGACGTAATTATGGCAATAAAGGAGGTCTGGACAGCCATAGGGAATGGATTGTGTGAGGGGAATGAGGTCAAGAGGGATCGTAGAGGTGGCAAATTCAGTGAGGAAAAGCAAGGGATTCGTCTTATGATGATTCAAAGACTAGGTCAAAAGAACTAGAAAGACTAGGGATGTACATGGTTTGGTTATGCGAGGTCAGATACTGGGGTGGTAGAGGCATATGATAGAGGAAAAATGGAGGAGGTAGGTGTTTGAGTTGGAGTGTTAGGCCTGTGTAGGAGATGATCGGTTTTGTAACAGAGGGATGCAAAATGTTCAGCTAGGGTAGCTTCAAACATCGCATCCGAGGTGTTAGAGTTAGAGGTAGGAGGGGTGAAAAGGGTTAGAAGAGGGGCTAACTATTTTAGTATGTTGGGGAGACAATATGGAAGATTCTAGTTTTAGGTGGAGGATAGGAATAGTTTGCTCAAAATTTGGTTGTACATTCCGTTTCTTCCACTAAAGGGGTTGTCATGTCTTCATCGGCATTGACTGCTTCTTCCTTATCCTCTTCAATCCTCATATTCTAAACAACTTTTTTTCCTTTTCTTCTTAAACCATTGTGCAACCTAAGGTAACGGTAGAGAAACTAGTGGGAGTCAACATTTAAGGGAGTGACCTGACAGCTACTACTTGACCTTCTGGAATCACCACTAAGTCGAATATAGTTCTTGGGAGATTCCAATCTCATCTTGATGATGCTGGAGATGTTGAACATGGGAACAGATGAAGAGACCAAGTGTTCCTCTTGAATTGATCCTCCTACTTCCTCTAGAGCCTGAAAAAGAAGAGTACACATTAGTAATGTAGTTATCAGTCTAGGGTAGAGGATATACTTAATCTTCCTTGTCCTAGAGTTGATGACCCATGACCTCATGTGTTCCAAGATGATGTGGGGAAGGTTCTTCCTGATCCTTTGAGAGATGTTCCACACTAGTTCCTTGTGGTCTTTTCTAATGTGGTCCACCAACCCACCTATGTATACCCAATCAAAATTTTGAACATAACTCTATACTTGGGTTTAAGGTGTACAGACTTAGAGTTCACCTTGAGATCTTCGAACAACTCTTTGTTGATTTTGAATGAACCAACCTTTAACTTATACCTATTCTCAAGCAGTATGCGTTCATCTAGGCATCTGGTGATGGCAACAAGGGATTGTTAATTGATCTTGATATGGAGACCTAACACAATTTTTGATACCTCGCCGTATGAGTTTGCATTATCGAACTTCCAAAACTCTTTAATTAGAACGTCCAAAGCGACATTCTTGTTCTAGGTTGAAATACTCAAACTATCCTACTCCAGTAAGCTCCTCTAGTTCAAACTCATTCTCAACTAGGTTTGCGAAGTCAGCCTTTAGTTCTTGAAGAATTTCTAATTGATCCAGATTACATTGTACTATAAGAACATAGAAGACATTTTCAGTTTAGGGGGTTGAGGAGGAACTTGAAGCTATTGAAGCAAGAGGAATTCAGGGATAACGAGGAAGTTAAAAGGTTTGAAAAGAAAAGAAAGTCTGGGAGTTGTGAATCATAAATGATTTTAAGAGCCAAAAAGGTTTAGTTTCAAATGCCATTACTAGTACGCACGCGTGAGAACAACTGCCGGAGTATCACACCTTATAAGAAGGAAACTGTTCATATTCAAGATTAACTAAATTTAGATTTACTAGAGGCACAAATAAATTCAACGTCATAACAGGAAAGAATACATACATTTAACTGTTCACTATGTTTTACTAGAGTCAAAACATACGGAGGATTCAACGTCATTCTTTTATAAAAAAAATATTTAGATGTTTCTTTATAAAACTAAATCTATCCAGCAAGTGGTTTTGTGAAAATATCAGTCCACTGATGACCAGTGTCGAAAAATTAAATGTCTTAAATACCTGTTTGGACATAATCCCTTATGAAATGACATTTAATATCTATATGTTTTTCTATTGAATGTAAAATAGGGTTTTTGGTTAAACATATGGCTGAAGTATTATCTTAGAAAAGAGGAATAATACTCTCATAAATTTTAAAATCTTTTAGTTGATGCTTCATCCACAACAGCTGAGTGCTGCAACTAGCTGCTAACATATTTTGCTTTTGTTGTAGACAGAGCAATAGTCCCTTGTCTTTTGCTTGAAAAGCTATTTCATACTTAACAGAATTGCAGACTCTATCCTCTGAAGTTTTTGAAACATTTTCTTTCAGAGTTATATTTCCTTTTTTTGGTGTTCAAACTTTTTATCAAGGGAACTGATTTAGTTTGTTAAGATGTCATTAGCTTTTTTGAGAGACTTAATTTTTGAAGAAACCATATGATTTTTGTTGAGAAACTCATTTAACATATCTATGAGTTCACTACGAGATAGGTTAGATAATACCTCAATTTCTTCATCAGCGGATTCATCATCAAAGCCATGTTAGTGTGTTATTCATCTACATCAGATAATTCATCAAAGTTATCCCAAGTAGCCATAAAGCATTTCTTCTTTGTCTTGAAATCTTTCCTCTAGGATTTACCTTTCTCAAGTTTAGGAAATTCTAATTTGAAAGGATCTGTTTCTTTGCATTTATAGCAGATTAGTCTTTACTTGTCCAATTTTTCACTTCCTTCTCCGTTATTTTGGGACTGTCTAAAATCCTTTTTAGGAAAAGGTTTATTTCTGTTGCTCCACATGCGCTACATTTTTCTTGAGATAAAGGACAACTCTTCATTATCAGAGTCTTCACTCTGATTGTCCAATTTGCTTTCCTCTAAGTCTTCAGTAGCTTGCAGATCCTTAGAGACCGTCTTTTTTCATTGGGACTTGTGGGCCAAGGAATTTAGCATCTTTTTGGGTTCATCTTCAACCAGTTCAATCTTGTGAAATTTGAGTAAACTTGTTAGCTCTTCCAGAAGCAGTTTGTTTATATCCTTAGCCTCTTGAATATTTGTTACCTTTGGTCTCCACTTTCTAGGAAGACTTCTGATGATCTTCTTGACGTCATCTGAGGTAGTGTAGCTCATTTGGAGAACCTTCAATCCAAAAACCAAAGATTGAAATCTAGAGAACATTGACTTAATGTCTTCATCTTCTTCCATCTAAAAGAGTTCATACTTATTGATGAGTAGATTTTCTTTGGCTTCTTTTACCTCCTTGTTTCCTTCGTAGTTGAAAACCAGAGTATCAAATATACTCTTTGTTGTTTCTTTGTTGCTGCATTTTTCAAACAGTTTGAAGGTGATTGCATTCATCATGAACGTTATGGCTTTATGATGCTTTTTTTATAGTTTATTTTGTTCAATGTCAAACTCTTTTTTGGATATTTCAATACCAGCAAATTATTTTGGAGCATCAAAGCCATCTTCGATTATGTCATAGAGTTCAGGATCGTGAGAGATGTAGAAGCTTCTGAATTTGTCTTTCTAGTACTCAAATCTTTCTCCATCAAACTGGGGAGACCTGTTAACATTTCCACCTGTATTTTTGTCACCACAGTTAGTAATAATGGCAGATCTTTACTCAAACACGGTTAAGTGCCCAGCTTTGAGACCGATTTCTGATACCAATTGTAGAACGGGAAGCACAAGAAAGTGGGAGTTTGAAACATCTTTCTTCTTAAAATCATTTTAGCGTGACTAAGTTACAGTAAGGAAAATAGAGTAGATGAACAAAAACAAAACAAAATAATACAAACATGTTTCTTCACCACCAACACAGTAGCTACACCTAGTCCCTTCAACCTGAATTACATTAGTTCACCAAAGAATTACACTTTCACTGAACACCTACTAATCAAACTAACTGTGTTCAAGTCTTCTCAACCTTCTAGCTTAGTACGGTCAAGTTATTGAGGAAGAAGGCCACTACTGTGCTAGGTTGCAAAATAGGTTTAATTTTTTTGAAAAATCTCTCACAAAAGAGTGCTCAAGAAGTTGTACTCTAAGAAACTTATCTCAACACTTAGGTAGAAATAATAATTAAGAGCAAGAGTGCAAACGAGGCTGTATATGGTTATAGTAGTGCATTTCTTGTGTCCTTCAACTGAGAAATGCACCCCTTTTATAGAGATCATTTAGGGTTTCTGGCCACTGGTTTGATAGCGAGAAATCAACATAAATCATGAAGTTTCGTATCAAATCTTTTGAGATTGATTTGCCATAGAAAACTTTCCAAAACAAATCCTTATAATTGATTCAGTGTATCTTGGTATGAAGACAAGGAAGCAGAGAATACGATAATCAGAGCATGTCTCACTGACCTTCAGACAAGTAGCAGATTCAAAATGTTCATCAGAGCATGCGTAAATGCTTTGTCTTCTTCGGAGCTTTGAGTTTCATCACAGCAGACGATCGAATAGCTTGTCACCTGAGGCGTGTTTCATATCACTTTTTCTATGGTCAAAATACTGAATAGAGGCAGAGTCTTGGTGTTCCTTTATCTTAGTCCAATCATTAGAGGATACATCATAGGATCCTACAGAATTCACGTTATCTAGGAACTGCACACTTTATCTAGGAATCGCACGAAATGATTTTGTTATCATCAAAACAAGTAAGGGTCATATTTCTTCAAACCAACTTGGTTCTAATACAACACCTACCATCTACACCCCTGCATCAGATCCTACCTCGCTAAGACTTGAGAATCCCTTTCACAAGCAGCTGAGACAGCAGCTCAAGTCATCATTGAATTAGTCTTTGATACCTCTTAAGAAGAATCTTACGTTACACCCTCAAACCTTTTTCACTTTGAACCTACCACATTGATCATCCCTCAAGACCTCATTTCCCTCACACATTTCATTCCCTTTGGCTTTCCAAACCTCAACTCACTCGTTACTTCTCTATTGCCAAAATCAATTCAGTGCAAAATAGGAATGCTCAAAGTTTGGACTCTAATGACGTTTCAACATAAGGGAACAGTGTCCTCTTGTTTTTCACCAATTGGATAAGGGACAACATGGATCATGGAATGGAGTTGGCCTCCCAAATCTATTGTTTTCAAACAAACAGCTGAGATCCTGTATTTGTGGATCTTGCAACTTCAGAAAGCCCAGATCAATCGGTCCATAAAGCTACTAACAACCACGTCAGAAGTCTTATCAAGGATGATCCATCTCCCTATAGTGGTTTACATCTAGAACTCTCAATGGTTGATACATTAGCACCATTTTAGTTCTCTGTACTCATTCCACATGTTGACATACCCTATTTGGATATTGCTGCTACAAGATCTGCAGGATCTGCCTCTAGAAGTCATTGTGCCATTCCCTCTAGCCCTGTGTTTGATCTTTCCCAATATGTTAAGAACGAAGACTATGATATTCTAGAAGCTAGGACCAAAGACGTTTATGGAACAAATAGCCAAGAATTAGGAAAACATTCAGACTACCCTAAGTTTTGTTTTCTTCTTTGTCTATTTATAATATTTTGGATAATATGTTTTGAGAACATTTTTTTAATGAAAATTGCAAGTTCTTTGTAATTTCATTTACTAATGATCATCAACTATCTTGACAAAATATCTATATTCTTGCAATTAAACATGCATATTTTAAATGGGAGTCTTAATGTGATATTCTATGTTAATTATGTTTAATCCTTTAATATTAAAAATTTTATTACGAAAATAGATATTTGTCGTCATCAAAAAGAGGAACATTGTTATAACTAAGTTAGTTTGAATAACTATGACCCTTACTTGTTTTAATAAAAACAAAACTATTTTGTGCGAACAATTTAAAGTACTAAAATTCTCTTTAAGTGTGTAGTTCCTAAACCATGTTTATTTTGAATTACTTTATGCTTCATTCTATGATGATTGGACTACGCTCAACGAACAGCAAGACTCCGCTCTGATTTCCATACTCTAAGTCTAGTGAACGCGCCTCTAGTGACTCTATCCAATACAAACAACGCTCTTATTAGTCTGACTTTGATGACTACAACAAGTATCTAATCACTTTGCCTCTAAAAAAGCAAGTGATTGTGTGCCTTTGAAAAGTGCGACAACAACGTGATTGTCAATTTACAATAATCAAGCTAAGCATACGATTTTTTTACTGTAACAAAAAGTCAATGTTTTGATGAAAAGTCAACATTTTGAAAAGTCGATGCTCTAATGAAAAGTCAATATTTTGTGCATCTTTTGCTCAACACTCTAAATTTGTTATTTGTCTAAAGGTCTATGTGACATACATCGAAGGTGCAAACACGAGGAAGATAAGTTGAATTATGTTTGCTTAAGTTGATAACTTTTTCACTATTTGATTAAACTGGTTCAAACTTAATAATTTACTTGCTGGAGAAGCAATAACAACACTAAGGAGTGCATAAATAAAGTGACACAAATAATTTATCTTATTTCACCACTTACTTGGCTACATTCAGTCCCTTCACTAAGAAGGATTTAATTATAATTCAACAACTTGAATTACAAAGCACCTGACCCTCCAAGCCAGTCTTCTCAAGCAGCCTGACAACCCCAGACTTTTGAGGAACACATACATCTTGACTCTACCAGCCAAATCTTCTCCACACAATCTGACAACCCCAAATTATTGAAGGCACACTTACACCACTATCAGGTTTGAATACAGTGGTTTAGAACTGGAGTAGTTGCCTCTAACAAGCTGATTATAACAATGACTATCACACTCCAAGAAAAGCACTTAGAAAATATTTCTCATTCGAACAAGTGTTTCTCTTTTTGAACTCTAAGATGAATTTGGAATTTTGAGCTTGAGTTCTTCTACTTTTTAATGATTTTTCGATGATCTTCTTCTTCTTCAACCTTGAGTATATATTTATAGATAAAATAAGGGCTTCAATTTAGTCCTTGTTTAATTCTAAATTGTATCTTCAATCCTAACTTGGTCAACAATGTTCTTATTCAAAAATAATTCTGAACAAGATGCTTTTTGATAATATGTTCTTTATCAAATTCTTTTTTTCTAAATCCAATATGAGCAGTTCTTCTAAATTCAATTCATTATTTATTTCATTTGTCAAAATCAGAATTATATCTTTGCAAAAATAAATGTATTTGCTTGTGAGTGTTTCTTCTTGTAAATAAATCTTGATCAAATCTTCTTATAATAATTCATATCTTCTTGTGATAAATCTTGATTGAATCTTCTTGTAAATAATTCATATCTTTTTGTAGATAAATTTTGATAAATCTTCTTGGAAATAATTCATTTCTTTTTGTAATAAATCTCGATCAAATCATTTTGTAAATAATTCATATTTTCTTGTAGATAAATCTTGATCAAATCTTCTTATATATTATCTTCAAAAACACGAATCTTCTTTCATACTATGTGAAGTCAAATAAATTGTTCTCAGTAAATACTTTTGTTAATATAAAAACTCTATGTATAAAACCAACATGGTTCCAACAATCTATCCCTTTTTTATGATGATAAAACTGAATTTTTTATAACAACCTTTCTTATAAATACTTTGATCCCCCTTACTTAAGGATCCCCCTAAGTCTATGTATTTTTCTCCCCACATTATCAAACATCTTTCTCCACCAACTTGAAATCTTGCACGTACACTAAACATGATGTCAAGTCTTGAAGCAGTAAGGTAAAGTAGGGATGCTATCATTCCTCTATAGGTTTTCTGATCAACATTTTGGCTTGATTCATCTTTTTCAAGTGAACAACAAGGCTGCATTGGTGTAGCCATAGGTTTGCAATCACTCATCTTAAACTTCTTGAGAAGCTTTTTGTATATTTAGTTAGATGAATGTATATACATTTTTGACTTTCCTAAATTTGTATCCTTAAGAAAAACTTAAGTTCTCCCATCATACTCATTTGAAATTTAAGTTGCATCAATTGAGAAAATTCTTGGCAAAGAGTGTCAGTAATAGATCCAAAAATAATGTCTACAACATAAATTTGAATAATAAGAATGTCATCTCCTATTGATTTTCTAAAAAGCGTATTATGTACTTATCCTGTTTCGAAGTTATTTTTAAGCAAGAAGTTACTAAGTCTATCATAACATGCTATAGGTGCTTGTTTTAGACCATACAGAGATTTTCTAAGTTTAAAAATATGATTTGAAAATTCAGAACTTTCAAAACCTGGGGATTGTTTAACATAGACTTATTCCCTTATATAACCATTTAGAAAAGCATTTTTAACATCCATTTGAAATAATGCAATGTTATTATTTGCAGCAAAAGAAAGTAGGATACGAATAGTTTTTACTCTAGCCACTAGTGCAAATGTCTCAGTGTAATCAATGCCCCTTTGCTGACTGTAGCCTTGTGCAACAAGTCTTGCCTTGTTTCTGACCACTTCACCTTTTTCATTTAGTTTGTTTATGAAAATCCACTTGATTCCAATAATGTTCTTCTTTGGTCTATGTACTAGATCCCAAAATCCATTCCTCTTAAATTCATTTAACTCTTCTTGAATTGCAAGAATCCATTCATCATCTGTCAATGCTTAATCAACAGAGGTCGGCTAAATTGATGACAGTAAGCCAAACAAAGTGGTATCGTTTAGTGATGATCTAGTACTCAAAGGATCACTTGCACTTCCAATAATTAGAATTTCATAATGAGATGACTTGTACTTCCATGCAGATCATCCTTCTGACTTAACTTGACTGTTTCTGACTTGATCAGATTCATCCTCTAAAGATTTTTCATCTTCTTCTTACTTTCTTAAATCCTTTGATTTTTCAAGTTCTTCCGGTTTGTCTACATATATTTCCTCTATTTCTGATAAATTTGCACTATCATCATCTTGCTTTGACTTTTTAAGATCAAGTTGTTTGTCATCAAATTTAACATGTATGGATTTTTCCACAATCTGAGCTTCCCTATTGAACACTCTATAAGCCTTAGATCTTTCAGAGTATCCAATGAAGGTACACGTTTCGAGATCTAGAATCAAATTTACCAAGGTTACCTTTAGTGTTCAATATATAACAAGTACAACCAATTTGTTTAAAGTAAGAGATGTTAGGTTTTTTAACATTCCATAATTCAGATGGTGTTTTATTCAATATAGATCTAATTAAGACTCTATTTTGAATATAACATGTAGTGTTAATTGCTTCAGCCCAAAATTGTTTTGCAACATTCATCTCATTTAACATGGTTCTGACCATTTCATGAAGTGATCTATTCTTTCTTTCTACAACTTCATTTTGCTGGGGTATTCTAGGAAAGGAGAAGTTGTGAAAGATTTCATTCTCATCACAAAAACTTTCAAAGAACTTGTTTTCAAATTCTCCTCTATCATCACTTCTAATTGTTCCTTTTCATTCATTACTTGTTTGCAAAATGTGATAAACACTTTATGGGATACATCTTTACTTAAGAATTTTACCCATGTTCATCTAGTGTAATCATCTACTATAACAAAACCATCTTTCTTTCCACTTAGAGAGACTGTTTTCACTAGCCCAAAGAGATCTATATGTAAGCGCTCAAGGGGCTTTGAGCTAGAGATTGATTTCTTAGGGGTAAAGGAATTCTTTGTTTGTTTTCCCTTTTAAAAAGCTTCACACATAATTTCAGTTTTGTAACTAAGCTTAGGTAGACCTCTGCCTAGTTGAAGTTTATTCAATTTTGAAATTAATCTAAGGTTTGCATGACCAAATCATTTGTGCCTAAGCTTAGGTAGACCTCTGCCTAGTTGAAGTTTATTCAGTTTTGAAATTAATCTAAGGTTTGCATGACCAAATCATTTGTGCCAAATTAGTTTCTCTTCATTTACTGACATAAGACACTTAACCTCTTGTTTCTCTAGACTAAATAGATTTATCTTATAAATGTTGTTTTGCCTCTAACTTGTAAAGTGTACATATCCATCCTTCTGACTAATTTTCTTGCATGTTTTTTAATTAAATATAATATTATAATTATTATCACTTCACTGAATAATACTTAATAAATTGTGCTTAAGACGTTTAACAAACAAGACATCATTAATAGAAGGGGTAGTACCATTACCAACTGTACCTTGACCACTGATTTGGCCTTTTTGCTTTCCTCCAAAAGTCATTGTGCTCATTTTCTCCATGATAGTTCTTGGAACATAGACTTTTCTATCGTCATGTGTCGCGAGTATCCACTGTCTAAGTATCATGATTGGTGTTTTAACTTGATTATTGAGGACATCTGCAACTTAGACAATTTTGTTCTTAGGTACCCAAATTTGGTTGGGTCCTGGTTTGTTAGTCTTGAAAGGTTTCTTATCTTTTCATGTATTTAACATGGGACAAGATAATTTGGAGTGAACTTTCTTTGAGCAAAAAGTACACAAGATATCAGAGGGAATAGAGTTAGGTTCAATTACAGTTTCATCAAATCCTAGATCTCTTTTACTGTTTCTACTAACTACATAAATCATCGAAGCATACTTGCTTCTTTCCATACCATTAGCAAGAAAATCTTGAAATACTTCTTCATACTTATCAGAGTTACATGTGGTATTTTCAATTGATGTTGAACTATGATTACTTTTTAGAGTTAGATTTTCAGCCTTAAGTTCAACAATATCAGTTTACAGAGTTGCATTTTTTGTTTTAACTTCAGCACTTTGATTCTTTAAAACATTAATTTCTTCAATTAAGTTTGTATTTTCTTTCCTAAGTGTTTTCAGTTTTAAAAACAATTTGTGATTCTTATTCAAGAAGTCATTTATAACAGTAATTAAATCAGATTGAGTCAAGTCAGAAAATACCTCAATTTCTTCATTTGCTAATTCACTTCCAGAGTCAGAATATGTGTTGGATCCAGAGGCAAAGTTGGTATGAGCCATCAGAGCCAAATCTGTTTCCTCTTCATTATCAGAGGATTCATCATAATCATCCCATGTGGCCACCAGACTCTTCTTCTTGGGTATGGAATATTTCCTATGATATTTCTCTTTCTCCAAATTTGGTTCTTGGGTATGGAATATTTCCTCTGATGTTTCTCTTTCTCCAGATTTGGACATTCTGACTTGATATGTCATTGCATCCATAACAGATGATGCTTTTCTTGTCAGATTTATCATCATTTCCTCTATTGGATGTCTTGGAATATCATTGAGGAAATTTCTTCTTTCTATTGTGCCACATCTTCTGAATTTTTCTAGAAATGAAAACTTGTTCCTCTTCCTCTGTGTCTCCATTCTGCTTGGATTTCAAAGTCAAGGTTGGTTTCTTCTTCTTGGGTTTATCCTTTGCAAGTTCAATTTCATGTGATCTGATAGAGCTGGTTAATCCTTCCAGCTTAAGAGTATTCAAATCCTTTGCATCACGAATGCCAATTATCTTAGGTGTCCACTTGCTTGGCAGAATTTTTAGTATCTTCTTCACATGATCAGCATTGGTATAGCTCTTCTCAGGTATCTTTAATCCTGATACCAGAGTCTGCAATCTAGAAAACATTGTTTCAGTGTATTCATCGTCTTCCATCTTGAACAACTCATACTTTTTTACTATGAGGTTAGCCTTTGCTTCATGAACTTGTTTGCTTCCTATATAGGTTAGAAATAGACTATCATAAATACTATTTGTTGTCTCAATTTTGGTTTACTAGTCAAACTCCTTGAATGTTCTGAACTTATGATAAATCTTGTACATCTTCTTCTAATCAGCATCCATCTCTTTCCTTGGAATCTCAATACCATAAGTATTTTTTGAAGTAGTATAATCATCTTCCACCAAGTCCCAAAGTTCACAATCTTGTGAAATAAAGAAATTCTCAACCTGTCCTTCCAACACTTAAAATGTTTTCCATCAAATAGAGGTGGTATGTTGATGTTTCCTCCAGCAGCTTCTTCACTGAATCTAGACATGTTGAACCTTGGATCTTTCCTCAAACACTGTAAAGTGTTCAACCTTTATATTGAGCTCTAATGTCAATTGAATGTGCAAACATGAGAAAATGGGTTGAATTGTGTTTGCCTAAGTTGATAACTTTTTCATTATTTGATTAAACTGGTTCAGACTTGATGATTTACTTGGAGTAGAAGCAATAACACACTAAGGAGTGCAGGAATAAAATGACACAACTAATTTATCCTGGCTCACCACTTACTTGGTTACATCCAGTCCCTTCACTAAGAAGAATTTAATCCACTAATTCAACAACTTGAATTACAAAGCACCTGACCCTCCAAGCTTGTCTTCTCAAAGTGTCTGACAACCCTAAACTTTTGACGAACACATACACCTTGATTCTACCAGACAAGTCTTCTCCACACAATGTGACACCTTGATTCATATCTTCTTGTGATAAATTTTGATCAAATCTTTATAAAGATGAGATTATAATTTTTAATATTTTAAAAAAATATTAAGTATATTTAATATGTGCATGTATATAAAATTTTAAAAATTACAATAATATTACTAGTAGAGCGAGTTCAGGTGCGGGTAGGATATCAACGCACCTGTCCCTACTCCCGAATTTTAATTCCGGGGAAAACTCGCACGCTCACTCAATTAAAGCAGGTTTTCTCCGTTCAAATCAAGACGATTTCGAGTGGATACTCGCAAATGCATATTATGTTGTCATCCCTATAATAAAGAACTCTATTATAGATGTCGACTTAAAAAGTGAAAAAACTTTGTGAACTGGCATATTGCTTTATCTTCGCACCTATTAGAAAATTATAACATCTCATTCATCTCAAATGTCAACAGAAGGGATGCAATCGCCGAACGAACATCTCGGGATATACACTGGTCAGAAAATTATGCATCTCTACAACAGACTTAAAGATTACAACAAAGTTATAATGGTCAGAAAATGCTTTAAGATCTTAATTACATCTTTATGATATATAAATAACATAGTTGTACTAACAAATTTTTTCTAGAGAATATTGAAATTGAAAGCAATTGTCAAAACATATTGAAGCAGGCATACCTGCTGTTTGGTTGAGTTAGCTATTTATTTCATTACATCTCTAAACCAATCAAAGGAGTTTTGTTCTCTTGTAACCCAATATAAATATGCTTTTGATGGACCCTTTGTTAAGTTGCATTCTCTGAGACCACTCTATTTCAAAAGCCTAAATGTGACATTTGAACAGAAGCAGAAGCAGAGCAATTGAATTTTAGTGAAGGAAAAAACATCATACAAAAGAAAAAGAAAAAGCAAAACAAAAGAAACTTACATGGTCACTTTGTGAAGTGTGGACACCATTAGCAACATCTTTGAGGATGCTAATGAAAGGTGTTGCTCCTATGCCAAGGCCAATAAGTACTAGAGTGTCATACTTTACATGGTCTTGACAAGAAGAACCATAAGGGCCATCTATGTACAGTTTTGGGCACCCTTGTAACCAAGACAACACTGCCTGCAGATTGAGGTAACAATTTTGAGACTAGAAAATTTGAAAAACATAGTTCTACATTTCACCTCTTGGAATAGATCATATATTTGGTAGCTCCAGTCACCAAGAGTTCTAATGTGCACACTGAGGTACTCATCTTGTGGTCCTGATGTCAAGAAAAATGGATGCCTGAAAATTTAACCAAAAATAAATTCAAAAATAGAACATCAATCTTAATTAACCCCTCTTAAAGTTTAAGAATCTACGATCCACTCTGAACCATTACTTAAACATCGCCAAAAATACTAACGATGATCGACGGCACTTTCGGAAGTAGAAGTTAACGATTATGCTCGTCTTCGCAGCAGACGGTGACTTGACTAGGGTCAATTCAACAAAAACAAAGGAAAACAAATATGCATGCCTCAAAATTTAACTCATTTGTTTTTCCTTGTCTCTATCAAACTAACACCAACTAGGTCATCAGTTGTAAAACCGAGAATGACCGCAAGCTTCTACTTCTAAGGGGTGTCGTCAATCGACTTAAGAATTCAGAGTAATTTTTAACATTGGTCTACTATGTGGTCCACTGTAGTACCCGTCGTGAATGAAAATGATACAATATTGAATGAATACCATTGAAAGGGAGAAATTTGGGGGCACTGAATGAATATATACATGCCACTTCTGTACTTAAAACCTTCTGGTTTTTGTATTTTGAGGTGCAGAACTTTTCCTGGATAGAGACTTGCCTTCGTGGAAAATCAAAGTAGGAGAACATAATAATTCATTATACATACCAGAACAATAAAAGAAATCGGTAAGTGTTTGATCATATGAAACAGAAAATTGAAACCTGCAGCTCTTATGAAGTTTTTTAACAAAAAAAAGTTCATCAAATACCTTCATAAGATCCTGATCTAATGGTGCGCAAAATCCTCTCGCCAGCGTACAATAAAACTGGAAATGCAATGTACATCCATGTCTGCACATAGTAAGATACATAGAAAATGAAAATCAACACAAAAAATTGTACTGTAATTCTTTCAAGAGATTTAGTAACATTTATTGCTGTCTTAGGCATGTAAAATAAACACTAGTCACGAGAGCTTTAAATAATTTAGAAGAAGTCATGAATCAACAAATGAAAAATCTAGCATATATTTCAATATTCATTTGCTAAAGTGGATGTCCTATAAAATGCTAAGCTTGAATAATTCAATTCTTTTAACCATGTTATGTGATATGTGTAAAGTATCGTTGACTTGGTCAATGACTAATTTCTACTGTTAAACCTAGCTGATCATATTTAGTAGGGTCTCTCATTGTAACATAATGTTAGTAATAAAACCATTAGATTTTAATTTAGATCAAGAAAGTGACAAGGATGAAAGTAGAAAAGCGATATAGTGAGTCTTACTGTCTTCTCGATCCACTTGTCGGTGAGGAACAAGAACATGGAGTGAACAATGAGCAAAACATAGACAAAGACAAACAAATGGTGAGAATACCAAAAGGTGTTGTAACCCAGTGACTCTTCTGAGGGACAAGGGAAGCACAGGCGATTGACGCCTTGGCCACTTTGTTGCTAGTGAAAATGCAATGGCCATTAAAATGACCATGCCAATTCCACTTGCTACTTCTGTTGTGGCCAAAATTTCCATGTACGTTGGTTGGTGGTAGCCAAATCCTGCGGCAATTGTTTGCCGGAAAATTGATTTGTCTGAATCACTTATTCTTGGAAAATCACAGGCAAGGTGTGTCCCTCCCTGCATATATATCACACAAACAAAATACCATGTATTCCATTTTTACATTTTTCTTCCACATCAATGTTATTTTTAGTTAAACATCAGTGTCACAATATATGCATTTTGACATGTATTAAAGAAGGGAAATTAGATTCATATTAATTATTAACAAAGTTTCTTCTGCACTTAAGTTTAATTAAGAACTTCAAGATGAATGTAAAAAGTTGTATACTTTGTACGTCCGTTGAATCATTGATTTAATATTTTTATGTCATTTAATAAACTAGTACACCTTCAATTCATTCCTTAATTATTTTTTGGCAACGGACACATTAGTATGTAGAATGCAAAAAAAAAAAAAAAAGTCAATAGTCCCATATATTAGACTAAATTTTCTCTTATAATTAGGACTGCAGAGAGTAATAATCAATAATTAAATTAATACACAAAACAAAAAACCTGGTTCAACCCGTTCAATTTAACTACAATGCCACTGAAATCAAAGTGATTGACAAATTGACTGGTTTCCAATTCAAGCAAAATATTGATGCGTGGTGGTGCTAAATTATACCAACATTTTATGTAATTATGAACATAGTTTATTTTATACACTACAACAATGAATTAATCTCTTAAACTATTGAAATAAAATGGTGGAGGAATTAGAGCTAGCAAGTAAGTACCTTATGAAAGTTTCAATTGTTGGTGCTTTAGTATTTCAAAGATAAGAGCCATATTAAGTTTCAAATTTTCTTCTTCTTCTTTGCTTCTGTGTGCTCCCTTGTTTCATTGGAGAATTTGCCTTTGATAGACTTGTCTTTAATAGAACCTCCATTCAGATATCTACACATATATGTCACCAATAATAACATAAAGTATTTTCCATTATAAATAAATGGAAATGGAATATGGTAAATCATAATGTTGAGGTTAAATTGGTACTATATAATAAATATAATATAGTAATACTAATACCTCAATGTAGCCTTTGTTTTTGTTGTCCATAGATTCCATTATCAAAGCGGCATTATCCTCTGCTTCATCACGTGTCACCGATAGCTTATTTATCGAAGCGGTTAATAAAATTGTCTGCATAATATTAATAACATTTATCAATCAACGCACTCTTAATAATATTAATCAGCAATGCCAATTATTATATTTCTACCCAAAAAACGCCAATTATGATTAATAATGTACACCCCACTTGAATTGATTTTAGAGTTTGTCTGCGGAAGCACCAAATTACCAACATGAACATGCCAAATATGACAATGAACACATGATAATTTAAATGGTGCCACTCCTAGAATAATTAATTACTATAAGTTAATTAACTAATGTATATTAAATTAAATAATAAACTGCTTTATATCTGTCTCAGCAATTCTTCCATCCATGTTTCTATTACACCTAAAAGGTAAACAAAAACAAAGGAAAAAATTGGAGTTAATTTAGTAGAGCAGTTTTTTTTTAGAAATTGTAGTTGATTTATGAAATTGTAAAAAGTTGAGTTAATTTAATAGAGGAATTTTTTTGTACATGTCAAAGAACATTCGCATTCTCGAGTTAAAAGAATCATCATTCATCAGAGACCAAAAATTGTGCAATTCAGTTTTTGTGATATCTGATTTCCATTCCCCTTGCATCCCCTTAGTGCCCTTAGCAATTCTCTTGCCAAGTCCGGTGATGATTGCATCCCTATCCCTATAATTTAATACTGAATAATTAAAATAATGGTTCGTAAAATAAGATTAAAACAGGTAGGTATGGATATGATTTTAATTTTAATAGAAAAACAAACAAAAACCCTATAGGAGTATTAAGCATTACTCATCATAGCAATCAAATAAAGTATTTGAAAATGGATGATAAAAAAAGGATACAAGTTGTCTTATATAATGGCATTTTAGTGTATGCATAGAACATCGCTAAGGTGGCTAATTAACTGCTCTACTCTACTCATTATGATTCTTATGTTACGTTAGCGGTGCCACAAGGCAAACAGAACACATCAAAATTGATTTGTCAACGACACCATTTTATCTATCGGCTTCATCATCATGCATTCCAAATTTTGTTACAGCTCTTAAAAAAAATATTTTTTTTACCGTTGCGATACATTATTAATTACATGCAAAATTAATTACGGTTGATTCAATTAAATAGACAATTACTTTAAATTATGTTTAAAATTGTATTTAAATATCATGTAGTTGAATTTATCATAAATTTAATTAACAATTTATTCAACTAAATTAAGTCTATTTTAAAATATGATATGATTAATCATGTGTAGCGGATATAAGGAAGGAATGGAAGTCTTAATATCATTATTGAACAAATTATTATTATTTTGAATTTATTATTATCAATGAAAGAATGTGATAATGTATGTTACTATATAGTAGTATAAATTAAATGTTAACTTAATATTTCATATATTCTCACCAATGCAAAGGCCAAATTCGAACCATGTCACAACCAGTTCAGGGCCATTATCGGTCCAAGCCACTTGGTCGAACCGCTGCTCAACATCCTTCCACTCCGTTATTCCACCGTGACCAACAATGTCATTGATGAATGTCATTCCCATGTTTTTAATTGCTTCATTTTCTGCCACGTGGCGACATTGGCCTGCTTCATGTGAAGACTTGGACCCGGTTCGAACCGGAGATAAGGAATTAGTAGCATTTTCAGCGGTGCAAGAAGAAGAAGATGGTGATGAATTTAAGAGAGAAAAAAGAGAAGTTTTGGACTTCACATATCCATGATCCATTGATGGGTTTTGAAGAGTGAAATTTTAATATTGATCAAATTGTCATGGAAAATGAAGATTTTGTTTCCATCATTTTCTCAAACAAAATGTATAGTTTAATGATGGAATTAATAAAGTTTCTTCAAGGGAAAGAAGGTGAATAGATTTTTTTTAAGGAGCATGGCGTCAATTGAATGATTGCATTCAAGTTTGACCTTGTGAAGCAGTTAGTTTTTAGCTGGAGTTGCAAAATGGATTTGTTTAAAATAGTTTTTGTTTTACAATATACTAATTCAAGAAAGTGGAATTTTTTTTTTCTCATTTGTTTTTGTCTTCTTTTCATGAGTGTATAATATTTTATTTGTTGGAGATGAGTGGTTGAGCTAGGGAATTGATAAAAGACAAGTTTGATATGGTTAATTTTTGTTTTTTACTCAATATTGGTTTAATCAAGATAGTATATAAATGATTAATGTGTATGGTTTTGTGTGAGGGTGTGGAATATGCCATAATAGTAGTTAATTCAAGGTGATTAATGGAAGTTTTGGTGGATATTAGTCAGATTGTGAATGAATATGGAGAATTAAGTAAGGGCAGGTGAAGGTTAACAAATCCACGGCAATCAAAGGCCTGTGACATGTATGTGCTTTTCTTGTGTTGGTTGATGTTAGAGGAAAAGATAACAGTTAATTACTTAATTACCATTTAATTTTCCTAACTACTATATCAAGAATAGCTCACTGAATTCCGGCGTAAGAATGAATGAGGTAATTGTGATTAAGTAAACATCACTTATTATAAATGTTACTCTCTCTGTTATCTCAAATATAATTAAAAATAATAATTGTTTTTAATCTTTATACTAAATAGCACTTGTAGTCCCTTGACTTAATTTCGATTGAGGTTTTAGTCTTTTATCTTTTTTTTTTTTAATTTGGTCATTTATTTTAATTTTAAGTGACAATTTGATCTTTTATATTTTAAAATGTCAACAATATTATCCTTTTTTTTACAAAAATTAATAAAAATTTTCAACCAAAACCCATAAAATTAGTTATATTCTTTTATATAATACAAATTTTCATTAGATTAGTAACTCAAATCTTCCAATAAACTCATATTTTTATTCTTTATTTCACTTAAAATTAAAATAAATGACCAAATTAAAAAAAAAAGATAAAAGACTAAAACATTAACTGAAATTAAGTTAAAGGACCTATTTAGCCTAATTATGTACTGTATATTACTTTCATATTTCATACGATGTCTATTCTAAAATCACTAAAAAAAAATTTTAATATTGGAACACTTAGCCTGCGACGGTTAAGGGAGAACCGCCCTCGCTGCGACATTGCGACGAGTCTTGCGGTTGTTGTCAACCGTTGTCGTCCTTTAAAGAAAACAAAAATCAGTCATGCCTCTCATTTTCACAATCCGGCGTTGTCTTCGTTTTCCGGTCTCGCCTTAAGCAAAACCCTAAAATTTCCCAAAACCCACAAATCTAACAAACTCCCATTGTTGAAGAAAAACGAAATCCAACCCTAAAGAAAAACTACATCACCTCTGTCAAAGAAGGAAACGGTATCAGCTCTTGCAAACTCTCAATTTGTCAACTCTCAATCTATCAATCTCTCAAACTGCTAAAGAAGAAAAATGAAAACTAAAAACACCAACCCCACTCTGGCAACAGCACCGCTTCCCGCTTTTATCTCTAGTTGTCTCTGTCTCCGGCGACGACGTTACTTTCCACCTTTGTCTCCGACGACGGTGCAGAGCAACACTTTTGTGACGGCTTAACCCAATATCTCGTTTGTAAGTAACCCTATAACTAACAACAATTTTGTGGCTTGTTTGAATCTATTAACTTGAATGATTTGTGTATTTTTTTTTGTTTACATCTCTAATTTGTCTCCTTTCTAATCCCAATTCTACTGGTTTCTATAGTTATTGTGTATTATTTTGATTACAATACAATTCTTGTGTAGTCTTTGCATTCTTGTAAACTAAAAATCAACTGGAAAATGAACACAACAACAAAATTCCATGGTCATATATATAAACCTCTAATCAACTGAAAATAATAACACCAAAGCTTCCTGACATACCCTAAATCACCAAGAGCTAATACAGTGTTGCATTTTTTCTGGTTTGGAAGAATGCGTTCATAGCTAATTTCAAACTCACTGAGGATGAAATTGATTTTGTTAGAAAAAGTTTGTCTACTGCTTGTGAGGTAAACCAAAATGTGTTTTGTGTTCCTCACCCTAGCTATTACATCCTTGTTTATAATGTTGATAGTTATGCTGATTGAACTCGGGCAAAGGATTGGAATTTTGTAGTATTGTGAATCCAGGTGTAACACTGACAATTTTTCAATAATGGGAAATAATATGGTGATAAAGAAAGCTGAAATTAGATGGCTCCAATTAATTTGGGGATAGAAACTATCAATATATGGATTGCAAATGTTTAGAGTTGGGAAGGCTTGCTAAAATACACGTGCTTATTAAAAGTGCTCATTGAGTTGGAAACAACCTCAGATGTAGAAGCTACTTTGTATTTATTATGCTTCTTAAGAACACAATATTGTTGCTTTTTCCTTTTTCCTTCTTTGCGCTTAGGTTTTTATCATTAATACAAATTTGTTAGCATGTTCAACTAAATGTCTCTGAAACTAACTTTAAAAAAACTAAATGACAAAATTAAAGAGTCAAGTAACTTAGTTCAAGGGGAATTTGTCTTCTTTATACAATTTTGTTAATTGTTACTTGTTTATTTTTAAATAGCTTTGGACCAAGTGTAAATATGAGATAATATGGTTGGTAATCGGATTTTATGTGATAATGGCATTATTACTAGATTCTCCCAACAAAATATTTTGACTTATCAATAATGATCAATTAAATCTAGGAGGCATTCTTTGACTATCTTAGAGGACTTGACTGCTCTGATGTTGAGGTGTACGCTATTCCTGAGGGATCAGTCGTTTTTCCTAAGATACCCCTGCTTAGAGTTGAAGGTCCAATTGCTGTGAGTACTTGCCATCATTAATTCCCTCTTTTAATGTTGATTTGTTTCAAAGATGACCTATTTCTTGCATTAAAGTGACCGTTATATTATTCAGGTCGTTCAATTGCTGGAAACTCCTTTTGTGAATCTAATAAATTTTGCATCATTAGTTTCTACTAATGCTGCAAGGCACTGCAAAGTTTCTGGAAAATCCAAAACTTTACTTGAGTTTGGACTACGAAGGATTCAGGTTACAGTCTTTTGAAATACTTTTTTATGAGTAAAATTAGGTACTTACCTCCTTTAAACTATCTCATTTTGAATGTACGGGCCTGATGGTGGAGTAGGAGCATCAAAGTACTATTATATTGGTGGATTTGATGCAACAAGGTATTATCAATCAAACAATCTTTTTTACTGTTGATTTAGATGGCAAGGCATAGTTTGTATGAAATGGCATGTAATCCTACTTTTCAGGATTTGAGTGTAATTCCTGTTAGTTTGTACATTGTAAAAAAATTCAGTAAAAAAACTCCATCGTGCTAGGTGTTTTTGGCTATGGTTCAAATGATCGTTCTAAATCCATAATCACTGGTCAAAAGTTGGTAGTATAGACAGCAGAGCTAAATCAGTTGACAAACCAAAAATCATATTATTGAGAGCTGGTCTGGTTAAGGCTGAGTTCCCTTGTTCTTTGCATATAGTAACATATATTCACTAATTTGCACACAATCGCTTGGATCTTTTAATTTCTCACATTGCTTTTGTATAGCTTGGATCTTTCATAACTGCCTTTTCATGTGTGCCAATAGCAATGTTGCAGCGGGGAAGTTATTCGGGATACCGCTTCGTGGTACACATTCCCATGCCTTTGATAGCTCATATATGGTGCATAACCTATTCTCTGAAATTCGTTACTTGTTTGGTCAATATTTATGAAGAGAATTTTGTGTAATTTTATAAAAATGGTGTTTCAGTCTAGAAGATGAGTTTTAATTTCTAGGTGCCGTTACATGTAATTTTTGTTATTAATATTATTATACTTTTTATGACTTGAGACACTTTCTGTTTTGTTACTTATTTGTTACCTTTACTTTGTTTGTCTTATGATTTGCAGAGCCTTGATGAGATTCCAGACA
This sequence comes from Cicer cuneatum, assembly GCA_037974295.1. Lineage (NCBI taxonomy): Eukaryota > Viridiplantae > Streptophyta > Magnoliopsida > Fabales > Fabaceae > Cicer > Cicer cuneatum. Next base: position 48,288,105 of record JBBPBO010001986.1, read on the forward strand.
AGTCACTTCGTAGAAAAGATGGTTCAAGTACATGTGAAGATTTTGTTAGTCTGGTTCAAACATGGCTGAGCAAAATTCAGGTGCTAGGACATAAGCATTTCTATTCTTAGGCTATGTTTGAATTGATGGAAAACGATGGAATGGATTCGTAAATCTTCCCCTGTTTGGGTTAATTTGAAATAGGATGAAATGAAGTGGAGCAGTGGAATACAATGGAACTTTTCCCATCTTATTCATGCAATACCCTGCTCTTTCTTCTCTTCCAATTTGGGCAAAATGGAATGGAACAAATTTTATCTATTCCATCCAATTCCATTAAGTTCCACTAACTATTAGATATTCAAATATAGCCTTATTGTCATTTTATATGCCTCTCAACTATTTCTGTTTTTGTCATTTTAGTGTGTACGTGTCTGGTGTCATCCTTATGCAAGAACCCAATGATGTATATTAGGATATTAATTTAGGGTAATTAATTTCAGTAATCTTTTTATTTTCATACAACAAGTTTATATTCTGAAATATACTTTAAAAAATTTCACCTACTAAACTATATATATAATAAGTTTAAAATTAATATCTATCTATATTATATATATATATATATATATATATATATATATATATATATATATATATATTATGTAGATTAAACTTGAGTTGCTCTTATGCAAGTATGTATTGTGTTGATGTGTCATGATTTTTGGATAAATTTCCCATCCTATATCTATGATCTATCTATATCTATTTATATCTATATTATTATGTATTCTTCCAAGTATTTTGCTAGCTTGGATGAATCTTAAGCATGTGTTAATGTGCTGATATGGCATCCTTGCACAACCTTCCTCCTCTATGAAAACGTTGTCACCCTCACATAAAATATGTCTTTTAACGGTTTATATTCATAAAACCAATATGTCACCTCTAAAAATATTTTCCACCATCTATTACTCTATCTAATACTATTAATTAATGTATTTAAAGGTTACAAAAAGTCACGTCCATTGTTATTTTTGTTAATTATTATTGTGTCATAATTGAATTAAAAGCAATAATTAATTTATATAAAAATCAGATAGTTTATTGCCTGAAAAATTGAGATATTTTAATATGTAAAAGTTGCAGAATAAAATAATAGTATAAAATCCTAAAAAAAAAATAATAATATAATTAACGTCAATGAATGAAATTGTTATTATTGAATGAAAGTGTATGAACACTTATTTATACATGAATCATTCTAAGTAGTACAAATATTGAAAAGTTCTATTTCAATTGATTTTATCTGAGCCTGAGTCGGACTCCTTTGCTGCCATAGTGTCTGAAACTTCCGTCACGCCGCCGCCGTTGGCGTCGTCCTTAAAGATATTCTCATTATCGTGTATCTAATTATACCAGATATACTAGAGACTAGGGGTGTGCATGGTCCAAAAATCAAACTGAATTGCACCACAGTAATAGCGCAGTGTTTTTAAAAACCACTTTAAAAAAACCGGTTATTTTTTGAACCAGTTACAGTTCAGTTCTAAACCGGTTTAATATGTTTAATTGGTTTGAAACCGGTTTTTATTAAAACCAATTCGAACCGGTTTTTATTGAATTGTTTCAAATCAGTTTTTCATTGAATTTTTTAAAAGATTGATTTTAAAACTAGTTTTAAGTGTCAATGTCAATGTCGATGCAAGGACAATCATGAACTAGAACAAATAATTCACCAAAAAGGTTGTTGTAAATCAAATTAGTTCAATACATCCAATCAATCACCTAAAGGAACTAGTTGATGTTTTTGATCTGCCGTCTAAACTTAGTTTCTTAAATGGAGACTCAAACTCTTCAAGTAGTTCAATCTCAAACAGAACATCTTCAATAGCCACTGCCAATTTCTTATCTTCATCAGCATTGTGATAACAATCTCTTCTCTTGGCATCAAGAACAACATTTCTCCAAACAGAGTCACTGTTAATTAAAGTAGATGCATTTCCTAATATTCAAAGATAATATCTGCAAAAAAGTGAAAAACAAACTCAGTTTCAACCAACTTGAAAGTTGGAAGCAACTTAACAAAATGAACATAATAATTCATACCTAGCTCTAGTCATAGCCACATTTGTTCTATCTATTAGAAAGAAATATATGCGACAAGATTAAAACAATGTCTCTTTCAGAAGCTTCTTGACTGGTAAGTAAAATTGTGTCAGTGTATCGTCTCTAGAAAAGCATTGTCCCTGACCAAAGGTCAACTACAAATAGCCTAGAATAGGAGTCCTATTAGATGTGTTGTAAAACTACCTATAAAACGTGTGTCTGGTTCGGTATGGTTACAAACGAAAATTTCTACTACATCAACCGACCACTCTTCCAAACTTTCTCAACCCATTACCACAACCATTCTAATTAATTTCTATATATCCTTTTAAATCAATCCAAAACCAAAAGAATAGTAAAACACAAAATATCCATCACATGGCAAAACAAATTAACCTATCTTCTCTTCCAGAATTTTCCATTCCAATATACCAAGATCACAACAATACAATTAAGCAATTATATAAGCATAAAATTAAAGCAACATGATTAAGTAATGAAGAGTAAAGTACCTCCATCCATTGAACCAGAGAATATGTGTTTCAACTGACTAGGGTTCTTAGTCATACATGAAATAGCATCTACATGTCCATCCATTGCTCCTATAAAAGGTCTTGCAAAAATCTAAATTCACAACAACAACAAAAATTAAAAAAGTGAAAATCACGAACAGGCATAGTAAATATTCACATGAAAAATCAGAAAAAAGGAGGTGAAAAATATGACCTTGTCTAACTTGACAACATTAACAGCACAAACATATTCCAATGCCTTCTCTTGAGGACAAAGACTAGGGTCGTAATTACAAAACACGAAGACTAGGGTCGTAATAGCCACATTTGTTATGTCTATTAGCTCTAGTCAAGTATTAATTATTAACGAGTGTAGCAGAGGCCGAACAACCTGCGGCATCTTGGGAAGAAAGTATTTCTGCAAAACAAAAATAAAACAAAAAAACAAACATTTCATTATGTATCAAGTAATAATATAATAAGTAATAACACAATGTTAAATACACCTTTATGTATCTTACCTTGCTCAATTTGCTCAAGATTTTCAAGATCTTCACTAGTAATAAATGATAAAGATGTTTCGTCAAGCCAATCTTGGGTACAAATAAGAGCTTCCACGGTTGTCGATGTCAAAGAGCTATGGTAAGGATCAAGTACTCTTCCTCCAGTACTGAAAGCAGATTCAGAGGCTACAGTGGATATAGGTATAGCCAACACATCTCTTGCAATTCTTGCAAGTATAAGAAATCGGCTTAAGTTCACCTTCCATCATCTAAGTAAATCAAAATCCGGACAAGGTTTTTCTAAACGTTCTTCCAAATACTCTCCTAATTCAGATTCTGGTGTACTGTACTCGTCTGATTTGTAGAATTCAGAACAATCATAAGGATCACCAACTTCATTAAAAGCACCTGAAAAATTAGAAGAATTACCTAGAGGTGTCACCACTCTACCAGAATACTCATCATAGATAGACTTCAAACATGAATCTAACTTTTTTTTTCAAAGAAGTGGCATCATTACTAGTGTAAATCTTTTTTGCCATCCATATCACAAGTTTTACTTTTCGTCGAGGGTCTAAAACCATAGCAATCAACAACAACATGTAAGAACAGAGTTGCACCTAAGAGGGGGGTGAATTAGGTGTTGGACAATTTTTCTGTTTTTAGAGTTTTGGAGATTGTTTAAGTGACTGTTTGAAGTTTGTTTAATCTTGCTGTGTTAGTAAATGAAAATTGTAAATGACAAAAGGTAAAAACACACAGAGATTTATCTTGGTTCTCCTTACAACCAAGGGTACACCCAGTCCTCTTGCACCCCACAAGAGATTTTCCAATATCTGTTAGAATAAGTACAAGTCTAACCCTAAGACCTCAATTACAAATTCCTAACACTCTTCCTAAGATAGCACACCATTATCTTAGTTTACAACACTTGAAGAAAATACACCACTTTCTTCAAACAATAACCTTAATGATTTTTAAAACAATGTTCTTAATTAAGAACAACAGAATATAAATAGTTTGTGCAAGGATATCAATCCAATATACTTTCAAGTACAATAGAGAACCTTTCTCAATGATATGAAAATGTAGAGCATGTACTTGAAGTATGAAAATATAACTTTGAAAAGTTCACAAAATATTTCAGAAAGTTGTTCAAAGTTCGTGGTAGGATTGATAAGTTTAAAACTAAAGATTTGAAGTATTTATATTCCAAGATAATACTTCAGATCAATGGCAATAATTCCCAAACGTTTTGATGAACTTGTGCAATGTTTCAAAACTGAAAAGTTGCATTATTTCAAAGTTGTATTCGAATACAGTCTTAGTGTATTCGAATACACTTCTATAACGTTATGTTTATATTTGAAATTTGAACCTTGTAGTCGAATACAATATCTTGTAGTCGAATACAAGTACGGGATTTTTTCCACTGACTTGAGTTGTATTCGATTACACAAGGCTGTAGTCGAATACAAATGTTTAAAAATAGCTACTGAATTGCAATCTGTATTCGACTACGACACTTCGTATTCGAATACAGATCTTCAGTTTTAGCTTCTGACTTGTAGTCTGTATTCGACTACGATACCTCGTATTCGAATACAGATTTCCAATTTTGTAAAAACTTTATTTTCAAACAAGTTTATGTTATTAAATATTTTCATAAAATATTTTAATGCATATGCTATTAGAAGGTTCTCATAATATTGTACTTAAATTGTATTTTGATTTAATATCAAATGCTTTTACCTAAATATAAATTTGAAAGATAAGTTGCTTAAAATCCTTTTTCTTTTTTATCAAGGATCTTTTTGTCTTCGTAAAAAATGTAGATCTTTAATTTTCACAACATATTCAGGCAAGTAGGATCTCCCCAATATTTCTCGTATTTCGCCTTCATCTTTTTAGCCATTGACTTGGCTTTTTCATCTTCGTTATTACACATTTCAGAAATTTTCATCCCGACACCGAAAACCTCAAACATATACAAGTTGCTTGTTAAATAAGAAGATACTGAAATGCGTAGTGTAGCTTCATGAAATAACTTCAGGAATGGAAGAATTAAAGCAACATGCTCTCAATCTTCAGGTGTAGGCACACCTTTTTCCTTATTCACTTCATTAACATATTTCTGGTATTTGAATTCAAACTCTGTAAAGGTCTTTTCATGTTTCAAAGCAGCATTCAACATTGTGTATGTTGAGTTCCACCGAGTCTCACAATCTAATCCAACATAACCTTTATAATTTAACTTAGGATAAATACATTGCTTAAATATATCAAACCTCGAAGGAGAACGTCTAACATATTTCACAGCTCCACGAATTCTCAAAATAGACTCATTTATTAAGCTTAGTCCATCCTTCACAATAAGATTTAATACGTGTGCACAAAATCGAGTGTGAAGGTACTCTCCATTCAAAACTAGACCATTCTGCGATAGAAGCCATCTTTTGAGATGTTGAATTCCAACATCATTTGAGGAGGCGCTATCTACTGTCACACTAAGCACACGACCTAACTCCCAACCATTCAAGCACTGTTTAACCGTTTTGGCCATTATTTCTCCTGTGTAGTTAGTAACTTGAAGAAAATTTAAAATCTTCTTTTGCAACTTCCAATTGTTATCAATGAAATGAGCTGTGAGACACATGTAATTAAAGTCTTAGGTGGATGTCCAAGTGTCGGTGGTGAGATATACTCGATGACAATGTTGTGACAAAATATTCTTCAACCTTGTTTTTTGTGTGTCCCATTGCTTTAAAATATCACGTGCTAGTGTAGTGCGTGATGGAAATTTAAACCTCGGTTGTAAACCATTAGCAAATTTATGAAAATATGGATGTTCCACTTGTCGAAACGGGATTTCCGTGGCTACAAACATGTTCATCAAGTCAATTCGACTTACTTCTTGGTCAAATTTGGGAAAAGAAGGGGATGAACTAACAACTTCCCTACTTTCCATTGAACATGAAGCTAATTCATGCTCCCTATTCGCCACATTTTCTGGATAATCTTCACATCTAGTCAAATGGGCTCGCATCGCACTTGTTCCACTGCTGTATTGGATAGTGCAACCACAATAATTGCATGTTGCTGATTTTTTTTGCCTTGTTGTGGGGTAAAATGATTCCATGCTTCCGACCTATTTTTAGGCTTAGGCGGCAACATAGCAGTATTTGAAACTGAAGGAGGAGGAATAGAATCAAAACTCCCTTCCATCTCAGAGTCTACAATGTTATCATGACCATCCATGTTGACGTTCTACTGAAAAAATTGACAAGAGATACATGTCAAAAGTTGACAAGAGATAGATAAATTTTAATTCATGTCGTCCAACAAGTGAGTCAATACACATCAAATGAGTCAATGACCAGTCCAGATTTTAAAATAATTGATTCAACTACTCATTTGCTTAGATATAAACCTGGTATAATATTTCAAAATAGTTTACTCAGTAATGGGGTTTATGAAGGAAGAGAAAGGACTTGTGGCCAATAATGGAGACAAGCGAGCACAAGCTATCTAGAACAAATATAAAGCAAAGATGGGAGATCCAAAATTGCAAAACCAGTAAGAAATAATCTAATAAGAACCAGTAACATAGCACCGCACACAAAAAAGAAAACAAATTTATCCAAAAACAAATAATGTAAGGCAGTACCATGATAAATATTTTAATGGACTAATTGAGAAGTTAAATAAAGAGAGATTAAATAAAGAGAAGCAATAGATTAAATATTCAATTTGAATGATTTATTTTTTGTATACATGATATATTCAATTTTGCCTTTGATTAGGTTCTGGAAGCAAGAGAAATTAAATAAAGAGATGCAACAAATTTGTTTTAATTTTGCAAAAACTCTAATACACACACAAACGCTACATTAGCTTTCCATGAACATACATAAAACACATTACAATTAAATACATAGCAAAGGGAAGAAAGGATTTATTTACCTTCATGATCATTTAGTCAAGAAGGTTGTAATAATCATTTTGTATCAACAATAGTTGGAATAGAATTATATTTAGAGTGAAAATTTGTACACTTCATGTTTAGTTTCAGCTTTTGTTTCACCGCAACATTGAACTATTATGCCACCTTTTTTCAATGATATTAGTTGAACATCTGAATTTTAAACCTCCCAATTAACATAAAAACCTTCAATGCTAATTGTATACTTGTTATCATATGCAACCCAAGTTGCAACCATCTCACTATGAATTAAAATCATATATTCAATCATATTATGTTTCCTTATATGATTATTTTACTTTATAACTAATAGTTTTGGCAAAGGGAGGCATACATTTTAAGGCAAGAATTACAGAATCTACAAAAATGTCAAGCAACAGCAAAAACTCTTCAATTTTCAATGGAAAGTTCAGCGAAAGCCAAAGAACCGGCATCATCCCTCTCTTGAACTCACTGTCACCATTTTCGTTTATATGACTACTGCTATTGCTACTACTAGCAGAATTCATAGAAGCTGTTTTAGTTGATTTTCCTTTGTGATGATGATCTTTTTCTTTATTTCCACTACCCTTCCCTTTTTCCCTTTCTTTGCTTCATTTTTGTGACCATCATAATTATCATCTGACTTATTCAACTCAGCTTCTAATTCCTTTCTCTCTTCTTTTGTCAAAACATCATCAAGCTTTTTAACATCCTTCTTCTTCTTCTTCTTCTTCTTCTTCTTATTATTATTATTAATATTAATATTATTATTATTGTTATTGTTATTGTTATTGTTATTGTTATTGTTATTGTTATTGTTATTGTCTTTTGGAGGTAACTTAACTTGAGCTTGAACACCAAGTACCTTTTTGGATCTCACAGTTAAAACCACATTTTGCATATCATAAACTTTACTTTTTCATAACCTTACACTTTCTTTTCTCTCTTTTTTCCTCCATGTCAATTGAGGAACAATAAGTGCTTGACTCACATCAATTCCAACTCTTACAACTTTAGCCTCATTAGATTTTTTAGCCAAATATTGTTTCATATCTTTCTAAGTTGGTTTGGAAGGTGCAGACAAATAAGGAACAACAACTTCTTTTTTCTGATGTGAAACCAAACAGATAAATCCAGGTTTTATTCTCTCATCATCAGATTCATCACCAAGAAAAAGTACACTTTGATCAGATCTTTTAATTCTTAAACCATCAAAACTAGCCAAAGTCAAATCAGCTCTCATATTAGCACCTCTTTTCCAAATCTTATAAGTATCCGAAGGTGCAATCCTCGATATAAAAGGTATCACAGAACTCTCAAAATGGAAAGTAATCTCCATATAAAAATCTCTCATCTTTCTCATCGTGGCGGAATAACGAGGAAACCTTTTGTACCATTTTTCGTCTAATTCGTTGAAAGAATACTTGATCATAAGCAATGCTATTTTATCTTGTTTTTTAATGATAGCTTGTTTAAGTTACCTTACAAGAAAACCTTCGGTACAACCTTTTTCAACTATCCATCAAACACTTCTCTAATACAACATTCATTAATTATACTACAAAATAGTATATGTATATGAATTCACACTACTCTTATACAACATTCATTAAGCTCAATGAATGAGAACACTAACATTTTGAGGACACAGGCAATTGATGGGAGAACAACTTTATGATTTGAGTATCAGAAATCTACAAGATCTAGAGAATCAATTGGAACTGAGTCTCTAAGGAGTCCGCATGAAAAAGGTTAACTACCTTTTATATTCAGAAGGAATGAATACATAATCTAAATCTGCTTAAATGATCAAACTAGTTAACAATTTTAATCAAATTCTGCAGGAGAAAATTCTGACAGACAAAATCCAAGAGCTGAACCAAAAGGTAATTCTAAATTCTCAGTAGTGACCTTCACTAATTTTCCTCTCAAAACTACTAGAATGATCTTTAACTATTTTTATTTACCTTTCACCTAAATTCTGAATTATCAAGGTTCTATACTCTAGGAAAATAAGAGAGTTAAGACAAAAAGTGCATTATTTCTAAAATACTAGAAAGACAAAACAGAACACACAAAATACAAAACATCCTTGTCCCAAAAATGCAATTTAAATGTTAAAAGACTTCTGAAATATTTTATATGCAGGGGTTCAAATTTAAACCTGCCACAGGCCATTTTTGTACACTTATATGTGTAAATTTCATTATTAAACTGTTTAGAAAGAATAAAAAAACAAAGCAATTCATCAAATAATGCATAACAGAAACAAAACAAATATATAGAAGATTACCTTGATTTGGTAAATTGTTACTGTTGCTTTGGCCTGTGAGGAACCTATGGCGTTCAAACAGCTGAAAAAATCCACTGATACATCCAATTTGCTTCTGCAATTATGGAAAAAAAACCAGTAAGAACAAGAACTCCGAAAAGCCACATCCACTGGAATCATCATCAACAACATGCACTAATCTAACATCATACTAAACAATTATCATAACTAGTCACACACACAAGAAACAAGCAAAAACAACTAACAAGACCACCTACATTTCAATAACTCAAATAAATCCTTCACCTACGGAGCAATCATACAAATTGAAAAGATTTAGCAATGTTCTTACTTTTAGTTTGACAAATTGATCCAACAAATGGGTCTTCAACAAATGAAAATGGGTCTTCATTTGATATTTTACGATGGAATGAGAATCAACGGTGAAGGAAGAGAAAATGAAAAATAGAAACGAAAACGAGAAAAATTGCACGCGACATGTAAGACCCTTAATTTTTAATTAAAATGATGGAATTAATTCTAAGTGTATTTTGGGGATATTTGTAAAATATTTAATATATGTATTTTTGGAGTGAAAATATATATATAAATATTTATTTTGGAAGATGAATTAAGATTATTGGATTAAGAATAAATTAATTTAATTACGAGTAATTAAATTAACAGACAGTTAATTAAGGGATTAGCGACTAATTGCGACGAGATTGGTAAAGTGCTGAGGATCAGACAAGTGTCGGGTGAGGTGGCACCCACACAAGCCTATAAATAGGAGTGAGAAGGATGGTGAAATCAGAACATCATTCCTCCTCCCTCACTGCTCATACTGCATGTAACAGTGCCCCTTTTCCCTCCCATTCTGTTTGCTGTCTTATGTTTCCAATTCACGATTTCAAAGAGAAAAGAGGGAGTTCCTCAAAAGTACCATTACTTGAAAATCCAGGCACCAAAACACCAAACCCTCAGTACAAAAGTTGTTCCCCACACCATTACGGAGCTAGAGAACCCACTTTCGTAGTAGCGAACGCAAGACGGGAGTTTCGCCGTTTTTGACGCATACACGCGAGCAGTAGCAGAAACACAACAAGGGTAAGGGCACCTTCCACTTTCTAGTTGCATTAGGGCTGTAAATGCATAACTGGCATAGCATTACTGATGTTTTCATCACTATTTTGAAGAAAAACTATCTTGCAATGACATTTTGAAAAAAATGAAGAAAATGCATTCTGTGATGTGTAATGAATCTGTGATGTTGCTGTTCTGGTTGTTACTGCAATGCTGTTTGGTTTGTGTGGGAAAACTGAAAAATATTTTGCATGTTATTTTAAAGGTGATTAAAATACATGTACATAAACTGTTTTGAATGTTGTTATAAAATGCGAAAACACATTTTGTTGGTGGTTGCTGCTATGTGATGATTTCTGTTTGACTGAATGTATTAATGTCATTCTGTTGGTGTGAGAAAGTTGAAATGCTTTGCATGTTGTTCGGATGTTTGAGAAAACTGAAATGCTTTGCATGTTGTTCTGATGGTGTGAGAAAGCTGAAATGCTTTGCATGTTGATTCTGTTTGTGTGAGAAAGCTGGGATATGCTTTGCATGTTGTGTGGTTGTGTAAGCATACTAGAGAATACCATGCATGTTGTTTTGAAAATGCATGTTCTGGTTCTGAATGATTCTGATGCTGATCATTCTATTTCTGCTTCTGATGATTCTGGTGGTGACTATTCTGTTTCTGTTTTTGTTTCTGGATGTTTTGGTGTTGATGTTTCCGCTTCTGTTTCTGTTTTGAGTGATTCTGGTGATGTTGAGGTTTTCAAAAGAAAAGGGATTTTAAATGATGAAAGTGTTTTCTTCTGGAAAATCTGTATTGATGTAAAAGTATGAGTTTTGTGGTTTAAAAGAGTGATAAAACTGTTTTGGGGTTGTGCTGATTTTTCAAAGGAAACAGTTTGAAATGTGTTGAAGTCTCAAGAAAATTTCACTGGTTTTCGAAGGTGTATTCGAATACAACATGTGTGTATTCGAATACAACCTGTCAAGCTTCTGTTTTACTTAAGTTTTCAAACTTGTATTCAAATACGAGCCCCTGTATTCGAATACAGAGGAAGGATTTTTGCTTCTGACTTAGCATTTGTATTCGACTACGACCCTGTTGTATTCGAATACATAAGTGAAATTTTAACATTGTATTTGCATCTGTATTCGACTACAGGCATGTTGTATTCGAATACAGAATGCTGGTTTGCACTAGTTTTTGCTTCTGTATTCGAATACAAGGGAGCTGTATTCGGATACAGATTCGGGTTTTTCCAGAAACTCAGTTTTTAGCTTCTGTATTCGAATACAAGGAAGCTGTATTCGAATACATATTTGTGTTTTCCAGAAAATCAAGTTTTAAACATTGTCATGTGAATTTTTAAGTGTTGGGAAACTTTGAGAAGGGTTAAAATGATTTAAAATGGAGTCTTTGAAATAGTCTTAAAAAGGAGAGGATGATGTTTTGAAAACCTTCAATGACCTGGGAGAAAATGCTGAATTTTCAATGTTTTGTATTCTGTATTCGACTACAAGCATTTTGTATTCGAATACAGAATGTAGAATTTGCAGTTTCATGCTTCTGTATTCGAATACAAGGGGGATTGTATTCGAATACAGATTCGAGTTTTCAGAAATTCCAAGTTTTCAACAGTGTTTTGTAAACCCTAAGTGTTGGGGAATATTGGGAATGTTTGTGGTGAATTAAAATGGAACTTTTGGTGATATTTTGAAGTGGTGGTGATGAAGTTTTTGAGACTTTACTGATGTAGTGAAAAATGTTGATTTGTGCACTGAGACTGCCTTTGTATTCGAATACTAAAGGGCTGTATTCGAATACAGAGTGTAATTCTGCACTGTTTTTGGCTTATGTATTCGAATACAGAGAAGCTGTATTCGAATACAGATTCGTATTTTCCAGAAATCTAAGTTTTAAACATTGTGTTATGAATTTTAAGAGTTTGGGGAAACATTGCAAAGTGTTAATGATTACTTGATTGTTTAATCATGATTGTGATGATGATAATCTTGATTGTGCTGAGATGTTTACAAAGATGATGGAAAGGTTGAATTTTCCTGATAATGCATATTGTTTCAGTGAAGAGAAAACACTGCATATTCATACATTGCATAGTCAAGTGGTACCCGCGATGGGCCACAGAGTAATGCGCAACCACGTGCTGATCTGTTGAGCGATTGCACGAGTGCTGGTCTGTTGAGCGACTGCACTAGGTACTGATCTGTTGAGCGATTGTACCTTGGTACATAGGTGTTGGTCTGTTGAGCGGCTGCACTGGTACTGGACTGTTGAGCGTCTGTACCCTGAAATGCGCAATCACGTGCTGATCTGTTGAGCAATTGCACGAGTGCTAGTCTGTTGAGCGACTGCACTAGGTACTGATCTGTTGAGCGATTGCACCCTGGTCTTGAGGGCCGTTAAAGTCTTACATATTTAAATTGTGATGGTCTGTTGAGCGACTGCACCTTGGTGATTCCAAGAAATTGTATACATGAGCATATACATATTGCATCGGGGTGATTGACCGGTGGGTCACGATTTGGATTATATGATGATGATTGGAAATTGATGTGTGTGAGTACTTTACAGAATCTGAATTTCTAATTAATTATTGTGATTGCTGAAGTGTTGGCTGTACTTACCACATATTTTCATAATAATTGGCTGCTGTTTTTGAAAAGGCATATATGTCATTAAATTTCAAATGAGCATCATTATTTTCATCATTCTCATATGTTATACCATGGATATAATTGTTGCTGTGAGATATATGCTATGTGATTATTTGTTAATTTCGGTCGGTGAGCCTTGCTATTATATTGTGGAAATTGGGCTTTGCCCTCAGATGCCCCCCAAGCCCATGCCACCCGTGGGACCCGAGACGACGGAAACGTCGCTCGACTTCATTGATCGTGTCGTGCCTACTGCTTGGGTTTACGACCCCACCTCAAGCAGGGCTACATACACGGGGAGATTGAAGATGACTTGTAGGACTAATGGAGTGGTGTACTACGTGGAGCACAGTTATGCGAGGATTGACTTTCCTGTGCCTTCTCGTTTGATTTTGGAGGCGCACGGAATTTTTGATGATGCTGAGGAGCCAGCTAGAGGGGTTGAGACGGAGGCCACCGTATGAGTGGTGACTCCTAACCCGGTGATTGAGGAGATGCACATGAGTCTGAGACGGAAGAGAAGAACGAAGAGCCGAAGCCAGTAGCAGTTGATATTCCGGGTCCGTCTAGGATCTCCGATGATTGTTACGAGATTCCGGCACCGCCGAAGCGACCGAGACTATGCATCGATCTGACTTCCGAGGAGACTGACCCCTCTCTGTATGATGATGAGGAGGAGGTCACATCGAGGCGAGTGGCGGAGTCAGATGAGACTTGTTTGGGATGTGGAGAAAATCCGTGCTACTGTAGCTTTAGTGCATGATCAGTTAGACTTGATGTATAGGATTTGAGCTGGAAATGTAATTTGTTTTATTTTGGAAATATTTGTACTACTTTTCCGCTAAACCATGCACTCTGATATTTTTCTGTTGGTATGATATGACACTGATATTTTGGAATGTATTAATGTTTAATATTAAATTTCCAGAATTAAGTACTTAGTGATATTACGATAAAGTTATTTAATTACGTTCATCGATTAATCTACGACGTACTATTTTTAAGAAACGGATTAAAGGAAACTTTTTATTTCGATTCTTTTGAAGTGATGGATTGGAAAATTATTTTTAATTAATTATTTTAAAAATAAAAAAAAATACATTCGCGCTGTGTTTTAAACTCGGGGTGTTACACGACACTTACGACGGTAGATGACGACGGAGATGCGATGGCGAAGTTGAGACGGATACGAAAATGATTACGTTGGCAACGATGACAAAGATGACAAAGGAGATGTCCTCCGGCCGCCGGAGAGAGTAGGAGGAGGAGAGCATAGCAGAGAGAAGAAATTGATTTTAGGCTAGGGTTCAAATATTTTGAATTTTGGGGCTAGGGTTTAGTTTTTTGATGTGTTCAATGAAAAAAAAATTTATGATATTTAATACAAAAATGTTTGAAAGTGGTTCAAACTGGTTTTTTTAAAAAGGTTTAGTTAACTGGACTTTTTAAAATTTATGGTGCAGTTCATAAACCATTTAATTGGTTTGGGCTTTTCTGGTGCAGTGCAATCCAATTTATGAATGCAGTCCAATTAACTACATTTTTTGCACACCCCTACTGGAGACGTCTCTCCTTCATATAACAACCTATATATTTTGTTAAATCTAGAAGTTAATTAATATAAAACTGTTAATTTAGAAAAAAATAAAAATAAGTAGTTTAAATTTCGATTAATTAAAGAAGGGGCACTAGAGTAATATTTAGATAAATGAATGGTAAAAAAGGAATTTCCTATAAAAAAATTTCTGTTACAACATTCATCTCACCGGTACTATGATGATACACCCACATTTGAAATAGTTGCATGTTAAATTTTATGTATGTTAATTTGGTGGTTAATTTAAAATGTGCATTGTTTTGGGTTACCCACACCTGAAATAGTTGCATGTTAAGTTTTATCTATGTTAATTTGGTGGTTAATTTAAAATGTGCACTGTTTTGGGTTATACGGATTAGGAGAATTAGAGTTTTTTTTTCCCTCTGCATATGATTTCCGTTTGAATCAAAGACGCATGATCAAATTATTATGGGTTTAGTGTATCACTAAGTTATTTGTGATTGTTGTTGATCAATGATATATTGCATATATAACATAATAAAAACATTTCAGTACAACATCATTAATCATATCATATATGATCTTATTCACGGTGGGAGATTAATAATAGTTTTGTTTTTCTCAAAACAAATAATAATAATATTGACTAATAACTACTCACCGAAAATTGTATAGATTTAATAAATAAACAAAAACAAAATAATATAAACAAATAATAATTACAAATATATTAATGATCCTTGAAGTTTAAAAATTTATTAGTAATACTTATTAGGAGTTAAAAAAAATTAATATGGAATTTGAGAGCTGAGAATTGAAAGAGTTCAAAAAATAATATATAATATAGATAATAATGTCAACAAAGGACATTGTTATTATTATTATTATTATTATTATTATTATTATTATTATTATTATTATTATTATGTTTTAGAGTTAACCTCTCAAATTCAATATTTTTTTTATAACTCCTAATTAATAGTAATTACTATTAATTGTTAACTACTTACTAAAATAGAATTGGAGGAGTTAAAAAATTAATATATGATATATGTAATGTCAATAAAACACATTACTAGTATTATTAGAATTATATTTTAGAGGTTAACATATTTATTCGTTACAATATATGAATTATATTAAATTGTATCTATTTTATTTTAGTGTAGCTTTACTTTTACTTTTGTCGCTTTTTAGTTCTCTATGCCCCTCATATTCTTGTTTTTCTTTTATTTAATCTAACTTTAGCTTTAGAAAAAAAATTCTCACATCAAAATTGTACTTGTTTTTTGTTTATACTTTATATTATTATTTTTTTTATCGATTTTATACTATTATTTTATTATGCAACTTTTATATGTTAAAATATCTCAATTTTTCAGACAATAAACTATTTGATTTTTATATAAATTAATTATTGCTTTTAATTCAATTATGACACAATAATAATTAACAAAAATAACAATGGACGTGACTTTTTGTAACTTTTAAATACATTAATTAATAGGTTAAATAGCATCCGCGGTCCCTATAACTTAATTTCAGTTAACGTTTTAGTTTTTTATCTTTTTTTTTTCTTTATTTTAATTTTAAGTGACAATTTGATCTTTTATGTTTTAAAATGTCAACAATGTTATCCTTTTTTTTTACAAAAATTCATCAAAATTTTCAACCAAAACCTATAAAATTAATTATATTCTTCAATATAAACAAATTTCATCAAATTCGAAACTCAAATCTTCAAATAAACTCATATTTCCATCTCTAACAACATTAAATAAAGAATGAAATTTGATTAAATTTTTGTATGAGTTTATTTGAAGATTTGAGTTACGAATTTGATGAAATTTGTATTATATTAAAGAATATAATTAATTTTATGGGTTTTGGTTGAAAATTTTGATGAGTTTTTTGAATTTTTGTAAAAAAAAGGATAATATTGTTGATATTTTAAAACATAAAATATCAAATTGTCACTTAAAATTAAAATAAAGGACTAAATTGGAAAAAAAAGAAGATAAAAGACTAAAACCTTAACTGAAATTAAGTTAAGGGACCACTAAATCATGAAAAAAAAGAAGATAAATGACTAAAACGTTAACTGAAATTAAGTTAAAGAATCACGTGTGCTATTTAGCCTTAATTAATATTATTAGATAGAGTAATAGATGATGGAAAATATTTTTAGAGGTGACACATTGGTTTTATGAATATAAACCATTAAAAGACATTTTATGCGAGGGTGACAACGTTTTCATAGAGGAGGAAGGTTGTGCAAGGATGCCATATCAGCACATTAACACATGCTTAAGATTCATCCAAGCTAGCAAAATACTTGGAAGAATACATAATAATATAGATATAAATAGATATAGATAGATCATAGATATAGGATGGGAAATTTATCCAAAAATCATGACACACCAACACAATACATACTTGCATAAGAGCAACTCAAGTTTAATCTACATAATTAATATATATATATATATATATATATATATATATATATATATATATATTTATGTGATTTGTATTTGTGTTTAGATTTGTCAATTTCTTCACCTTCATCTGTATTTGTGTCAAAGAAATATAGCACTTGTTTATGTGGTACACCCCTTATAAATTATTTGAGTTGAATAAAAACTTTAACTGTGTACCTACAATGAGACAAGTTCTTTATCCAATTGTTAATAGTTTTTATGTGAGGAACTTTTGTTGAGAGTTTACTATTTAGCACTTTGAATTATGTATCAATTTGGGAACCAATTTGCGGGCACTGTTACTGATATGAAGTATAATATTTGGTTTGGTATTCTGCTAGTGTTCTCCATGAAGAGAATTTAAATTTGGATGTTGACAAATGTGCATGAAAATAATTTAGGGTTTATTCCTAATTTGTGGAAGCTGTTTATTTTTTAGAATTATAAAACTAATTCACACAAGCGACTTTGTAAAAAGCATTTTATATAGATTATTTCATATCCATTTGTCTTTTTTTCATGGTCTTTTTAGATAGCTAGCTGTCAACGACCATGGTTGATTTTGGGGTTTATTCCTGATTGAGTTAGGGTTTAATTTGTCGAAGTGGTTTAAGTTTTTGAAATTTTTAAGATTAACCCATGGTGGATTTTGGGGTTTATTCCTGCGCAAGTAACGGTGTTAATCTTAAGTTTGCTTTTGCTTTGTAGAAATGAAATACCAACTTATACACATTCTCTTGTTAATTTATGTTCCTTATTTTCTGGATTTTGTTTTGATTCAAATATTGTATATGGTTTTTGGTGATATCAATTTTTGTTCTCTGTGTTTGCTGTTTATGTTTTATGTTTTTTTTAGTTTACTTGTAAAGAACCGTTGTTTTGTGTGTTTCTTTAAAATGAAATAGCCTAGTAAAAGATCACGTTGCTGGCTGATTTACTTTTTCCTGGACTATTTTGTTATTCTTTTATCGAGAACCCTAGTAGTCTATTTCTTTTGCTTAGGCAGTTGATAATTTGGTATCTTATCCTTCATATAATCTCAAGTGTGTAGCAACAACAGCTATTTAGGTGTTCTTTTTGGTTCATTGGTGATGCATCTTTGACATGTAGATCATAATGAGTTTCTAAAACTTTTCTAAATTCATTTTATATACCTAAATTTTAAAATGAAAGCTACAGCACTGTAGTGTGTGTGTGTGGAATTTGAAGCAATTGTTATTGTTCCGCGATACACTGTTTAGTACAAAGTGTTGTCACAAAACGACTACAATGGCGCTACAGTGCTGTAGTGCATAGCAGAATTTGACCAAACCACTATTTTATGCAATTTGCGATTCACAACACTGGTGTATAGGAGCATGGCATATATACATACGTTTTCTGTCATTGTTATGTAGAGTTGATAATTTCTCACTGTTGTCGTTTAAGTTTGCTATGTGATTTTTGCTTAGTAATTGCCTTGAACTTATAACTTCTTGCTTTTCCCTCCAGAAATTGATGAGATAAATATGCTAAGACACTCCGTAGTTGACAAATGGTTGGCTTCTGGTAAGTTAAATATGTCGCACGAATTTGATGATGAAGATGGGCCAATAACTTTTAAAAGGAACTCAATGTCGAAGAGTAATGAATTGCATTCAAAAAGGAGGAAGTTAACTTCTCATTGCCATGATGGAAAATCATACAAAAAGACCTCTGATGTGCCTTCTTCAAATAGTGAATGTTCTAGCTCACAAAATGGTAAGGTAGTCCCATCTGCTAAGGCATCTTCCGTGGAATGTTTGGTTGGTATATTAAAAGCATCAACATCAAATCTCAAAACTTATACCCGGTCCTCTTCAGCTAATTCAAATTCTACAAACCATCTTAAAGAAGACAAATGTGAAAATTCTGAGGATGAGGAGGATAAAATACCGTTGAGTGCTAGGATGAAGATGAACAATGACAATGCTAAGAAAGCAACTCCTAATTATGTATCTACGCTGTCTGTCAAGAGACCACTCGATAAACTTGACTCATTACCTTCTTCTGGTAAGAAAGCAAAACTCTCAGATTTAGCTTCATCAATTAATGCTAGACAAATATCGGCAAAATCTGAGCCGCAGGTTGAGGAGGAAGAGGATGACGATGATATCCCTCTTTCCCTGGTAATGAACAATTTGGCCACATTAGTGGATAATAAATCATCTTCATTGAAGAAGTTCACTAAAGTCAATAAGGGTGCTGCTCCATCTTTTAAGGAAAAGGAAAAGTTAAAAAAATCAGAACATTTAAAATCTACTAAACTTCATATCATATGTCATAGTTTGTTGGTAGAATTGGGTTAGGCCCGAACCAATGTCGTCTTGAAGCTCCATATCTATGCGAAGTGGTTATGTGGTCATGATTTTTTACTTGAAGGGGTTATGTGGTCATGATTTTTTACTTTATAATTTTTTTTCTTGTTTATCTTTCTCTATCTAAGCTTTTAGTTTTGAAATGTCCTTGTGAAACCGTTAGTTTCCATTTTTTCTCCGGGATGCTTTTTATGACTATTTTTTGTTAAATCTTTAGGTTGGCAATTTTAGAGTTGAACCTCCGGGATTGTTCCGTGGACGTGGAAAGCATCCCAAGGTTATGACAATTGGTATTGTTATTGTAAATAAAAACATGCAAACTGACTCAGATTTAATGGATTTCACACATCTATGCATTTTAAGATTATTTATGAGTATCTGACAAGTTTTGGCACTTAACGACTTAAACTTGATGTTATTAGACAGGCCACGTGAAAAAGCGCATCCGTCCAAATGATGTCATAATTAATATTGGAAAGGATGCACCAATTCCCGAATGCCCTATTCCTAGTGAAAGGTAGTATCATTGTTCAGAAACTTCTTGGCGAACAAATCTTGAAAGAAAATTAATTCCACGAATTGAAAGTTCATTGTTATCTTCTGAAATCATTGATTTGTGTGCCCATGGCAGCTGGAAAGAAATAAGACATGATAATACATGGAGCTGGTTAGCCAAATGGCGTGATCCAACCAAAGCAAAGTCATCCAAATATGTGTTTCTGGCAGCTAGTAGTTCCTGGAATGGGCAGAGCGACAAGGAAAAGTATGAGAAAGCAAGGATGTTGAAGGTGCGTTCCTCTCTATATACTTTATTAATTCTGCATTTTGACATGATATAGTGCAAGGTAATTAAAATTGAACTGGACTTTGAACCAATGTAGGCAAGGTTGAAGGTTCAAAAGTTTGTTTTTTGCATTATTGCTAAACAATCCCAACATTTTTCACAAATCACTAAACATATTTGAAGTGCCAAGGAAAATGGGTGAAATCTTTGGGGGAAAAAAGACCAAAGGGAGATGGAATCCCATAGAAACATGGTGGAGCCTTAAAAAATTAGGACAGTAACCACCAGATATTATTATTGAGAGTGAAGCATATAAAAATTAAATACCATTTCATATTGATTGCAGGTTTGGAAAAGAATGACTGAGCAATATCTGGCTGATTCTGGTGTTCCATATATGATTATAAGGTTTGGAAAATTAAATTATAAGATTATATCGGTTTCTTATTTACTGCATACTTTTATAGCATTGGAAACTAGAAGAATAAACCCTGCTTTGTTTGGCTGTCAGTTTTAGTTTTGAAGTTCCTTAAAACAAAAAATCAAATATAAGTTTTTTAGTAGTTTTTGGTTCATAAAATAAAAATTTTATGCAATATAAATACCAGAATCGTATATTATGGGACTAATTTGTGTTTAGATACATTTATTCAAACCAATCATCTATGAGGCTGTTTAATTGTTTGTATTTGTTTAAATGCATAGGAACTTCCTTTTAGATTATAGTATGGAGTCTATGGATATAAATGTGAATGTAGAAGATGAAGTGGTTGATGAAACTCCTTTTGTAGTATTTGGAAATACCGCTGATACACGTAAGAAAACAACGTCCACTGTTTGGAATTTTTTTACAAAAATTGGTAAAGATGAAGATGTGATTGAAAAGGTTGTATGCAATTTTTGTAGTAATGAATTTAGTATTGGAAAAAACCCTAATTTTGGGCATAATTATGGGACTTCACATCTAATCCTTCATGTTTCTCTTTGTAAGAGTATCTTGTTGAGCCTTTTTACTCAAGATGAACCTTCTAACATGATTAGAATCAACCAAAAAACCCATCGTGATCTTTCTTTTAGCTTTGTTGAGTATGAGAAAATTCGAGTATGGTTGCATTATTTAAATTCTTATGCTGAAATGGTCTCTAGGAATACCATTGTGTCGGATATTGAGAAAATATATGACAAAGAAAAGACTAAGCTTAAGGATATCATGGGTAAGATTCCAAATAGAATTTGTCTTACTTCAGAAGTTTGGACAACATCTACTAGTGAGGGTTATATTTGTTTAATCACTCATTTTTTTGATGAACATTGGAAGTTAACCAGTAGTGTTCTCAACTTTTGTCGAATGAAACCCCCGCATATTGGTATTGTATTGGAAACCACTTTGTTTGATTGCTTAAAGCAATGGGGAATAGATAAGAAAATATTTTCTATTACTTTGGATAATGCATTTTCCAATGATAACATGTAAGACCATTTGAAAAAACATTTATGTGTACAAAGAAATTTGCTATGTGATGGCAAGTATTTCCATATTCGATGTTTAGCCCATATACTCAACTTAATTGTTCAAAAAGGTTTAAAAGTGGTCAATGAAGCATTCAAGAAAATTAGAGATAGTGTCAAGTATATTAAAGGTTCTGATGGAAGGATGATCAAGTTTAAAGATTGTGCCAATGATTCGGGAATATGCATTAGCAGTGGTTTAAGATTAAATGTGTCTACAAGGTGGAATAACACATATTTAATGCTTGAAAGTGCCTTAAAATATAAAAAAGCATTTGAGTTTTTCTAGTTGGTAGATAGGAGTTATAAACATTGTCCATAATATGAGGAGTGGGAAAGGGGGGAAACATATGTGAGTTCTTAAAACTATTTTATGAAATCACAAAATTGATCTCAGAATCATCATATCCAACTGCAAACTTGTATTTTATGCAAGTGTGGAAAGTACAGTGCAACTTAGAAGAAAACCAAGATAAAGTTGATGATGTTATAAAGAAGATGGCTACAAATATGAAAACAAAATTTGAAAAATATTGGAAAGATTGTAGTGTAGTACTAGCATTTGCAATTATTCTTGACCCACGCTTGAAGGTTCCCTTTTTGAAGTATTGTTACACTACCCTTGATGCTTTAACCTACAACATTAAGCTTAAGAATGTGGAGGACAAATTTAGAGTGCTTTTATCAAGAATATGTGAGCATTTTCAATAATCAAAGTGTTGTCCTCTCTCAATCATCCCAACACTACACCAAAATATGGATTTTATACCGCACCTTTAACAGCGCTTGTTAAGTAAAAGCGTTGTTGTATTATTTTTTTAAAATACACGGAGTCTTAGACATTTGAAAAGCGTTGTCGTATGTACATGCCTTTTAAAGTACTTTTTCAAAAAGCACTGTCATAGGTATGAATACTTATATAATGTTTTTTTATAAAAGCGCTGTCATAACGTCTTTTAAAGCGTTTTTGCTATAAGCGTTGTCATAATCATTTAAAAGCGTTTTATAAAAAATGTTCTTAAGCCCATAGGATCTAGACCAATCGAATTCTTTTTTCTTCTTTTAAAACTAGGGTTTTATTAATTCTTTTAAAAGAAGCTTTTGGTTAATTTTTTTTTATGTAACCTTTATATGTGTAGAAAAAAAATAAGGGAGAAACCTTCTTAATAACACTCATACTAAAACCTCCTTCAAAATACCTTGCGTCAAAATACCCTCTTTCAAACTATCCCCTTCAACCTTTGTCTTTGAAATTCCATTTGAACCTTAAACGAAAAACCCACCATCATCCATGACACAGATTGAACTCTCTGGCCTCGGCTTCGACGTGCGCTGAACTCTCCGACCTCTCAGATTCAACGTCGTTCTCTCTCTGTCTCTCCCTCTCTTTCTCTCTATTTTGTTCATTTTTCATGGTTATTTGTTGAGTAAAGAAATGAAGAAATGGTTGATTAATTTATGTGCTTACCCTGTTTTCTTTTCGCAGATTTGACTGGAACCCTAAAATTTCAAATCTAAATTCTCAAAGGCATTCTACATCACAGGTAAGAACTTGATTCTCCATCGTGACATTCTCCTTCTTCATGGTTGTGTTATTTTTCCATTTACTTCTCATTAATTGATTAAAAAAACTAAAAACCCCAATTTTATTTTTAAAACCTAACTCTACCTCTGTGAAAAATCTAAAAATCAGCTTTTCTATGAAAGGTTAACTACATAGTTGTTTTACTTCACCATTTGATCTATTTTATGTTCTTTAACTTTAATGAACCAATTTTGATTTATAACATTAACTCATTTTCTTCATAAATTTGAGATTCGTTTACTTATTCTTCATTTTTGGTTGCTTGGGAATGATCAATTTGATATCAGATATATTTTTTTTAATCTATTTATGTCTCTCTTTTGTAAATTTGATATGCTATTAGCTTTGGTGTTCCATTAATGAAACGTTTGGTAAACAATAACAAATAAAATGAACTTGAATTGAATACTAAATGGAAACAGTTCTGACCTTTTACTAGCATAAAACAGAATCTGAAACTGATTTAGAATTGTAGGCATAACTAAGATATTTATCTCTTCTTTATTGTAGTGATGATTGTACACACTCTCCTTTGTTAGTTTTGTGTTCTTACTTCTTGGGCATGCTTCAAAATTATTCCTTTAGCTTGGTTTAGGTTGTTTTTTGTTCTTTCTGTAACTTATTTATTGCTATTTTTCTTGATAAATTAGTAACATATTCTTCATTTGAAGCTTCATTGACTCTTGTGGTGAAGAATTTAGATGACTGAGCATTCTTTTCTCCTTTCATATGAATATCCGATCAATAGACAAAGTCATAATTCATTCTTTGAGAAGTCAGATTTATAGGGTGTAACTTAAGAGAGAATTTTTCATTTTTTTTGTTGAGAGTTTTGAATTACAACAATTTGATAAGAATTGTTGAAGGAAGTAATATTAGTGCACCATTTTTTGCAGTGATGGATTCAATTCAATTATATAACAAAAAGTGAAGAGAGTTTTTTTTACAGTTTTTAGGATAAACTTTTTTGTTGAGATTTTCAAAGTTCAAACTTCTGCATCATGTTTTGATCATTGACTATACATTTATTGAAATAAAAAAGGGGAATCAATGAGCTGTTTAAGTTTTGATTCATTTTCAATTAAGACAAGCTTTAAGCTTGATAGTTTTCTATCTCAATTGGCCTTTTCTTCTTAGAGAGTATCAGATTTTTGGGATTTTCATCTTTCTGATATGGTTAAGGTGTTGAGAAATAAGGCATTGAATTTGACACCTTCTCCACTAAAGGAAGCTAAAATGCCTTGAGCTTCACATAATTGAGAAACTTGAAGGATTGAAATTAGAATTCTTGGATGCTTCAAGAGTTGATTCATCAGGCGTTAAGTCCAAAAGGCTCAAAATAAGAGGTACTCATTTGAAGGAATCTCTTCTTTTTTTCTTCCGTGATTGTTCAGTTCTGACTAAATGACATGAATTGATAACTGCTTGACTTAAATGTATTATGCATAATCTAATAAATTGTTTTGTGCTTGTTACATTTCTTAATTTAGTGGCAATTATATCTTATTTTCCAATGATCTAACAAAAATTCTTTTTAATGTTTTCAAGTTGAAATCTTTCATCAAAAAATGTTTTTCCTATCTCTAATGTTGTCGAATAGCTGCTATAGTAATGTCATTCTCAACCTTTCATGTGTGAGTTTTATCATTCAAATATGTAGTTCCTAGCCATTTATGATGATTTATTGATCAACCTACTCTGCAGTTAATAGATGAGAAATCTGCCTATTATTTATATTAGTTAATTAAAATTTGCAATCATGTTTTAGGTGGGATGAACATAGAAAGTAGCTTTCACCATCATGAATACCTTATGACCCACCCATGTTTTATATATTAGTTTATTGGTATTTTTATCAGATATTCTTTATATTATTCATTTCCTGACATAAACAATTGCATAATTATATGCTCTTATTTTCTGTTATTCTCATTAAATTCAAAAGTTTTACATATGATATCATTATGAGAGTTTAGATCCTTATAAGTTATAATAATTGATCCATGGAGCTGGCTTAGCGAAAGTGCTATAAAAGCTCTATTAAAAACCTACGACAGCATTTTTTAGAAAAAGTGCTATTAAATACCTACAACATCGCTTTTTAGAAAGAAAAAAAAAACGCTTTAAGATACCACCTACGACAACGCTTTTCTTGGAAGAGCGTTGTCAAATGATAGCTATAACAGCGTTTTTTAAACTCCTACCTATGACAACGCTTTCAGAAAAAAGCGCTACTATGTCACCTACGACAGTGCATTTTACATTTTAAAAGCGCTGTCGTATCTTTTAACAACACTACATACTATAGTGCTTAAAAGCACTGTTAAATGCATAAAAAAAATGTTGTTAAAGCATAATTGATGTCGTGCAAGATTCCATCTCATTGTCGAAGTCATCCAGAGAGGGAAGTAAGACTAAGAAATGTAAAATCATAAGTGTGAGGTTTTTTATCCTAAAACAATAATTAACTTTATTCGTTTCAACCTTTCTTGTTTTTAGATTACTGATAATGATATTGATTTTTTATACATTATAGGATTTTAAAACTTTTCAAAATTAACCTACATCTAACAATGGGAAGAGTGAATTAGACGTATATCTTGAAGAAAAGTCAATTGAAGTTTATGAAGATCACTATAAAGATTTTGAGGTACTTTTTTACTGGAAGGTTAATGAGAAAAAGTATCATGTACTCTCCTTAATGGCACGAGATGTGCTAAGTATTCCCATCATCATAGTGGCATCAGAGTCTTCTTTTAGTATTGGTGGACGCGTTCTCACCAAATACAGAAGTTCCACTCTTCCTGATCACATCCAAATGTTGATTTGTACTCGAAACTGGTTACATGGATTTTCTGAAAATCTGAATGGTAATATTTAGTATTCTAATTTTTTAATCTTGCAAAATTATCTCATGATTGATTATCTAATTGTTTCTATTGGTTTTGTTTTCAAGATGAGGATGGATACAATGCTTCTATTTGTGAGGATGAATCTAATACTACTATCCTTGACTCGTGAGGCTTCTGGATTTTAATACACTGCTCCGCTTCAATTGGTTTACTTGTTGGTTGTGTCTATAAAGACTATTGGCTCTTTCTCCTTGTAATAGACGTTTGCATGATTTCTTGTTATATTTGAAACTGTTTTTCTGCAGATACATTTGAATGTTTGTTATATTTTTATTCATGACTTTATTGACATTGTATTATGGTATGAGAATCCATTAATCAACTAGTGATGGTGAATTTATTTGCTTGTATCATTTCCCTCGTAAACACTAAAATCTACTATTTTGTATTGTGAAAACTCATAAACTTGTATGGAGTAGTTGTTGTCATATCATATATGTTATGCTTAATTAAACTTTAGATGAGGATACCATAAAAATTATAAGGAAAAAAAATTGAAAAAAAATGGAAATATTTTTTATTTCAAAAAAATTATTGATTTTTTTTAAAAAATGGGCCTTATAAGCTTATGGAATTTTGTGGTTTTTTTTTGCATTGGGGGCTTTATTTTAATGGATGTTTTTGTTATAAGGTTTTTTGGCCGCCTCCAACAATATAGGTTAGGGCCAATATGTAGGGGGCTTGACAAATTGATAGCTCTACCTACACGCAGTCTAGCGCCAAATTCAATATAAGATTGAGTGGGAGTGGTGGTTTAGGATAAATTATGTGTATCTTGGTTGTGCATGGATAATGCTATATATAACGTGGTGTCAGGTCTTACTGACAAAGTAACATTTGTATCCTCGACAAATGTTGCAACATAGTTCCCTCGTCGTGTCTCCTTCTCCTGTTAAGTTAGGATCAACTAGTGAGTGTATGTCTCCACTTGTGCTGAAGTATATGATATTTGGGTTTGCAAATGTTATTTCTAACGAGTTGGGTCATGGCCTAATCTAGAACAGTTTCCCCCAAGTCGTTGTTCCATATAAAAGAGCAATGATTTCTAAGTGTAATGCATGTTTTCTAAACCTCAGTTACTAAGTTTGATTTATAGAAACATGATTGACTGAATCGGGTCCTCATATGAAGTTCTTAGAACTTATCTCTTACATTTGGTCGTTGTATGTCAGATAAAGAGTTTGTGTGTTGTTGTGAGGTGATTTGATGCGATGGTTGTTGGTATTCTCAACTTAAACATGAGTCCCTAAGGTCATAGCCCTTAAAGTACCCCATGTTTCTTGAGTGCTTATTATTGCATTGTTTCAAGGTGTCTCATGGACTAGTGAATCAATCTACTTCTTATTTTCCACCATTTAAAGTTGTTCATATGAATAGGATATTTCAAATATTTAGAGGGTTTTCTACATTCTTCTTATTATATGAACTTCCCTCTTATCCCCATAGTTCGTGTTATTGTTTGTGTGGTTGTTTGAAAGTCCTAGTTTTCATCTTTGTCATTGAGTTTCTTCTTTTCATACTAGTAAGTTTCTTCATTTTCTCTCTCTTTTTCTTTGCATTATATGTCTTTCTATATCTTTCTCTCTATATTTTGAGTATCCATGGCCAGGGTGGTTTCATGGTCGTGGCTTCTTGCATGGTGGTGGGGTATATTTCTATTGTCGTGGAGGATATAGAGAAATAGTTTAACAAGTAGTTTAGGAAGTATTTTTTACTTCCTCAATTTCTTTTTAAGTGTCTTCTTTTTTTAAAACAATGTTCCTTTTTTTTTTTGTCATTGTCGAATTTCAAAGTAGTGTTAAATGTTTTTTTTTTCTAAATTATCTATGATTATTTGTTACAGAGAGAGAAATAAGTGGGTTAAGATGATAAAGAAACTAAGGAAAATATAGGAAAAGGATGAAATTGTTTATGAAAAATAGAAAAAGTTAATACTTTAATTGGTTTGCGTTAACAACCTTAAACCTTAAACCGACAATTAAAAAGGAATAGATGTAGTAATTGATACCTTCATTTTTCTTTCTGGCACAGTGGTTATTGGAAGAAAAAAACTCTACTGTCCCATTTTCTAAGCTTTCCTAGCATAGTGGTTGTTGATACTAGTTCTTTCACCCTTTCACTTGAATGATAATGGAAGGGTCAATTTTATGGTTTTGAATTTATTTCTCTTCCTCTATTTTTAGGGTTGTCATGGTGAAGAAAAATTCTCACGAAATTGTGTTTCCTCCAAATGAGGATAGGTACTCATAATAGTAGAAAATCCATGATGGATAATTTATGTCTTCTCGACTTCAGATGAGGAAGCACTTTGTACGGAAATAAATGAGGTTCACAAGGAGTGAGATATAGGCATTCTGTGGGAGAATCCAAGGGGATATCCACCCCTTAACCAATGATCTCAATCCCGATGTATGAGGTCATCTTCATGGAAATAGATTTTCGACAACCTTTTTTTGACTTTGCACAATTTGTGTTCAATCACTTAGAGTTAGCCCATTCTCAACCCCATTCTATCACATTAGCTTACCTTTGGGACTTCTCGATGTTGGGCTCATGTCTACGAGATAGATATGAGCACAACATTGAAAAATAATTAAGAAATAAGATGAAGATAAAGGTAATGAAGATGTTGGGTTTTTCGATTTATATTTAAAAAATTAATTAAAAAATAATATGATGTGACTTGCCACGTCAATTTTTTTTTTTTATTTTAAAAAAGGATCAATTTGTACATATTTTAAAAGATAAATGATTTATATGGAAAAAAAGATAGAAAGACATAAGTGTTATATTTAAATAAGGTAAAATAATATTTATTGTTTTTTTTTCTTTTAGAAATCGTAATTGCTAAGTAAAGAAAAAAATTGAACTCAGAACGAGTCAAATTTCACTTGAAACAATTTAAATGTGTCCTGAACCTTGCTTATCAAGTTTGTCAAATCAGTCATGACTCAGAGTAAGAAAAAAATCATGAGCATGCAGAATAAAGATCACGTAAGACCTGTTTGAGGTGGTTATAAGTTTTTGGTTTATGATTTTGAAAGTCAATTGCAAAATCAATATTTATTCAGGTATAACAAAGGTTTTAACTAAAACTCAAAACAAAAAATATAGGTTTTATAATTTTGTTTTAAAATTAAAATTGTCTCTGTAGATGTAAGCAGCACTTCAACAACCACTATCTCTGACCACGATCATCACCACCAATCACCACTACTCTGAACACTATTTTCGACCACCGCCATCACAACCGACCATTCACGTTCGACCGCTGTCACTATCACCGACCATCACCTCCGCCTATCGTCACAACCAATGCCACTATAATCGCCTCTGATGACCATCACCACCATCAACTACCCACCTCCAATTGAAAATGTATAAGATCGATATTTTTGATGAGGACAAAAGACTATGTATAAAGATCAAGATGAAAGCTCAAAGTACAATCAACATCCAAAGTCATCTATTAGAAAACTTAGACTTTAAGGTACTTGATAAAAATACAATTATATTTCAAATGCAATATTATGAGAAACTACTATATTTTAGCATATGCATCAAAAGTATTTTCAAAGTGTCAAAATACATAAACAAATTTTTAAAATTAAGTTTTTGACAAAACTCAAAGTTGTATTCGACTACAGCACCTCGTAGCCGAATACAAACTCTAAGTCAGTAGCAAAACCTTCATTTTTGTATTCGAATACGACATGTCGTAGCCGAATACAGATATCAAGTCAGTAGCTAAAACTGAAGATCTGTATTCTAATACAGAGTGTCGTAGCCGAATACAGATAACAAGTCAGTAGCTAAAACTGGACTTTTGTATTCAACTACAGCTTCGCGTATTCGAATACAACTCAAGTCAGTGGAAAAATTCACATACTTGTATTTGACTACGAGGCATTGTATACGAATACGAAATTCAACACACTTTAAGTTCTGTTTTGACTGGGCTAAAATACTTTGTTCTTGATCATGTTTTTCTTTCATACTCTGATTTTTGCATCTGATGGTATCCTCTGATGATATCCTCTGATGGTATTCTCTGATGGTATCCTCTGGTGGTATCCTATGATGATATCCTTTGATGATATCCTCTGATGATATCCTCTGATGGTATCCTCTGATGATATCCTCTGACTGTATCTTCTAGAGGTATCCTCTGGTGACATCATCCTCTAGTGACATCATCCTCTGGTGGTATTCTCTGGTGTCATCTTCGAGTGACATCCTCTGGTGGCAGCTTTGGGTAACATCCTCTGGTGGCAGCTTCTGGAGAACATTCTCCGTTTTCCAGATTGTGTCAAGAGTGTTCTCTGTTCTTTATTATGCTGATTTCTTGGCTTTCCTTGGATCCTACCTTTGAATTAATACACGCAAAAGCACATATTAAATTAACATAACATTTAGAATCATAATTAACGATCTTAATTAACCTTTGTTTATTTTCATCAAAACTTTAAAATGAAAGGTTGTCTTCACAATGCAATTTTTCAGTTCAGATCTCATCTGGATCATTGCATAAGTTCATCAAAACTTCTGAGAACAATTGCCACTGATTTGAAGTGTTGTCTATGGAGTATAAATACCTCATAACTTCAGTTCTAAAACAACTAATCCTACTACCAATCTTAGAACAATTTTCTGAAATATCTTAAACTTTCAAAGCTTCATTTTCATATTTTCAAGTACATGCTTTTCATTTTCATATCATTAAGAAAGGTTCTCAGTTGTACTTGAAAGTGTGCTGAATTATTATCATTATACTTAGTGTTATTCTCTTGTTCTTAGTTAAGAACATAGTCACAAAAATCATTTAAAGTTATTGTATTATTTGAAGAACTTAGTGTAGTTTCTTCAAGTGTTGTAAACTAAGATAGTGATGTACTAACTTAGGTAAAGTGTTAGGAATTTGTAACTAAAGTCTTAGTGTTACACTTGTAACTTATTCTAACAAATAGTAAAAAATCTCTTGTGGTGTGCAAGAGGACTGGATGTACCATTGGTTGTAAGGGGAACCAGGATAAATTTTTGTGTTTTTACTTTATGTCACTTACAAGCTTTCATACACTAACACAACCAGAAAAATAAATCACAAAACTCTAAAAACCATAAAAGTTTTTAAACACCTAATTCATCCCCCCTCTTAGGTGCGCCTCTGTACTTACAATTGGTATCAGAGTAGGTTTTGGAAATTTGCTTCTCAATTCATGGCTTCCGCATAACCTGTTTTTTAGAGATGGTGGTAGCAGCAACAAACCACCCTGTTTTGTTGGTGAGTATTATGATTTTTTGAAAATACGCATGCAGGCATACCTTGAGGCACAAGGAGATGACATATGGGAGGCTGTAGAAAATGGTCCATATATTCCAACAACGGTCATCAACAATAAAGAAGAAATAAAGATAAAAGCCTCATGGACAGACGATGAAAAGAGAAAAGTACTATTTGACAAGAAAGCCAAAATATGTTACAATCGGCATTAGGAATGGATGAATTCTTTCGTATATCTCACTGTAAAACAACAAACGGAATATGGGATACTCTTGAAGTAACCCACGAAGGAACAATTGAGGTAAAACGTTCAAAATTAAACACTTTGTCTCAAGAATATGAAATGTTTAGAATTCAACCAGGAGAACCTATTTTAGACATGCAGAAAAGATTTTCTCACTTAACAAATCACCTGACGCTACTTGGCAAAAGCTTCATAATGATGAATTGAACCTAAAGGTTCTAAGATCATTAACTAGAGCATGGCAGCCTAAAGTGACAACAATCTCTGAAAATAAAATCTTATCTAAGATGTCACTCTCTGCATTTTTCAGAAAACTACAAGAGCATGAAATAGAACTTGAAAGATTGGAAAAGATTGAGAGTTTAGAAAAGAAGACAAAGAGTATTGCCTTAAAAATAGAATCAAAAGAATTTATGAATGAAGAAAATTCAGATGAAGATGAAAACATCACCCTCCTAGTTAAAAAGTTCGGTAAATTTCTTCAAAAAGATAAAAGACGAATGCGCAAACATTGCTTTGATGACATCCCATCATTCTGATGATGAAGAAGAGGTTAGTAGTAAAAATACTTGTTATAATAATAATGACTCATGTGTTGAAAATAGTGATGCACAACAAGCAATAAAAGAACTACTTATGAAATGTAGAAACTTGTACAAAATAGTGTCAAATCAAAAGAAACAAATTTTATCTCTTAATAAAAAGATTGACACTATGGAACAAGATTTTGAAAAACAAAAACAGAATTCTACATCCAATAAGTGTAATTTGTAACACCCCGAGTTTTAAACAGCGCGAGTGTATTTTTTTTTCAACCAAAATCAATAAGAGAATTTTCAAATTAATTCAAAAGAATTAAAATTAAATTATTTCATAAAATAATACGCCGTGATTCAAATGACGAACGTAATTAAATAATTACATCATAACTTTAACCGAGTAAATTAGTTTTGGGAAATTGATCTTCAAAATATACTAAAATAAAGATACATCAAAAATTGTATCCTGGACCCACCAAAATATTATCAGAGTGCGGAAAAATATACAATTATCCCAAAATAAATAATTACATCCACTGAGCTCAAGACCCTATACAACAAGTCTAAATTGATCATGCACTAAAGCTATATTAGCACGGTTTCCACCGCATCCTCTACAAGTCTCGTCTTCACCCAACTGTCCGTATCTCTGCATTGTCCACAATTATGCCGTACGTGAAGATCAAGGAAAACTAACGACGTCTCCGTCGTTAGTGTAACCGTCGGAGGTACGGGTTTGAGTATCATCTGAGGGCAAAACCCAAATTTTCACAATAATAGTAAAGGGTCACCGACCAAAAATAACAATTACCACATAGCAATTATTTCTAAGATAACAATGTACATACATGGCATGCTCAAATAGTATAACAACAGTAATGATGAAGTATACTTACTTATGAAACGTATACATTAACATCTTCGCGAAATAGCCAATTTACATATTAATTATATTGCAAGTACAACAAAATCAGCAATCACAAACACCCATTCGGCACTCAAATTTCAATGGATACTTGCCACCCTCGGTTTCAGCTCATCAACTCATATTAAAACATGACTCACAGTCAACCACCCTGATGCAATATGTAAATGCCAATGTACACAACTCTTGGAATTTCCAAGGTGCAGTCTCTCACGGACCAGCACATGCGCAGTCTCTCACAGACCAGCACGATTTTACAAATGGAATGAACCGTCTAATACACGCGGAACCATTCCGTAACCCGGATAGAATAGACCGTCTAATACACGCGGAACTACTCTAAACCCGGATAGAATAGACCGTCTAATACACGCGAAACTATTTTACAACCTTTCACGGTTACTACATTGACGTGTATTAGCCTCTCACAGGCCAAATACACAGAAGTTAAATCCTCGCACAGATAGAATGGACAGTCTAATACACGCGGAACCACTCCGTAGTCCGAGTAGATTAGACCGTCTAATACACACGGAACTACTCTGACCCCAGATAGAATAGACCATCTAATACACGCGGAACTATTCTATAACCCATGGTTACTACTTAACTTCGCGGCCCATCACGGTCACCACATCAACTCTGTGGCCCATCGCGGTCACCACCTGACTATGCAATGCATGAACATGCGATGTTTTCTCTTCACTGAAAACAGTATGCAAATACCAGCTGAAAATCCACCCACTCCATAACCACCTCAAACCATCTCAAACCATCTCAACAACTTCATTATCACCACATCAACAAACAAAAAAAAATCTCAAGAACTTCATCATCACCACCACAAACCATCTCAAAAATTTCATTTAATTCATCACAAGCCTTCCCAATGTTTCCCCAACTCTTTAAGTGCATAAACCAATGTTTTAAACTGGAATTTTTGAAAAAAAAACCAATTTGTATTCGAATACAGCTTCCGTGTATTCGAATACAGATGCTAAAACAGTGAAAAATCAGCATTTTGTATTCGAATACGAGGTTGTCGTAGCCGAATACAGATGCAAAGTCAGTGGCAAAAACAACAAATCTGTATTCGAATACAACAGGGTCGTAGTCGAATACAGATGCGATTACAGTGGCAAAAATTGCAATCCTGTATTCGAATACGACAGGGTCGTAGTAGAATACAGATGCTAAGTCAGAAGCAAAAATCACTTATCTGTATTCGAATACAGAGTGTCGTATTCGAATACAAGTTCAAATTTTGAGTAAAACAGGAATTTTGCAGGAATGTATTCGAATACACCAATGACGTATTCGAATACACCTTCGAATACAGTGAGATTTCCAGAAAACTTCAACACGTTTTCAAACTCTTTTCTTTGAAAAACCAACACAAATACCAAAACATAATCACCATTCTTTTGAACCACAAAACTCAGAACATTTCTCAACATATATAAATGATTCTACTCATCAACACAACAGCAACAGGCCTCCAGAAGACCTCTGCCCATTTTAAAATCCTTTTCCTTTGAAAACCACCATCAACACCAAAACAAAATCACAGCTTCTTTAACCACCAACACTAGAATGTTAACAACACAACAGTTTTCATCAACACATGCATTTTGATCATCCCCAAAACGACATGCAAAGCACTTTCCAGTATCCACACACAACCAAAACATCATTGATGTATCAATCATAATAGCAACAACATAGATCATCAAAAAAACATCAACAACATGCATTTTCATCCTCCATAACAACATGCACAACAGTTTCATTTTCAAACCAGAAACATGAAATACAACCACACATCAACATGCATTTACAGCCCTAAATGCAATCTAGAAAGTTGGAAGGTGCCCCTTACCTTAGTTACGTTTTCTTCGCTCGTTTACGTTACCGCGACAAAAGTCGGCAAAACTCTCGTTCGCGTCGTCGCTACAAAAGTTAGTTCCTTAGCTCCGTAACGATGAGAGAAACAACTTTCGTTCTTGATACTTTCTGGTTCGGCGCTTGGATTTCCAAGTAATTTGATTTTTGAGGATGCTCTTTTGTTACCACCAACACAAAAACAGAATGGGAAGAGGAAGAAAGGGAAATGGCGCATGCAGTGAGAAAGGAAGGAAAATGTTTTCTGATTTCTTGCTTCTCACTTACATATATATAGGCATATATGTGCTACCTCACCCAACACAGTAATATTATAATATTGCTTGACCATCAAGTACTTAACCACTCTCGTCGTAATTAACAGATAACATCTTAATTAACGGCCCAATATTTAATTACTCGTAACTAAATTAATTTATCCTTCATCCAATAATTTTAATCCAACCTCCAAAATAAATATTTATATATATATATATATATAAAAATATACATATATTAAATATTTTACAAATATTCCCAAAATACACTTAATATTAAATCCATAATTTAATTTTTAATTTAAGGGTCTTACATAATTCACTTTCCTTTATAATTTTCCAAATGAATAGAGTTATTGAAAGGTACGAAAAGGGACAAATTTGATTGGAAAATATACTTAACATGCAAAGATATTCAAATGACAAAATTGGACTTGGTTACTCAAAGTTTGATAAACCAAGTACTAGTAAAATTGTCTTTGGCAAAGCAAGTAACCAATCCAACAATGAGAAAGTAATAGTTGTTCAAAAGAATCATCATTATTCTAAGAAAAGTATTATTCAAAGAAACCTTGTTTTCCTAAAAACAAAAAGTGTCCAACATGTTTCTATTGTGGTCTTAATGGTCACACACCTAATGCTTGTCACTTTAGGAACATTGGTGTTCCACATGAGCATTATGTGTGGGTCAAGAAAGGTACTAATATTCAAGGACCCAAAGCACTTTGGGTACCTAATAATCTATAAATCTTGTTTTGTAGGAATACACACAAAGTACATCAAATATGTGGTACTTAGATAGCGGATGTTCAAAACACATGACCGGTGACAAAACTAAATTTTCAGCACTAACTCTAGAATCAAAAGGTTATGTAATCTATGGAGATAACAACAAAGGAAAAAATTTGGGCATTGGAAATGTTGGTATTGCTTCGTCTCCTTCAATTGAAGATGTCCTCTATGTTGAAGGATTAAAGCACAATCTCATAAGCATAAGCCAACTTTGTGACAAGGATTACAAAATCACTTTCAACAAAAAATGAATGTATTATCCAAAATGAGGTAACAAGTGAAATTCAGTTTATTGGTAAACGTTTTAAAAATATGTTTTTTGGTTGAAAATTTATTTTAAAAACAGAAATTTTTCTACAGTATTTGAATACACACTGTCTGTATTCGAATACACGTTTCCAGAAAAATTTGTATTCAAATACATCAAGCTTGTAGTCGAATAAAACTTTGATTTTTTCAGCATATAAAAGCGTTTTTGACAGATTTTAGGTTTTTTTCACGAATACAACTCTCAATAGCCGAATACAATCAAATCATTTGATTTCATTTCTTCAAAAACTTCATCCAAACTTACATGTGAAGGTGCAAACACGAGAAGGGGGGTTGAATTGTGTTTGACTTAACTTGAATACTTTTCCTGTTTTAATACTTTCAAAACAAAACTTGATGTATAATTAAAACAGAGTTAGCAGCGGATAAAAATAAAAATAAAAACTCACAGATTTTATACTGGTTCACCGTTAACGAGACTACGTCCAGTCCCTTCGCCTTGAAGGATTTCACTAATTCAACCTTGAATTACAACCTTGCTACTGACCCTCGAAGTTAGTCTTCTCAAATAGTCTAACAATCCTAGACTTCTTTGAGAAAAAACAACTCCTGTTCTTCAGCCAATCTGACACCCCAGATTGTAGAAGAAGTCACAACACT
Organism: Cicer cuneatum; assembly: GCA_037974295.1. Classification (NCBI taxonomy): domain Eukaryota; kingdom Viridiplantae; phylum Streptophyta; class Magnoliopsida; order Fabales; family Fabaceae; genus Cicer; species Cicer cuneatum. Next base: position 48,325,228 of record JBBPBO010001986.1, read on the forward strand.
ATGAATCTAATTGCTAAGTACCGTGCTACCCTTTCTGAATCCCTCAGTTTGTAGACTCTACTTCAACAACTTAGATACAACCCTATCTAATTGGCAAGTAACCTGCTACCTCTACTGACTCCCTCAGATTGTAGACTCTACTTCAACAACTTAGATTTGCCACAGTGGAAAGAAAATAACCAAGTACTTGCTTCTTGAAAGCTGAAACTCACAATTGACTTATATGAAAATTTGAGAGTGGTTGCTTTGGAAGTGTATGACTCTTTTGTGATTTTCAATTCTGAGTATTCTGCCTTGAGCCTCCTTTTATAGATGCAGATTAGGGCCTCTTCCAATGCTTAAATTCGAGCTGAATCTTGCTGGATTCTTTGTAAAAATAACTTGACCAATTGGGCTTCATATAAATAAAAAACATATCTTCAGATTTCCTTTCAAAATAACTGGCCAATTAAATCTGTTGGTTGTTCCCGCCAATGCTCATGAATTCCACAACACCTCACTTAATACTTTGATCAAAATAAATTGAAATCTCCATCGTTGATCAATTCTGGACCATCAGATTTTCCTGTGCTAGTCCACATATGAACCAGACTAATTGCTATGCTGTGATCCTCTGAATTCGGCCATCCCTGGACCACACTCCCTGACCCTTTGATCTTCTGATTTCAGCTAGCCTGGATGCGCGCCTGATATGCTGAAATCTTCTGGACTCGGCCATTTCTGGACTTGCACATCCTGTTCCTCTGATTTCGGCCAACACTGGGCCATGGTCTGATTTTCTGATCTGGACCATCACTGGACCAAATAATTATTTCTAAACCATTGATCTGGAAGTCTTTACTCTGATCTGGACAGATTCTGGAATTTGGTCTGGAACAAACTGAAATTAACTTGAACAAAAAATATTTCAGTCTGGACATTTTACCTTTGATTTTGGACCAGGTCTGGATTGATTCTGGAATTCATTTCTTCTGGTCTGGACTTAGTTCCATGCCCTTAATCATGCTATCTTATGGTCTGGGCCAAATCTGGATTGATCCTCTTGTTCTAGACTCATAAACATACCTTATGGTCAAGTTTGGAACAAGTAATTTTTCACTGCCAGGCCATCTTCTGGTCAGAATAACTTCTGGAATAAAATTGATATTTGATTCCTATTTGTCTGGAACAACTCTCCTTCTGGTAGGCTTTCCAATGGTATGATCCATGTTTCATTCTGATTTTTATTCCTTCTGAGCTGGGCCATCAAAGATATCTTCTGGTCATGTTTTGACATTCCTAGAGTATCTTCTGGTCATTCCAGAATTCATTTTTCTGGAATCCTTTGATCACTGCTTCTGATTCCTTCAGTTTCTGGGGCATTTAACTTAATAATTCAAAGTACAAAATATGTTTACATAGAGTACATTTGTAAGCATCAAAGTCCTAAGTACTTAGAACCAACTTGGTTCCAACAACATGCAATCATCACTAAACCTTTACCTCACCATCTATTACATCTGAGGTTATTACAAATTCAAACTCAAACCCAAACTTTCCCCAGATCCGTGAAACTCCATCTTCTTTATTTCTTCAACATGGATGCACGGAAAAGACGTTCAAGAACGAAGGTTGCTGCAGTGGGTCCTTCAAAAAGGAGAAGAAATGATAATGTGGCAGACCTATCCCGGTTACTTCACTCACTGGAAGAAATCGACAGGTTCCGAACCTACTTCTCAGACAAGAAGTTGATCAATCCTAAAATTGGTACTCTTGATTCTTTCTCTGCTTTTAAATTCCCTAAGTTGCTTAAAACCCAAAAATTAAAAGCTTTCATTGGTTACAGTGGTCCTATCTATCTCGACTTAGTTAGGGTATTTTTTTGCAACCTTGAGAAAGATGGTTCCAAACTGGTGTCTAAAGTTAAGGGAAAAATTATTGAATTAGACACTAAAACCATTTGAGAGATTCTACAAATACCATATGAGGGTCAAAAGTTGTGTCTGGGAAATTTATGTGAATGGGAAAATACTACCAAGTATGGTGCTTATATCTCACTGTGTTGGTTTGATAAAAATACTATGGAAAGGAAAAGAGCACAGGCTGGTTCAGAGTTTGCTAGGCAGAGATATGGTGTTGGTAACCTAACCATTGACAACAGATTATTGAATTATTTCCTAAGTTATATTCTAGTACCAAAAGCAGGAAATTATTCACAAATATCTGAATTTGAACTTCAAATCATGATTTTTATGATAGAATGGGCTAATCTCATCTGGGTTTACTTTGTTCGCTCTGTTCTGTTTGCCTCCAAAGATGCTATAGGATTGCCTTATGCAAGGGAAATTACTAGAATTTTGGACCACTTTAAGGTAGATTTTTCAGATGAAGTTCTGTACAAAACTACCAAAGATAATTTGTTGGACTTAAATGTTCTGCCAAGCATGAAAATAGTACGGAGTGAGCCGCTTCAAACTTATGTCCACAAGAGCGATCTTGGACAATCTTCATCGACAAGTGCTCAAGATAAAGCAGAAGCAGAAACAGAAGCAGAAGCAGAAGACATAGTGGCTGATGAAGATACCATTTCAAATCACATGGTTATGGACAAACTAAACTCCATTCAAACCTTCTTCACTGAGCAATTTTAGAATATGAATACCTCCTTCAACAACCAATTTCAAACCTTAAACACATCTATCAACAACAGATTCCAAAACATTGAGACCACCATTTCTCAAAATCATGAATCTATGTTAAGTGAACTACGTCACTTGTCCGTTAAGATTGACCACCTTCACCTTCCACCGGATTTTGATGCGTAGATTGGCTATTGAAGTTTTTGTTTTTTCTTATTTCAGCTTAGTTAGACATTTCTTTTATTTTTCTTGCTTTTTCTAAATGTATTCACTAGACATGGTTATTTCTATTAAAACTACTTTGTGTTGAATTCTTCCTTATATTATGAAATGCTTGCTTTTATTTTTTATATACTGTGAATGTTTGGATGCTTTGTATGGTTTCCTCTTCCTTTTTGATCATGTCAAAAGGGGGAGAAAAGTATGTTGTTTGTGTTAAAATTTTTATAGATTTCAAAATTTTCCAACACATCATTTCAAAAACAAAGGGGGAGTAAGCATATATCAAGGGGGAGAAATCAAGTCTTTGAAATTTCAACAACAAGGCTTTGTCATGATCAAAAAGGGGGAGAATGAAAATGTATAAGATCGATATTTTTGATGAAGACAAAAGACTATGTATAAAGATCAAGATGAAAGCTCAAAGTACAATCAACATTCAAAGTCATCTATTAGGAAACTTAGACTTTAAGGTACTTGATAAAAATCCAATTATATTTCAAATACAATATTATGAGAACCTACTATATTTTAGCATATGCATCAAAAGTATTTTCAATGTGTCAAAATACATAAACAAATTTTTAAAATTAAGTTTTTGACAAAAATCAAAGTTGTATTCGACTACAGCACCTCGTAGCCGAATACAAACTCTAAGTTAGTAGCAAAACCTTCAGTTATGTATTCAAATACGACATGTCGTAGCCAAATACATATATCAAGTCAGTAGCTAAAACTGAAGATCTATATTCGCATACAGAGAGTTGTAGTTGAATACAGATAACATGTCAGTAGCTAAAACTGGACGTTTGTATTCGACTACAGCTTCACGTATTCGAATACAACTCAAGTTAGTGGCAAAATTCACATACTTGTATTCAACTACGAGGTATCGTATTCGAATACGAAGTTCAAATTTTGAATAAAAACTAAACGTTACAGAAGTGTATTCGAATACGCTAAGGCTGTATTCGAATACAACTTCGAATCAATGCAATTTTTCAGTTCATATCTCATTTGGATCATTGCATAAGTTCATCAAAACTTCTGGGAACAATTGCCACTGATTTGAAGTGTTGTCTATGGAGTATAAATACCTCATAGCTTCAGTTCTAAAACAATTAATCCTACTACCAATCTTAGAACAATTTTCTGAAATATCTTAAACTTTCAAAGCTTCATTTTCATATTTTCAAGTACATGCTTTTCATTTTCATATCATTAAGAAAGGTTCTCAGTTGTACTTGAAAGTGTGTTGGATTATTATCATTATACTTAGTGTTATACTCTTGTTCTTAGTTAAGAACACAGTTACAAAAATCATTTAAAGTTATTGTATTATTTGAAGAAATTAGTGTAGTTTCTTCAAGTGTTGTAAACTAAGATAGTGGTGTACTATCTTAGGTATAATGTTAGGAATTTGTAACTAAAGTCTTAGTGTTACACTTGTAACTTATTCTAACAAATAGTGAAAAATCTCTTGTGGTGTGCAAGAGGACTGGATGTACCATTGGTTGTAAGGAGAACTAGGATAAATTTATGTGTTTTTACTTTCTGTCATTTACAAGCTTTCATACACTAACACAACCAGAAAAATAAATCACAAAACTCAAAAACCAGAAAAGTTTTTAAACACCTAATTCACCCTGCCCCCTTTTAGGTGCGCATCTTTACTTACACAAATCACCACCACCAACCATCACCTTCGACCACCTACCTCCAACTACCACCACCACCATTGACCACTCACCTCCAACGAATATAATTTATTATAATTGTATAATATTAAAATTATTAATATAAAAAAATAATATTTGTATTATTTTAAAATAATTAAATTTCAATATAATTATTTGTTTATTTTTATTTTATATGTCAATATATTTTTATATTTGGTGAATTTATATTGAAATGTTGTAAAGAGAGTGATTGAATTCAAATAAAATTCAAATTCAAATCATAATTAAAATTAAAATTCAAAACTAAAAGTGAAAATGGAGAACTCAATTAAAACCGTTTTAGTTTTTGAAAATTTCACAACCAAAAACTAAAAACCACCCCAAACGGAGCATAAGGCAACAAATATTAAATGCAATCAACAAATGCAACATTAGCATATAAAATCATTAATGGATGCAATAATATCATATACATATTGAAACTAAACTTTTATTCCCGTACAAAGTGAAAATTTAAAATTTCCTTTATAAATATGAATATATCTTCAATAACAGATTTTGTAAAGTTATTTGTCTATTGATGGTCCTTATTTGTTGGAACTTTGAGTTAGTGTTGTGTGAATTGAAAAAATTATTAAAGTCTCTTAGAGAAAAAGTTTACACAATATTAGTGTTTATAAAGTGGACGTAAGACACTTGAGGAATGTCTTAAGGGGTACTCGATTTTGTGAATATGAGAGAACACACTCAAACATACCACCACACACGCGTGCGCGCAACCATCCATTCCGCCGACTTGGCTAAGCTTAGGCTACTTGGTGTAATATTTTTTAGAAACTAGAAAATTAATATTTTATTTTTTAATCTGTTTCTCCACGTTTTTTTTTATTTTTATCACACATATTTTGTGTGTTGCACCCTCCACGATTGTTCTGTTCCAAGTCCATCCATCTTGTTGGTTCTGTTACTGTGTGCACCACATTTTTAGATGATTTGGTCCAACCAGCTTTTGTGATTTGTGCCCCAAACCGTTACAAATTTTCTCTATAAATAGAGTGGTTCACTCACTAAAAAACACACCAAAATTCGATGCATTTATGAATTTTCGTGCTTCTCCCTCTTTTGCTCGATGTATTTTTGAGCCATTTTTTCTATTTGTTTATGTCTTTTTCAAAATTTTGTCTCGTCGGAATTCGAGTGGTTTTAGTGCCATTGTTCCAGATATTGAGTGTGTAATTATAGAATGATTCTTACAATACAGTAGGATGCTGACATAGTTTGTAACTGTGTTTTATCTTATGGACATCGTGGTTGATAGTCTGCTTGCACAATTCTAGCCAGTATCGTGAAACATCGTAAAGAGAGAGATCTAGAACAATACTCAACCCAGTAATATCTTTGGTGATTGATTTTTGTTTTAAAATTATGTTTTTCATTCAAAAACAACAATCTATAGACATTTCTTTCTGCCATGTCTACCAAAGAGATTGTTTGTTCTGGTTTTGTTGCTTCTGACTTCAACAAGTCATTTCAGTTTGAGGGATGTTACTTCAAACGATGGCAACAAAAGATGTTGTGTTTCTTATCTATGAAAAAGGTTGCCGACATTTTGAAAGATGACATTCCAATGGTTCCAAAAATAGTTGAACAAACATAATAGGATAATAAAATTGTAGAATTAACTCAGTGGAATGAAGACAATAATTTATGCTAGAGTTATATCCTTCATAGACTTTATGATGATTTATATGATTATTTCAGTGCTTGTAAGTCTGATAGAGAAGTTTGAGATGCTTTCAAAAATAAATATGATATCAAGGGAATTGGCGCAAAAAAAGTATGTTGTCATTCGCTACCTCAAATATCAGACTGTTGGAACCAAGTTGGTTCTAAGTACTTAGGATTTTGATGTTTACAAAAGCACTCCATGTAATCTTATTTTGTACCTTGAATTATTACATTAAATACCACCAGAAGATGAAGTTTGCAGAGGCAGAAGATGAAGACACCAGATAATGTATCCAGAAGGTACCAGAGGATGCATCCTGGAATTACTAGAGGATATCTTTGCTGGCTCAGATCAGAAGGAAGCAAAGTCAGAAGGAGACCTGGACCAAACCAGAAGGAAGCATGCCAGAGGGAGACTTGATCCAGACCAGAAGGAATCAAAAGTCAGACTTAGTCCAAAAGTTATTCTGACCAGAAGATGGCCTGACAGTGAAATAATAAACAGTCCAGACTTGATTCAGATTTAATCAGAGGATAAATTAATGGGTCCAGAACAAGAGATTCAATCCAGATTTGACCCAGACCAGAAGATAGCATGGTTCAAGATATGAAACTAAGTCCAGACCAAAAGAAATGATGTCTAGATTTGATCCAAACCTAATCCAAATCAGAAGGTAAAATGTCCAGACTGAAATAACATTTGTCCAAATTTAATTTCAGTTCAATCCAGACCAAGTCCATAATTGGTCCAGATCAGAGGGAAGATATCCAGATCATTGGTCCAGATTTAAGCATATGGACAGTGTTGGCCGAGATCAGAAGATCAGACCATGGCCTAGTGTTGGCCGAAATCAGAATGTCAGAATGTGTGGTCCAGCATTGGCCGAGATAAGAGGATCACAGCAGATCAGTTTGCTAGACCTAGTTGGCCGAGATCAGAAGATCAGAAAGTATGGTCCAGGGTTGGCCGAAATCAGAGGATCACAACAGATCACTTAGTATGGTCCAGATGTGGACTAGCGCAGAAGATCAAACGGTCCAGATTTAATCATGAGGATTAACGGTGGAGATTTAATTAAATTTGATCAAAGTATTAAAAGGATTTGATTCAAAAATAAAGTGAAGTCTTGTGGAATTCAGAAGCTGTTGGTGGGATGAAACTAAAGACATGATTGGCAATTTATTTTTGAAAGCAAATCTGAAGCTTAAAAAGATATGATTTTTATTTAAGTGAAGCCCGATTGGTCAAGATATTTTTGCAAGAGAATCCAGCAAGATACAGCTCGAAATTAAGCTTGGAAGAGACCCTAATTCGCATATATAAAAGGAGGCTCAAGGCAGAATACTTAGCATCGAAAATCACAAAAGAGTCATACACTTCCAAAAGCAAACACTCAAGTTTTCAGTGATGTTAATTTTGAGTTCCAGCTTTCCAGAAGCAAGCACTCGTGTTATTTTCTTTCCCTTGTGTTAGATCTAAGTTGTTGAAGTAGAGTCTACAATCTGAGGGAGTCAGAAGGGGTAGCAGATTACATGGCAATTAGATTCAAGGCGTTGTACTTCCTTCTACAATATGGGGTTGTCAGATTGGTAGGAGAAGACTTGACTTAAGAAGTCAAGGTGCTGTATTCCTCAAAAGTCTAGGATTGTTAGACTGTTTGAGAAGACTGACTTGGAGGGTCAGTGGTATTGTTGTAATTCAAGGTTTTGAATTAGTGAAATCCTTCAAGGTGAAGGGACTGGACGTAGCCTCGTTAACGGTGAACTAGTATAAAATTCTGTGTTTTTATTTTTACTTTATATCCGCTGCTAACTCTGTTTTATTCATACATCAAGTTTTGTTTTAAAACTGCAAAAACAGAAAAAGTATTCAAGTTAGTCAAACACAATTCAACCCCCCATTCTCGTGTTTGCACCTTCACAGACAACTGATGACAAATTCGTGGAGGCCCAATCCCACGAGATTCAGAAGATAACTCATGAAATCATCACCGAAGGTATGCTTTTAGATGACCAATTTCAAGTAGTTGTTATAATAGAAACATTTTCCCTTGGTTGGAAGGATTTGAAAAACCTCTAAGACATAAGACCAAAAATATTTCTCAAGAAAGTCTGATAACATGCCTCCGAATTAAGGAAGAATCATGCAAGCACCATCACAATGATGAAGTGTTAGTTGTTTCAAACAACAAGAAGAAGAAATTCATAGGTGTAGTTCTTATTTTAGATTGTCTTCAAAAACACGAATCTTCTTTCATGTTCTGTGAAGTCAAATATATTGTTCTCATAAAATGTTTTTGTTAACATCAAAACTCTAACTATAAAACCAACTTTGTTCCAAGATTGTTGGTACTGCAGATGTGGAGTTGTAATTCAACTATAGAAAAACTTTCATCCTAAAAAATGTGATGAACACTCTAGAGATTAGGAAGAATCTGGTTTCTAATTTTCTCCTAAATAAGGCGGGGATCACTCAGTATATAAGGATATATTTGCAGACCATTGCTAAAGTGGTATTTTTGTTGGGAAAAGGTACGTCATTGATGACATGTTTAAATTGAATATTGAAATGAATACAATGTCTCTTTATGTTTTCTTGTTGTGTGATTTTAATATTTGACATGTTAGACTTTGTCATGTGAACAAATGTGTGATTTCAACTCGAAGGAACCTTAACCAGAAATGGAAAACGATATTTTATCACTTTTATTGATGATTGTTTTGACTATACTTTTGTATATCTTTTGTAAAATAAAAGTGAAGCGCTTGTCATGTTTAAGACTTTTGTAACATAAATTGAAAATCAATTCAACTGAAAGATTAAGAGATTTGTAGTGATAGAGGAACAAAGTATGATTCATATGTGTTTAATACTTTCTATAAATTGTATGGAATTATACATTAAACAACTACATCATATTCCCTTTAAACAACTGCACCATATTGCCATTATGCTTAATTTTGGTGTTGCATCTCATTGGTAGAGGGACTTTTTTTGACTATTTACTTTTTTTTAATAGAATTCCTAAATCTAAAAGAAAAAGTTCTCCTTATGAGATTTTTAAGAAAATACAACTTAACTTGTCTTATCTTCGAACTTGGCATTGTTTGGCTTATGCCAGGATCCCTGATCCCAAGAGAGTTAAAGTCCCTAGTTGAGCCTATGAATGTGTATTCATTGGTTATGTAGTTAACAACACATCGTGTAGGTTTTATGACCTAAATGTTAGAGTTACTAGAGTCAAATGATGTTGACTTTCATGAAAATAGATTCCCTTTCAAATCGAGAAATAATGGAAGCACTGGAACCAATCACGTTCTCATGACCAAAAGCATTGAAAACAACAAAGAAGATAAAACAAAACGTTGAAAAAGTAAGAGAGCAAGAGTTGCTAAAGATTATAGAATCGATTATATGATTTGTACATTAGAAGAGAATCCAAGAAACCTCCAAGTTGCTATATGGATTTGAAAAAAGTAACTAAAACTCGATGGAATTGTTGATAAATACAAGGCTCTCCTTATAGCCAGATGTTTCAGGAACCTTGTTTATATTACTAAAGATTTCTCGTTGTCCCTGAAGGGTAGAATGATGTTGATTGGAACTCTTTATCAAATGACTCTAAAGTAACTAGTGGCTATATATTCAACATAGCTAAAGGTGTTGTTTCTTGGAAATATAAGAAACAATCTTTATTGGCTCAATCCACTATGGAGCCTGAAATGAGAGCACTTGCATCCGCTAGTGAAAAAGAAAATTGGTTGAGATGCTTGCTACTAGAGATCCATTTGTGGTAAAAATTGATGCCAATTAGGTTCATCCGATGCAATAGTACTGTGGTTGTTGCAAAAATTTAGCATCGTCATTACAATGGTAAGAGACGATAGATATGACGTAAGCACAACACTGATAGAGTGGGTTATGTACACACTGATGAAAATTTAGTCGATCCTTTGATGAAATAATTAGCTAGAGAGAAAGTCCTAAACACTTTTAAAAGAATAAGATTGTTGCCTTTAGAACAATGAGCCACTTATGTTGGTAACCCAACCTAAAAAATAGAAGATCCTAATAATTATGTTTAATGGTTCAAAACATGTTGTGAAGTTATATGATATTAACATGTTAATATAAATCAAAGAAGCATGACTCCCAAAGCGATAAAAGGGTGAGGTAATAGAAACTCTTATTGAGATCTATACTCTATATGGAGTGGAGTACCTAATTTTATGAGTACTCTTGATAAACTCACATGTGTCAATGTGGAAGTGGGGTCACTTCCCATGGAAGTTTAAGGCATAATTTCTAGAGCATTCACTATATTGTGATATGCGTGCAGAGCCACTAAAGCACAAGCCTATAAGCTTTTTGACAATACACCCTATCAAAAGGTTGTGTGTGGTTTTAATGTTAGCGATATAGTTCAGGACTACAAATCACTCTAGTTGAATATGAATCTTAGTCACTATATAAAGGTTTACATCGAAAGACACCTTTGTTTGAACAATCTTATAGAAGCGTATGACGCTACTTTAGAAATCCTTTTTTAAATTCAAATGTGGGATTGTTGGAAATTTGAGCTAGTGTTGTACAAATTGAAAAATTTGTGAAAATCCAACATAGAAGATAGTTCACATAATATTAGTATTTATAAGGTGGAGGTAGGACACTTGGGTAGTGCCTCTAAGGATACCTAATTTTGTGAATGGGAGATTACGCACTAAAGTAGACCACCATACATGCACGTGCGCCACCAGTCTATGTTGGACTAGACTTTGACTTTGTGGTGTAATATTTTTTTAAAACTAGAAAATTAATATTTTATATTTTAATGTGTTTCTCCACATTTTTATTTTTTGTCACACTTTTTTTTTTGTTCCCTCCACGATTGTTTTCTTCCAAGTCCACCCATCTCACCGGTATTGTTACTGTGTGTGCCAAGTTTCTATATTATTTGGTCCAATTGCTTCGCATGATTTATTCGCCAAACCAACATGGATTTCCTCTATAAAAATAGTGCTCCACTCACTTCAGAAATCACAACAAAACTCAACGCATTTTCGAGTTTTCTCATTCTCCCATTTTTTCTCGACGTATTTCCAAGCCACTTCTCTCATTTCTTTATATCCTTTTTAAAATTTGGCCTCATCGGAATTTGAGTGGTCTTAGGGCCACAATTCTATAGTTGCTTCAATCACATTGAGAATGTAATTCTAGAACGGTTCCTACAATGTAGTAGGACTTTAATATAGTTTGTAATTGAACTATTTTATCTTAGGGGCACTAGATTGATAGTCTGCTTGCAAAATTTTGGACAGTGTTGTGAAAAATCTTAAAGAGAGCGACCTAATACGTCATTCAAATCAGTAATATCTTTGGTGACTAAAATCTATTTTCAAAAAATTGTGGTTTTTGTTCTAAAAACAACAATTATCTATAAATTTGATTACAAGAGTCCCCTTATGAACATAATCTCTAATAAATTGATGTTTAATTTCAACAATCTTAGCACATCAATGTAAAATAGAGTGTTTTAATAAGAAATACGGTTATAGCGTTGAAATGTATTGTGCCTATACTTTTGATAGAGCTATTGAGACAACTCAAGTCCAATTTGATAAACTCAAATCTCAACTACTACTAACATTTAAAAATTCGTTAAATATTCAAATAAAACATAGCCAACACGTAAGAAAGATACACATACAATATAAACATGGTTACAACCATGGTATCTTTTGGTCCTCAAGAGAACACCATATAGAAAAAAAAGGAAACATAATATGACAATCCACAACCTATCAACACAACAACAAGACAAACATCAAATGGTCTAACCAAAGGGTAGACACATCCACACTGGCCAAAATACTAAAAAATGAGACATCCATGTCCATATATCTACATGTCAATGTTAGCCTTTACCTTCTAGTATGAACACAAGAGGTTAATCAATTAGGTTGGTGACGTGAACTCCAGTCTGGTTCTTTGATCTTTCCACCACATGTTGAGTGCTTCTCCCTTTCTCCTAGGATGCTTATTCTTCAAATGAATGTGTACCTGCAAAGACATTATGATGCAAAAGTAAGGCAAAGTGCAAACATAGTTTAAGTGAAATATGGGAATGTGTTTATACTTGCGGTGAATCCCCTAATTATACCTAAATTGCTCATCAACTCTTCAATATCTTTGAGACGAATCTGAATCACGTCTTATCTCAAGATTATGATTTTTGACTTGTTTATTTCTATCTTGAAATTTATATCAAAAGTTATAAATATTTTTAGTATCAGAAGATATTGAAATGATTTCAAAAAGATGTTTTCTTACTTGTAAACATTTTCAATTTCATTATTTCCACATTCAAGTTAAAATTTCTTTAAAATTCCATATATCTAATTTAGGCATTTCAATTGTCAATTTGATTATACCTTAGTGTTCTCAAAACGACTTAGCTTGAGGAACCGACTCGACCCCAACTAAGATAAAAATAGAAGTTTTAAATAAGAGTTTCGAATCAAAAGGTGATAACTCTCAACACGAGAGGATAAAGATATTTTAGCTCAAATATAGTGAAAAAAATTTTCAATAGAAAGATTAAAAAATATTAAACTCGTTTATAGGCTTTCACAATTTTTTTTTAAGCTTGTTCATATGGATTTAATATTATTGTGATAAAATTTCTTGTCTTGCTTGAATGTTGATGAAGCTTTATATAGGTTAGAAGAAATAAATATGTTGTTTCTATGCTGTGAGTTTTCTAAGAAACCATTTTTTTTTCACAAAACTAGCAAAAAAACTCGTGATGTCGCATAAGTGGTGCGTTATTAGTATTCTATATGTGTCTTGTTCAAACTTAAAAAAAAAATTATTTATGTATCAATAACAAATATTTTTGTCGTATTTTTTTTATATTTATCCGTGACAAATATTTGTCTTGTGCTTTTGTATGTATTAATAAAAAATATTTGTCTCGTGATTTTTTAATATTTATCAATGACAAATATTTATCTTATGTTTTTATGTACCAATGGCAACGATCTTGCCCATGATTTTTTATATTTATCACCGACAAATATATGTCTTTTGTTTTTTAATGCATTTGTTATGAATATTTATCCCACATTTTTAAAATATTTATTAATGAAAAATATTTTTCCTATGATTTTTTATATTTTTCATTGACAAATATTTGTCTCATGTTTTTTTTATGCATCAGTTATAAATATATATTCTTCATTTTTTAATATTTATCGATACTAAATATTTGTCCCGTTTTATTTTATGTATAGTAAATATTTATCACATATTTTTTTTTATATTTATGATTGACAAATATATGTATCGTGTTCCTTTTGATGCACCAATTATGAATATTTATCTTATGTTTTTTAATTCTTGTGTATAGTAATTTTTTTTGAAATGAGATTAAATAAAGAAACTTTATAAAAAAAACCTATGTTAAAAGACTAACATGTGTTAAGGTGATAAAGTGAAATCCCAAAACAATATATCTCTATAACTAGTGGCACATTCAAAAATATTGTTTATTGAAGACAAGAAAATAAGTATAACATTTTTTATAAAAAAATAGAATAAATACCCAAACCGTTCTTAATTAAAACGAACATGAAGATTTAATTAGTCTTGGAAATTAAAAAAAATATTAATCTATAATATTATAAATTTTTATAATGAAGTGGGTGAAAATAATCTATAATATTTTCACATAAAAAATATTTAATTCTCTAACGTAAAAGGAAAAAAGGTAGAGTGCGTAAAAATGTAAGAGCGTAATATAATAAAAATAAAAATTAAAAAATTATAGAAAGCATGGTGGGACAAACATCTATTTTTTGTTATGTAATGGAAATTATTTTTTTGAATATACATCTATATTAATTGAGAAATAATACAATATGAGTCTTATAATAGTAACTTTGTAACAAGGCTACTAACAAAATAGTTATAATAACCCAAGAAATAAAGGCAATAAAACTAACTAATATAAAACTAACATCCCCCCTCAAGATGGAGAATGTATGTTAAGAATTTCCAACTTGTTAAGAATTGAATTGAATGCTGCAGGTTCATGTGACTTAGTAAAGAAATCTGTCAGCATATTTGATGAAGATATGGGCAAGAGTTTGAACAATCCAGTTTGCAATTTGTCTCGAACAATGTGACAATCAATTTCTATATGTTTTGTTCTCTCATGGAATGTTGGGTTTGATGCAATGTTCATGTTTGATTGATTATCGCAATAAAGAGTTGTAGGAGTAGAAAAATCCATGTTTAATTCTTGCAAAAGAAATGTTATCCATTGAATTTCACAAGTTGTTGACGCTAATGCTCTATACTCTGCTTCTGAAGATGAACGATATACATTGCTTTGTTTCTTAGACCTCCACGAAATCAATGATGATCCAAGAAATATACAAAATCCAATTACAGACCTTCTCATTTCTGGACAGGTTCCCCAATCAGAATCGCTAACGCTCGCAGTTGAAGTCTGGACGCTGATGAGTAAAACAATCTTTGGGCTGGTGCAGTTTTTATGTATTTGAGGATCCTCATGGCTGCCATGTAATGGTCTTTAGTCAGTGATTGCATAAATTGGCTAAGTTACTGCACGGCGAAAGTGATATCAAGCCGTGTGTTGGTCAAGTAGATAAGACGTCCAATAATTCTTCTAAATGAGGTCGGGTCATGAGGTTGTCCCTTTGAGTTGTATAGAAATTTGCAGTCCTTGATCATAGGTGTATTGCAAGGTTTAGCCCCTAATAATCCAGCGTCTGACAAGATATCGATAGCTTATTTACGTTATGTGAATACCCTCCCTTGAACGAGAGATCTCCAATCCAAGAAAGAACTTTAAGTCCCCAAGGTCTCTAATCTGAAAAGAAGAATTTAAAAAAGTTTTAATCATATTGATCTCCAATTCAGAATTACCTGCAATAATAATATCATCTACGTAAACCAAGAAAATAGTAAAGGAATTTAATTTCTTGAGAATGAATAAGGAATGATCATGTTTTGAATGTTGAAAACCAAATGATATCAAAGCAAAAGACAGTTTGGCAAACCATTGTCGACTCGCTTGTTTTAAACCATATAATGATTTTTTAAAAGGACAAACCTTACTACTATTATGACTTAGATAACCAGGAGGAAGTTTCATATAAACTTCCTCATGAAGGTCGCCATGAAGAAAAGCGTTACTAACATCTAACTGTTTTAAAAACCAATTATTAGTGGCAACCAAAGCAAGAAGTAATCTAACAGTAGTTAATTTGGCCATAGGAGAAAATGTGTCTAGAAAATCAACACCTTCTAATTGAGTGAAACCTTTGGCAACAAGTCTAGCCATGTGCCTTTCAACAGTACCATCAGCTCTATGCTTAATCTTATATACCCACCTACATACTATGACATGTTTATCTTTAGGCAAATCAACTAATTCCCAAGTGTTATTAGATTCTAAAGCTGTAATTTCATGTTGCATAGCAATGACCCAATCCTTAGATTTAATGGCTTCATGATAAGTTTGGGGGTTCAACAACACTAGTCATGGCATGAATATATTTTAAATGAGTAGAAGAAAAAGATTTATAAGACAAAACATAAGATAAAGGATATAAAACAGAATCAACTGTAGAGTTAGTAGCCGTACCTGAAGTGTTTAAAAGATTGCAATGAAAGTCCTGAAGGTAAACAGGAGGATTTCTTGGCCTTGTTGATTTGCGAATACTAGGTGGTATAAAAGGCTGTTCATGTACATAATTATTTTCATCACAAGTAGACATGACATTAATATCATTCAAATTAGAATGATTCAATTTACTATTGACAGAATCTAGTTCTATAGGTTCAAGTTAAACGTACCAAAATCATCGCAAGAGGACAAATGACTTTTAGAAGAATCATTACTAGATAAGTATGGAAAAACATTTTCATGAAAAATAACATGTCTAGAAACTAGAATTTCCATAGTATGTAAATCATAACAAATAAAACCTTTAATGCCAAATTTATATCCAAGAAATAGACATTTTCTAGATCTAGGATCTAATTTAGTCCTATGTTGTTGCGAAGTAGAAACAAAGCAAAGAGATCCAAAAACTTTCAATTCATTAAGATCGGGGAGGAATTTATATAACAACTCATAAGGGCTATGATTATCAATGGATGCTGATGGTAATCTATTAATAAGATAAATGGCATGTTTGACAGCAAAAGACCAAAATATTTTTGGAAGATTAGCATGAAAAAGCAAGCATCTAGTAACATTTAAAATATGTATATGTTTTCTTTCCACAACAGAGTTTTGTTGTGAAGTTTCAACACATGATGTTTGATGTAGAATTCCAAATTTTGCATAAAATTCATGATACAAGAACTCAACACCATTATCAACCCTAATAACTTTGATAACTTTGTCAAACTGATTTTTAATTAAAACAACAAAATCATGCATTAACTTTCGAGTTTCAGATTTAGCTTTCATAAGATAAATCCAAGTGTGTCTATTACAATCATCAATGATAGTTAAAAAATATTTGTGACCATGAATAGAAGAATAGGACAAGGGTCCCCAAATATCCATATGAATCAAATCAAAAGCGTTATTAGAAATAATATTACTAGCATGAAAAGGTAATCTAGATTGTTTGGCAAGAAAGCAAGAATCACAAATTTTATTAGAATTGGAACTCACATATGGAAAATGTTTACAAATATGAGTAAGAACATTATTAGAAAGGTGTCCTAATCTAAGATGTCAGAGATCAATAGTAGCATGTGATGTTCTAGAATTTAAAGAATACAACACAAAATATTTGACATCATGAATTGGTTATTGCAGATGATATAAACCATTCAAAAGCTTAACATGCCCAATCATCTTGGATGTATGGTCCTGAATGTCACATTGAGAGTTAATAAACGTTAATTTACAATTCAAAGAAGTAATTAATTGCTGAACGGAAATAATGTTCAAGGTAAAATCAGGAATGTATAAATTATTTTTCAAGGTATAATCAAAATTATTTTTCTGAATATACATCTATATTAATTGAGAAATAATACAATATGAGTCTATTTATAATAGTAGCTCTGTGTAGTACCCCAATTTTGTCAGACTATTTAAAAGTAATTCAAAAATAAGTAATAATATGCTTAATAAATACTTCATAAATATTATTATAAAAATCTGAAGATCATCATTTTTACAACTTAGTCCAATTTTGAGTACATAATTTACATAAGTATTCCCATTTCACACCCAAAATAAAATAATATAAAACAAAAAAGGCTGTGAACACATTTTTTTTCTTCTTTTTTCTACTGTTTCTATGTCGTGTACATTCATTTATCTTGTTTGCCTTGTTAGCATCCTACTGCAAACCTTCCTTTATCTTGTTTGCCTTGTTAGCATCCTACTACAAACCTTCCTTTATCTTGTTAGCATTGTTAGCATTGTACTACAAACCTATTACAAACAAGTTATTTGTTTCATTTTATTTTATTTCAGACTAATAAGGTTATTACTTGTACCACTTGTGCACTCAAAATCTGATGTTGTGTAAAATTTGCAACAAAGCCATGCAAAATCCAGAACTTAATTTTATCTAATGAACAGAAAAATTCACCACTTTAGTCTATAAATTGAGTTCAAAAATCAGTAAAACGGAGAGAGCTTTGTTCTTTTAGAGGAGGGGAGCTTGATTTTTCAGAGAGGGCACATTTATTTTCCAAAAGAAAAGTAAAAAAAAATAGAGAAATTGAGTAGAGAAACAACAATACAATTTCATTTTCAAAATTGTTTATTTGAAAACAAATCTGATACTAACAAAAACACTCCAAGAGAAAGCAAACAGAGTAGTTACAAAGAAAAACAAACAGCAAGGCGATTTAAGGTAATTTTTTTTTCTTCTCTCTTTACATTATAATTATTTTGATTTGTAAGAGTAGAATAAGATAACCTTGTGAATGAAAAGTAAAAAACTAGAAGAAAAAAAATCAAACCTTTAACAATGTCATCGTCACCGCCGCTTTCTTCCGTCACTCTCCTCTTCGGCCTCTTCTTTCCCTCACTCACCTCTTCCTCCTTACCACTATTAGTTAATAACAATAATAGTGGTTTATTACCATAGCTCTCTCTATGAAATATTATGAAGAATATTTTAAAATAAAGAAAGAGATGGAAAGAAAGTACAACAAAAGAGAAAGAAAGCAATTTTTCCACGTTTTGCCTTCAGAAAAAGTATTAATTTATTTTTTATGATAGGATTGTTATTGTTCTTTTTATATGCTTTAACTTGTTTTAAGTTTTTTATGAATTTTCGCCTTTATTTAGACAGTTGTAAAGTTGCATTGCTATGCTATGTTTTTAATCAATAGTACATGATGTGCTATGTTGTTAATCAATATGTTGTTAATCAATAGTACATTGCTATATTGTTGTTAATCAATAGCTGCATTGCTATGCTATGTCTTCGGCATGCTGCTTTTGCAGAGGTTATAACGCAAATCATATATGTTATATTATTATATATAAAAAAATAAATGAATATAAAATTTATTTTTTTTAAATATTAGATTAATTTGATGTGACATCTTTTTAATCTTTGAGTTGTTAAGACACAAGTTATATTACTTGGTGGCTTTAAGACACAATTTTAAAACCAAAAATAATAAAAATATTTTTAAACGGATTAACAGGATGAGACATCCTTTTACTCCTTGAGTTTTTGAGACACGAGTTGTCAACTTGATAGTCTTCAAATTCAATTTTTTTTCAAAATAATTATTCAAATCAAACAAACTTTTTTTTTTCGTCAAAATAATTTTTTTTTATTATCAACAATCAACACAATTTCTTTAAAAGCAATCAACACATCCACTGGGGACCCTTAGAGAGTCAAGCCTAACATAATTAATTGTGCATAATTTTTAACTTTTTCTATATTTGTTTGATTTTCATTTTCTAATACTTTATGGGCTTATTATTTCTTAATAAATATTTGTTGTCATTATAATATTCTTTTAAGCTAATATGCCAAATAATTTACCTATTGTTGTTGACAATATTCAAAAATAGAATTATTGGCTCTAGGAACCACATTTAGAATCATAAAGCCACCCTTGTGAGAGTTTCACTACATAAACCAATAATCCCTTTCATCATAAGAACATCCATATAAACCAAAAATAACTCATACATTCAAAACTTTATATATATATATATATATATATATATATGTATATAAATATATTCACAATAATTATTCTACATAGTTTCATTCATCTCTCATGATTTTTTTTCCTTTTCTAAAATATATATATATATAATGGCATTTTGCATAAATTTTCAGGATTTTTTTGGGAATCATACAAACCTTAGTCACGTGTTAAGTGGATAATGGGATCGGAAAAAAGAAAAACTTTACTTTTAAAGTTCAAGCAACCTAATCTAAAAGTTTAAGAGACATCAGCAATCAAATGAAAACCATACAACGTGAGAGTTTCTTTAGTAAATATGGGAAAATCCTAAACCTCTTGGCAGTAAATGTGGAAACAGGGGCCCTCACGGCACTGGCTCAGTATTACGACCCTCTCTTAAGATGTTTCACCTTTCAAGACTTTCAGTTGGACCCGACATTAGAAGAATTTGAGTGAATATTGGGTTACTCCCTAGAGAAAGGAAACCCTTATCGATATACTGGGCAACCACCAAATTTGAGCGTAGTTGCTAAAGTATTGAAAATCAATATAAGAGAGTTGGCAAGCAAAAAAGAGGAAAAATGGGCTATTCATGGTTTCTTGAGAAAATATCTGGAGCAAAAGGCACAAGATTTAGCCGTTAAAAAAGAATGGAGTACTTTTATAGATGTCTTGGCTCTCATTATCTATGGTATTGTTTTATTCCCAAACCTTGATAATTTTGTTGATTTTGCTGCCATCAATGTCTTCTTGGCTTTTAACAAAAATAAACAAAATCCAGTTCCCGCGGTTCCTTCTGATGTATACTACTTTTTGCATATGCGGCACGAGAAGAAAGGGGGAACAATTTTGTGTCGTGTTCCAGTGTTGTATACTTGGTTCATGTCTCACATGTTCAAGAAAGGGTATCATGTTGGAATTAAAAATAACCGTGAATGGGCTCAGAGTATAGCTAGCCTTATCGGGGACATAATTTCATGGTATCATAGAGAACAAGAGGTAGAAGAAGTAATATTCCAATGCGGAGACTTTCCAAATGTACCTCTCATGGGAACCAAAGGTTGTATTAACTACAATCTGAAGATAGCTTTGAGACAGCTTGGCTACCCTATGTTGGAGAAACCAGATGATAAGTCATTAAAAGTTTTCCTTTTCCACAATACAGGTATAGTAGACCCACTGATGTTTCAGAGGATAAGTCGATCTTAGGAAGTGATTATTAGAAAAGGAAGAGTACTCGGACGTAGAAGTTGCGGCACAAAGGAACCCTATCAACAATGGGTAAAGAAAAGAGTCCAAGAAATCAAGCTGCCTTTCCATAGTACACCGTCGAGTGATCAGGAGATACCTGAACCTACCCTTGTTACAAACAAAGAAATAGAAGAACTCAAAGCATTATTGTTAAAGTCTGAAGAGCAGAAAAAAGAGCTACAAGCGAAGTTAGAAAAAGTCTCCCAAGAGAACGAGAATTTGCGATCAGAAAACACTTGTTAGAATCAGTTTATTGAGAGAAACAACAAGAGGTTGAAAATTGAAAAGAAAAATAAACTGGACATACAAGATTGTTTGAGAGGTGCAAATGAAGAATTAGATGTGCGGAAGCAAGAAAGGAATGAAGCTATTGAAGAAGCCTATATGTGAAAGCAATTATGGGCGAAATCAGCAAGCTCTGAGAGGAATATAAAAAAGGAATTTGAAGATTTAAAGAAACAACTTGAAGAGATGGTAGCCGACTACGAGAGTCAAGTAAAGAATGAGAGGCAACACAAGGAAGAAATGAAAGAATTACTCTCAAAACATCAACATGCGCTAAGAACAAAAATGGAGACTTCTAGTGAGTTGAGGAATTACATCGATTATCAAGAAAATATCTATAATGACTTAAAGGATGAAACCATATATTGGGAGGATCATTTTCTGATGTTGCTTGGACAATTGAAGAATCAAGAGGTCTATAAAGAGCTGGAAGATAAAGGCAAGCATTGGAAAGATTGCTTTTCAAAATTGGCAATGCTAGCTAATCAAGCAATCATAAAAATTCCAAAGCATCTAAGAGAGATTGATGCAGTAATGCGTCCGCTTAATACTCCAGTCAAAGTCTACAAGTTCGTTGAATATTGCAAAATCTGGTAGAAGAATTATAGGAAAAGATTGGTTGTCCTATCGAAAGAGAAGATTAAAATACCATAGATGTTGTAGTTTTTAATTTAAATGTGATGTACCCTTTTTTTCATCAATGAAGGATTTGCTTATTTTGTCTATCGATCCCCATATTTTCTTCACTTATAAGGCTTATGATCCCCCAACATACAACTATAATGTAAAAAATAGATAATTAACTAAATAATTTCATCTTCATTCCATTCATACATACTCATAATTTTTTTTTATTTAAAAAAGCAAAAAAATCAATAAAGTTGTTTCCCCGACACCCTTATCGGACTCGCGCAAACTCCAAGATCATGGATGAACTTGAGCAAAACCAAGAAGTGATGAGAGCAGATGTTAGCCAATTGAAGGACAAGGTTGATCGAATCCTATAGGCTATACAAGCTTTGGCAAGAAAGGAGAATACAGATGAGAATCCTCCAACTGCAAATGAAGAACACCAAACCACTCCTTCTCACCCACAAGGCTTTACCCCAATTACTCATCAATTTTGTGCGGCGGCTATGCAATTTCCTATATATGGTCTCCCACCTGATTATACTCCGCCCTTAGTCATCAATCCCATGGACAATATGTTGGAACCAAGTTGGTTCTAAGTACTTAGGATTTTGATGCTTACAAATGTACTCTATGTAAACTTATTTTGTACTTTGAATTATTAAGTTAAATGCCCCAGAAACTAAAGGAATCAGAAGCAGTGATCAAAGGATTCCAGAAAAATGAATTCTGGAATGACCAGAAGATACTCCAGGAATGTCAAAACATGACCAGAAGATATCTTTGATGGCCCAGATAAGAAGGAATAAAAATCAGAATGAAACATGGAGCATACCATTGGAAAGCATGCCAGAAGGAGAGTTGTTCCAGACAAACTGGAATCAAATATCAATTTTATTCTAGAAGTTATTCTAACCAGAAGATGGCCTAGCAGTGAAAAATTACTTGTTCCAGACTCATCCAGAAGCTAAGTTTATGAGTCCAGAACAAGAGAATCAATTCAGATTTGACCCAGACAATAAGAGAAAATGATTAAGGGCATGAAACCAAGTCAAGGCAAGAAGAAATGATTTCCAGAATGATCCAGACCTGGTCCAAAATCAAAGGTAAAATGTCCAGACTGAAATATTTTTTGTTCAAGTTAATTTCAGTTTGTTCCCGACCAAAATCCAGAATCTGTCTAGATCAGAGTAAAAACTTCCAGATCAATGGTTCAGAAATAATTTTTTGAGTCCAGTGATGGTCCAGATCAGAAAATCAGACCATGGCCCAGTAGTAGCCGAAATCAGAGGGATAGGATGTGCAAGTCCAGAAATGGCCGAGTCCAGAAGATTTCAGCATATCAGGCGCGCATCCAGGCTGGCCGAAATCAGAAGATTAGAGGGTTAGGAAGTGTGGTCCAGGAATGGTCGAAATCAGAAGATCACAGCATAACAATCAGTATGGTCCAGATGTGGACTAGCGCATAAAGATCCAATGGTCCAGATTTAATCAGGAAATTTATACGGTGGAGAATTTAATTTATTTTGATCAAAGGATTAAAAAGATTTATTACAAAAATAAAGTGAGGTGTTGTGGAATTCAGGAGCTGTGGCGGGAAGGAACCAACAGATTTAATTGGCCAGTTATTTTGAAAGGAAATCTGAAGATATGTTTTTTATTTATATGAAGCCCAATTGGTCAAGTTATTTTTACAGAGAATCCAGCAAGATTCAGCTCGAATTTAAGCACTGGAAGAGGCCCAAATCTGCATCTATAAAAGGAGGCTCAAGGCAGAATACTCAAGCATCGAAAATCACAAAAGAGTCATACACTTCCAAAGCAACAACTCTCAAATTTTCATATAAGTCAATTGTAAGTTTCAGCTTTCAAGAAGCAAGTACTCGGTTATTTTCTTTCCACTGTGGCAAATCTAAGTTGTTGAAGTAGAGTCTACAATCTGAGGGAGTCAGTAGAGGTAGCAGGTTACTTGGCAATTAGATAGGGTTGTATCTAAGTTGTTGAAGTAGACTCTACAAACTGAGGGATTCAGAAAGGGTAGCAAGGTACTTAGCAATTAGATTCATAGTGTTGTGAATTCTTTTACAATCTGGGGTGTCAGATTGGCTGAAGAACAGGAGTTTTTTTTCCTCAAAGAAGTCTAGGATTGTTAGACTATTTGAGAAGACTGACTTGGAGGGTCAGTAGCAAGGTTGTAATTCAAGGTTGAATTAGTGAAATCCTTCAAGGCGAAGGGACTGGACGTAGCCTCGTTAACGGTGAACCAGTATAAAATCTGTGAGTTTTTATTTTTATCCGCTGCTAACTCAGTTTTAATTATACATCAAGTTTTGTTTTGAAAGTATTAAAACAGGAAAAGTATTCAAGTTAAGTTAAACACAATTCAACCCCCCCTTCTCGTGTTTGCACCTTCAATTGGCATCAGAGCTCGGTCTCAAGGCTGAGCACTTAACCGTGTTTGAGTAAAGGTCCAAGGAGCTCAATATGGTAGAAGAATTGGGAAACAACATCAACAGACCACCACTGTTTGATGGAGAAAGGTTTGAGTATTGGAAGGACAGAATGAGAAGTTTTGTCATATCTCAAGATCCTGAATTATGGAAGATGATAGTCAGAGGATACACTGCACCTACTGATCCAGAAGATCCAACTAAGAAACTAGACTTGGATGATATGAAACCAGATCAGATCAGACTACACAGACTTCATCACAAGTCCAGAACCATCATGGTCAGTGCAATCACATTCAAGGAATTTGTTAGATGGACAAATAAAGAAACAGCAAAGACTATATTCGATAGTCTGGTTCTGACCTATGAAGGAACCAAGCAGGTTCAACAAACAAAGGCTAACATATTGGTCAGAAAGTATGAGCTGTTCAAGATGGAAGAGGATGAAGACATTGACACAATGTTCTGCAGATTCCAGACTTTGGTATCAGGACTGAAAGTATTAAACAAAAGCTATACCACTGAAGATCATGTTTGGAAAATTCTGAGAAGTCTACCAAAAAGGTGGAGACCAAAGGTTACTGCAATTCAAGAAGCTAAGGATCTGAGTACCTTGAGGCTGGAAGATCTGATCAGCTCACTCAGGTCTCATGAAATAGAACTGGAAGAAGATGAACCTAAGAAGAAGAAGAAGAATCTGGCTCTGAAATCGAAACAGAAGAAAGCTGCAAAGGCAGAATCAGAATCAGAGGATAGTGATAATTAATGTGTTGATATGGCTTACTTAACCAAAAAGATGGTTAAGATTTGGGAAAACAGAAAGAGGAGAGGTTCC
Organism: Cicer cuneatum; assembly: GCA_037974295.1. Classification (NCBI taxonomy): domain Eukaryota; kingdom Viridiplantae; phylum Streptophyta; class Magnoliopsida; order Fabales; family Fabaceae; genus Cicer; species Cicer cuneatum. The sequence continues at coordinate 48,350,148 of JBBPBO010001986.1, forward strand.
CAGAAGAAACATAACAGCAAGGAAGAATCTGACAAGAAGAACATCATCTGTTATGGATGCAATGAACCTGGACATATCAAGTCAGAATGTCCAAATCTGGAAAAAGGAAAACAGCACAAGAAGAGTTCCAGATACAGAAAGAAAGGTCTGATGGCTGCCTGAGATGTATCAGAATCAGAGGAAGAATCTTCTGATGAAGAAGAGGCAGAAACAGCAAAGATAGCTCACATCAAGTCTGCTTCTAGACCTCATAAAGGCACGAATTCCAGAAGGAAAACAGGCAGAAGGAAGAATGATCGAAGCAATCATTCGGGCAAATCTGGAAGCACATCAGAGGAAACAATTCTGTCTCTGATGGCTCATACCAACTCAAGTTCTGAATATAGCTCAGGCTCTGGAACAGAATCAGAAGATGAAGACAATGAGGTATTTTCTGATCTGTCTAAATCTGAATTAATTGAGACTTTAAAAGACTTGTTAAATGCAAATAATAAAAGGTCTTTAAAACTGAAAACTCTTGGGGAAGATAAGGAAAATCTAACCAAAGAAGTCCAAGTTTTAAAGAATCGAAATTCTGAGTATGCAACTTATTCTCTATCCATGAATTCTCCATCCAAAAGTCTCTTATTCTCCATCCATGAATTCTTATCGACCTCCAAATTTTCAGCCCCCTATACCCCAAATTCCATACATTCCATATCCATATGTAGCTACAACTTCACCAGCTCCATACCCCCAATATCACTCTTCAAGGCCACCTTATTAGCAACAACCCATGGTCCAGCCACCCCCTCTCACATTTCCGCAACAAAACCAATGGAACCAAAATCCAATCCCGAATCAATAAAAACCACTAGTTAATCGAGAAAAGAAGATAACCCGTTTTGACCCGATTCCCATGACTTACAGCCAATTGTTGCCTCACCTACTCCAGAACTCAATGTTAGTCCCAAGACCCATGAAACCTATGGAACCAACATTCCCAAAATGGTACAACCCAAATGCCAAATGTGAGTACCACGCAGGAGCTGTAGGACATTCCGTCGAAGATTGTCAAGCACTAAAATCTAAAGTGCAAGAATTGATTAATACAAAATGGCTTACCTTCAAGGAAGACTGTCCCAATGTGGGGAGTAATCCCTTGCCAGGGCACGAAAAATTCCTCTGTCAATTTCATTGAAGATGAGGTATACCGATGTGCAATTAAGAGTATGGAACATGTGAAAATCCCAATGAACATGATTTTTGCTGAGTTAAACTTAATTGAGACGATTGACAATGAGGTAGGTTGTACAAGAAATGATCATGTGCTAACAATAGAGCCGTGTGTGGAGAATAATAGATCTTTCCCAAGACCATTGGAAATCCTCTATAGGAAAGAAAATCTTATGGCAACTCCAAATGGTCCATATCCAATAATTGTCCAAGCACCGACCCCTTTTCCTTATGGAAATACCAAGGCAGTACCATGGAATTATGAAGTCACGTCTCATTTGGCCAATCATCAATTAGGTGATAGTTGTGAACCTAAAGAAATTGATGTCACCAACATTTCAGGAATTGGTGGACCAGCTAAATCAAACCCCTTCCAAGATATATGTTCTTTCTTTGTTATTAAACTCTAAAGCACATAGAATGGCACTAATGAAAGTTTTAAATGAGGCCCATGTTACTCACAATATCACGGTTGACCAGTTTGATGGAGTTGTCAGTAATATCACCGCTAATAATTGTTTGAGTTTTAGCGATGGCGAATTACCAGCTGAAGGGACAAGGCATAATAAAGCGCTACATATCTCTGTGAGATGTCATGATCATATCCTGGCACGATTGCTAGTTGATAATGGTTCATCATTAAATGTCATGCCGAAAGCGACACTATCAAAACTATTTGTTGATGGAGCATGTATGAAGCCTAGTGTTATGGTGGTGAAAGCATTTGATGGGTCCAGGAGACAAGTTGTTGGCGAGATTGACCTACCGGTTCAAGTTGGACCCCATAACTTTGGGATAACCGTCCAAGTAATGGATATTAAACCAGCGTACAGTTGTCTTTTAGGGAGACCGTGGATTCATGTTGTTGGAGCGATGACATCCACTCTCCATCAAAAGCTAAAGTTTATAGTGAACAATAAGCTGGTAATAATATATGGGGAATAAGATATAATAGTGAGCCAACTATCTTCTACAGGCTACATTGAAGATACAAAGGAAGCCATAGAAACCTCTTTTCAAGCATTAGAAATTGCCAATGCTGTCTTCATGGGTGAAGGATCTGACTTAAAAGAGCCAAAGTTGTCTACCACATCATTGAAGTCTACCAAATCCATGTTGGAAGGAGGAGTTTTTGCTAAGTTGGGGAAATTGTTAGATATACCAGAAAAGAATGATCGATACAGGTTAAGATATGTACCTACCAAAGCTGATAAAGAAAAGTCAATGAAAGAAAAAAAGGAAATCAAGATGGCTCGTCTGGAAAACCATTCACAGAAGATTCCCATTTGTGACATTCGCCAAACCTTTCAAAGCACCGGAATAATTTATGCTGATCAGGTGGCTATGGTGGAAGAAGAGCATGTTGGTGATGATACCTTCAAATTAGTGTACCCTTGTCTTCCAAATACCATCCTCAACAATTGGAAGATCATCAAGTTTCCCGTGTTTGTTAATTCATGCTCAAAGTAATTATGTATTTCAACTCCTTTTGCTATGCCAAAGGCTATAAGGATAATTAATTAAGGCGCATGTATTTCAATTCCGTACTAATTATCAATAAATGCATTTTGGAATTCTCCAACCGTTTCTTTTTCTCTTCTTCTTAAAGTTACAACCTTTATTCATATTCTTTTTTTTTTCCTTTTTTTTCTTAATTTTAATAATGCAGAGTCAAAAATGAATACGTTGAAAATAACAACGCTAGAACCCCTTCTTGTAATTTTGAACTCCCAATTAATCACGCTGATGAGGATTGTGAAGACAATTTTGAGCCTCCCCCAGAACTAGAAAGGTTAATGGAACAGGAAGCTAAGATAATCCAACTCTATCAAGAACCAGTTGAGGTGATCAATTTGGGGACTGAATGTGATAAGAAATAAATTAAAATTGGTATGTCTATGAAAGGAAGTTTACGAGAAAAGTTGGTTAAACTTTTATTTGACTATGTGGACGTCTTTGCATGGTCATATCAGGATATGCCTGGGCTAGATACTAACATAGTTGAACACAAGCTACCACTCAAGCCTGAATGTGCTCCAATTAAACAAAAATTGAGGACGATGAGGCCTGATATGTCACTTAAAATTAAAGAAGAGGACAAAAAGCAATTTGATGCTGGTTTCTTAGCAGTAGCAAAATATCCTCAATGGGTGGCTAATATTGTCCCAGTTCCAAAAAAGGATGGAAAGGTTCGAATGTGCGTTGATTATCGAGATTTAAATAAAGCAAGTCCTAAAGACAATTTTCCATTGCCTCATATTGATGTCCTAGTAGATAGCACTGCTCAATATTCTCTTTTTTCATTCATGGATGGTTTTTCAGGATACAATCAAATTAAGATGGCTCCCGAGGATATGGAGAAAACCACATTCATCGCACATTGGGGAACCTTTTGTTATAAAGTGATGCCATTTGGATTGAAGAATGCTGGGGCAACCTATCAAATAGCAATGGTGACATTGTTTCATGACATGATGCATAAGGAGATAGAGGTTTATGTGGACGATATGATTGCAAAATCTCGGACCGAAGAAGACCACGTGGTTAACCTTCAAAAGTTATTTGTCTGACTAAGGAAGTTCAGACTTCGTTTAAACCCTACTAAATGCACTTTTGGCATGAGATCAGGCAAGTTACTAAGGTTTATCATTAGTCAAAAAGGGAAAGAAGTGAACCCAGATAAAGTAAGAGCAATACAAGAAATGTCGGCTGCACAGACGAAAAAAGAAGTCAGTGGCTTTTTGGGGAGATTGAATTACATTGCCAGATTCATATCAAATCTAACTGCAACATGCGAGCCAATTTTCAAGTTGTTGCACAAAGACCAAAAGGTTGAATGGAATGAGAATTGTCAAAAAGCATTCAAGAAGATTAAACAGTACTTTTCCTGTTTTTAGACTTTTAAAACAAAACTTGATGTATGAATAAAAACAAAGTTAGCAGCGGATATAAAGTAAAAATAAAACACAAAATTTTTATACTGGTTCACCGTTAACGAGGCTACGTCTAGTCCCTTCACCTTCAAGGATTTCACTAATTCAATCCTTGAATTACAGCAGTTCCACTGACCCTCCAAGTTAGTCTTCTCAAACAGTCTAACAATCTTAGACTCTTGAGGAATACAGCACCTTGACTTCCTAAGTGAAGTCTTCTCCTGCCAATCTGACAACCCCAGATTGTAGAAGGAATTACAACGCCTTGAATCTAATTGCTAAGTAATCTGCTACCCCTTCTGACTCCGTCAGATTGTAGACTCTACTTCAACAACTTAGATATAACACACGGGAAAGAAAATAACACGAGTGTTTGCTTCTTGAAAGCTGGAACTCACAATTAACTTCACTGAAAACTTGAGTGTTTGCTTTGGAAGTGTATGACTCTTTTGTGATTTTCAAAACTATGTAATCTGCCTTGAGCCTCCTTTTATAGATGCGAATTAAGGCCTCTTCCAAGCTTAATTTCGAGCTGAATCTTGCTGGATTCTCTTGCAAAAATATATTAACCAATTGGGCTTCATTTAAATAAAAAACATATCTTTTTTAAGCTTCAGATTTTCTTTCAAAAATAACGGGCCAATCATGTCTTTAGTTTCTTCCCGCCAACAGCTCCTGAATTCCACAATACTTCACTTTATTTTTGTAACAAATCTTTTTAACACTTTGATCAAAATAAATTAAAATCTCCACCGTTAATCCTCATGATTTAATCTGGACCGTTTGATCTTCTGCGCTAGTCCACATCTGGACCTTACTAAATGATCTGTTGTGATTCTCTGATTTCGGCCAACCCTGGACCACACTTTCTGATCTTCTGATCTTCTAATCTCGGCCATCCTGGACTTGCAAACTAATTTGCTGTGATCCTCTGATCTCAGCCATTGCTGGACCACACATCCTGACCTTCTGATTTCGACCAACACTGGGCCATGGTCTGATCTTTTGATCTCGGCCAACACTGGGCCAAATACTTAAATCTGAACCATTGATCTGAAAATCTTCCCTCTGATCTGGAACAATTCGGGACTTGGTCTGGATTAAACTGAAATTAAATCTGGACAAATAATATTTCAGTCTGGACATTTTACCTTTTGTTTTGGATCAGTTCTGGATCAATTCTGGAGATCATTTCTTCTGGTCTGGACTTAGTTTCATACCCTTAACCATGCTATCTTCTGGTCTGGGTCAAATTTGGATAATTCCTTTGTTCTGGACCCATTAATTTACCCTCTGATGAAGTCTGGATCAAGTCTGGGCTATTTAATATTTCACTGCCAGGCCATCTTCTGGCCAGAATAACTTTTGGAATAAATCTCACATTTGATTCCTTCTGGTCTGGATCAAGTCTCCCTCTGGCATGCTTCCTTCTGGTCTGGTCCAGGTCTCCTTCTGACTTTGCTTCCTTCTGATCTAGGCCAACAAATATATCTTCTAGTGATGTTTTGAAATCCTGGTGTGTCTTCTGGTACCTTCAGGATTCAATCTCTGGAAACCTTTGATCTTCTGCTTCTGATTACTTCAACTGCTGGTGGCATTTGATTTAATAATTCAAGGTACAAAATAAGATTACATTGAGTACTTTTGTAAACATCAAAATCCTAAGACTTAGAACCAACTTGGTTCCAACAATCTCCCCCTTTTTGATGATGACAAAACCTTAACTTATTTTGCTAGCTTATAACTCAAAGACTTGAATTACTCCCCCTCAGACCAATCTCTCCCCCTAAGTTTGATACTGACTTTTTCTTCTCTTTTTCAACTCCTTCTCTTTTCACTCTTTCTTTTCTTCTCTTCTCCTCTCCTTTTCAACTCCTTCTTTATTCTCTCTTTCTTTTCTCCCTTCACATAGCCTCTCCTTTTCAACTCCTTCTTTTTTCACTCTTTCTTTTTCTCTCTTTATTTTTCTCTCTCCCTGTTTCCTCTCCTTTTCAACTTCTTCTCTTTTTCACTCTTTCTTTTTCTCTCTCCCTGATTCTTCTCCTTTTCAACTCCTTCTCTTTTCATCTCTTTCTTTTTCGCTCTTCCTTTCTTTTTATCTCTACTTTTGTACTTATTTCTCCTTTTTCTCTCTCTCTTTCCCCCTTTTTGTCATCAGCCAAAAAAGAGGTCATACTATTTTTGTATTTTTTGTTTTTCTCTTTACAAATTACAGAAAGTAAAACAGAAAATAAAATTACAAGAAACTTAAAAAAAAAACTCTTAAGGTGACTACTTGAGCTAGTCAGATATAGAGGTAATGTTGAGATGCTTCTTGATGAACTCGAACCTATCTTCAGGTAGTGCTTTGGTCAAAGATATCAGCCCAATGATGATCAGTGTCCACAAAATGGATGCTTAAAGTCCCTTTTTGAACATGGTCCCTAATGAAATGGTGTTTTATTTCAATGTGTTTGGCTGTAGAGTGTAAGATAGGGTTCTTGGTTAGGTTTATGGCTGAAGTGTTATCACAGAACAAAGGGATATTGGTTTCAAAGATGTTGTAATCTTCAAGTTGATGTTTCATCCAGAGTAACTGTGAACTGCATCCAGCTGCTGATATATACTCAGCTTCAGCTATTGACATGGCAATGGTGCTTTGTCTTTTGCTTGACAAAGAGATCAAATTATCACCTAAGAAAGTGCAGTTGCCACTTGTACTTTCCTTTCCAGCTTGTCTCCAGCATAGTCGGAATCACAAAAACCTCTGAGTTTGTAGGTGGGGGTTTTCTTGTATAACAAGGTAAGTTTGGTGGTTCCTTTAAGGTATCTCAAAATTCGTTTGACAGTAGTTAAACGAAATTCCCTAGGGTCAGCTTAAAAACAGGCACAAACACAAACACTAAACAAGATGTCAGATCTAGAAGCAGTTAAATAAAGAAGGGATCCAATCATACCTCTGTATGTTTTCTGGTCTACCTTTTGGCTGGTTTCGTCTTTCTCAAGTGAGCAGGTTGGGTGCATGGGGGTGGCCATAGGCTTACATTCACTCATTTTGAACTTTTTAAGAAGTTCTTTAGTATATTTAGATTGGTGAATGAGTATACCTGATTTACCTTGGTGAATCTGAATTCCCAGGAAGAACTTGAGTTCTCCCATCATGCTCATTTGGAACTCTTTCTGCATTAGGTCAGAAAACTCTTTGCACAAAGTGCCATTAGTCGATCCAAATATGATATCATCAACTTAAACTTCAATAATCAAAATATCATTTTTAATGGATTTCCTAAATAGAGTATTATCAATTTGGCCTCTATTAAATTCATTCTTAAGCAGAAAGTTACTAAGTCTGTCATACCATGCCCTTGGTGCTTGTTTTAAACCATATAATGATTTTTTAAGTTTAAAAACATGGTATGTAAAATCAGAATTTTCAAATCCAGGGGGCTGTTTGACATAGACTTCCTCACTTATATAGCCATTTAAGAATGCACTTTTAACATCCATTTGATACAGCATTATATCATGATTAGCAGCAAATTAAAAAAAAATTCTAATTACTTCTAACCTGGCCATTGGAGCAAAAGTCTTAGTGTAGTCTATACCTTCCTGTTGATTGTATCCTTGAGCTACAAGTCTGGCTTTGTTCCTTACCACTTCACCTTTTTCATTAATTTTATTCCTGAACGTCCACTTGGTTCCAATAATGTTTTTATTTGGTCTGGGTACTAGATCCCAATCATCATTCCTTTGGAATTCATTAAGCTCTTCTGCATTGCAAGTACCAACCTTCCTCTTCCAAAGCCTCATCAACATTTCTTGGTTCAATTGTTGAGAGTAAACCAAACAGACTGGTTTCTCTACTTGATGATTTGGTCTTTAAAGGATCTGCTGCACTGTCAATAATGAGAGATTCTGGATGTGAAGACTTGTACTTCCATCCATTCTTTCCCTCTAGCTTGTCTTCAGAGTCAACATGTTCTTCTTCATCTTGATCTTTCTCAGATTCTACTACTGGTTCAGCTTCTGGTTCCTGTACCTCTGGTTCACCTGCAATTTCCTCATCTTGCTTTGACTTTTCAGAGTCAAGTTGTTTATCATCAAAGTTAATGTGGATTGATTCTTCCACAGTGTTAGTTTCTTTGTTAAACACTCTATAAGCTTTTGATCTATCAGAGTAGCCAATAAAGATACACTTTTGGGATCTAGAATCAAACTTAGCTAGGTTACCTTTAGTGTTTAACATAAAACAAATGCATCCAAATTGCTTAAAGTAGGAAATATTGGGTTTCTTACCTTTCCATAGTTCATAGGGAGTTTTATTTAAGATGGACCTGATGTAGACTCTATTCTGAATGTAGCAGGTTGTGTTGACAGCTTCTGCCCAAAGGTAGGTGGCAACCTTCATATCATTCAGCATGGTTCTGGCCATCTCCTGCAGTGATCTGTTCTTCCTTTCTACCACTCCATTCTGTTCAGGTGTTCTGGGGGATGAGGAGTTGTGAGAGATGCCATTCTCATTACAGAATTCTTCAAAATACTTGTTCTCGAATTCACTTCATGATCACTTCTGATGGTTATGATCTTAATACCCTGTTTATTCATAACTTGCTTACAAAAAGAAATAAATACTTTGTGAGATTCATCTTTGTTCTTTAAAAATTTTACCCAAGTCCACCTTGAGTAATCATCAACAATCACAAAACCATATTTCTTACCACTGAGGGAAGCTGTTTGAACAGGACCAAACAAATCTAAGTGAAGCAGTTCAAGTGGTTGAGAGGTAGAAACACATTTTTTAGTTTTAAAAGAGCTTTTAGTTTGTTTACCTCTTTGACATGCTTCACACAGAATCTCAGTTTTGGAACTTACCTTGGGAAGCCCTCTTACCAACTGGAGTTTGCTCAACTCGGATATAAGTCTAGAGTTTGCATGCCCTAGCCTCTTGTGCCAAATCAGGTTTTGCTCACTTACAGATAATAGGCATTTAACTTGTTGCTTAGCAAGACTGAACATATCAATTTTATAAACATTATCCTTCCTAGTGCCAGTAAATAAAACCGACCCATCAAGTTGACTAACAACTTTGCAAGTTTTTTGATTAAAAATAACATCATAGTTGCAATCACTTAATTGACTTATGCTCAGAAGATTATGTTTTAGCCCTTTAACTAACAGAACATTTTTAATAGAAATGGAAGAACAAGTGTTACCAACAGTTCTTGTACCAATAATCTGACCTTTCTGGTTTCCTCCAAAGGAAACTTTGCCTCCATTCTTCATAGTCAGATCCAGAAACATAGATTTATCTCATGTCATGTGCTTGGAGCAACCACTGTCAAGATACCAAGTTTTGTGTTGCTGATCAAACCTTGCCTTTTCTCTGTCAGAATCAGACTCAGACTTAGATTCAGACTTAGCTTCTGTTCGAGCCATTAGAGCCAGTTCTTCTTCTGGCCTGTTTGAGCAGTTTCCTTGATTCTGCTTTGGTTGATAAACCATGTTCCTCTGATGGTTCTGGAACATGTTTTGATTCTGGTAATTTTGGTGAATCCAGTGATTCTGATAACCTTGATGATTCTGGTGATTTGGGTGAATCTGGTGGTTCTGATGAATTTGGTAATTCTGGTAATTCCTGATCTGATTCTGGTTCTGGTTCCAGTGTTGATTCCTATTCTGGTTCCAGTACTAATTCTGATTCTGGTTCCAGAGTTGATTCTGGTTCCAGTTCCTGTGCTTTTGATACTGATTCCAGTTCCAGTTTCTGTGCTTCTAATACTGGTTCCAGTTTTGATTCTGGTTCCAGTTTTGGTTCTGATTCCGATTCCAGTTCTGGTTGAGTTGACCAGACCTTCTTCCATCAGACTCAGATTGCCTTTGTTTTGTTGTAGCAGGAACATAAACCTTCTTCTGCTTGTGCATTGCCAACATCCATTGTCCAGGCACCATTGTTGGTGTCTCCTTCTGGTTGCTCAGAATATCTGCACCATAGACAATTTGATCTTTTGGTACCCATAACTGATTGGGTCCAGGTTTGTTAGTTTTAACAACTCTCTGATCTTGTTCAGATATTACCATTGGACAAGATAATTCAGAGTGACCTTTCTTAGCACAAACAATGCATAAAACATCAGAATGAACAGCTTTACTTTCAATAATCGTTTCTGTAAAACCAAGACCTCTTTTTCCAGTGTTACTGTTTCCATAAATCATAGATGCATATTTACTTCTTTCCATTCCATTAGAAATAAAGTTTTGAAAAATTTGTTCATGCATATCAGATTCACAAACAGTTTTGGAAGTGGAACAAACATTGCTTTTGAGAGTTTGGTTTTCATATTTGAGTCTTGCAACTTCAGTTTTAAAATCCTTGTTTTCAGTTGCATACTCAGAATTTTGATTCTTTAAAACTTGGATTTCTTTGGTCAGATTTTTCTTATCTTCCCTAAGAGTTTTTAGTTTTAAAGCCATCTTATTATTTGGAAGAGTGGTATATGCAAAAGTTAGAGTGGTATATGCAAAATCAAGTGGTTCAAACTGGAGCAATTATTATTCTTAGAAGCTGACCAACAGGAGTCCTAAATTATAAGAATGAATAGTGTTTGTTATAAACACACTCATCCATATATTGTAACCCCAATTGTTTCGTTCCCAAAGTAGTGAATGTACTTTTCCAATATTTTCGTTCAATATTGTATGTTACGCTCTTTCTAAACTAATTCAGTTTCATGGTTGATTTGTTCTAGCATTTTAAAATGTTTTATGGTAATAAATGTTGGAATTTGAAATATGTGAACATATAAAAAATATCCTAAGTATTTTGACGTTTGAAAAATATATACACGGGAACTCGATAGATTCTCGAGATATATGGGTGTGTAAAAAAAGGGGGCAATTATTTTAGACAATACACTTTGTTTCGCCTCTAAAAAAAGAGTCACATGAGATGTACTAGCGTCATCATACAAGAAATGGTTGTTATCTTTATTCATCCATCGAATCTTGTGAGCTTATAGGATCGCATAAGGATCAGGGAACTAAGAAATGAACAATAATTTATTTAACACACACAAATCATGCATCTTACATTTATAATTTATACTCACATAAATCATGCATATTATTCATATCCTAATTTTATATTTCATTTATACTCAACAACCTTGTGTTACATTGTGGAAGTATCCTAGACCTATAGGTTGCTTATGGTATGCTCTTTGTTCATCCATGTCGATCCACCTATCGGTAATCAACATTTCTCACTTTTGTCGATCTACACACCAGTAACAAATCTAGAGACGATCATTCTTTTATTCTTGTCGATCTACATACCAGTAACAAATCTGGAGACGATCATTCTTTAATTCTTGTCGATCTACGCATCAGTAACCAATCCGAAGACGGTCATTTACATTCATGTCAATCTACGCATCAGTAATCAATCTGAAGATGATCATTCTTTCATTTTTGTCGATCTACACATCGGTAACCAATCCGAAGACGGTCATTTACATTCCTATCGATCTACGCATCCGTAACCAATCCGAAGATGGTCATTTACATTCCTATCGATCTACGCATCGATAAACAATCCGAAGACGGTCATTTACATTCTTGTCAATCTACGCATCCGTAACCAATCCGAAGACGGTCATTTACATTCCTGTCGATCTACGCATCCGTAACCAATCCGAAGACGGTCATTTACATTCCTGTCGATCTACGCATCAGTAATAGATCCGAAGACAATCATTTATTCATTCATGACGATCATTTTTTTATTTTGTCAATCTAAAAACCATTTCTTCACATTATACTCATCTTTGCCTTATTCTAGAAGTTTTTTTTTTTATTTTCTCAAACACTCACACATTGTATTTTTGTTATTTTATGTTGATTGACAAAATATGAATCCTTATATTTACTTATCTTTTACAACGATAATATGAAAACATCTTTTCTAGTAAAAAATAATTAAATAGGGGCAGCTGTAGTACCCCAATTTTGTCCGACTATTTAAAAGTAATTCAAAAATAAGTAATAATATGTTTAATAAATACTTTATAAATATTATTGTAAAAATCTGAAGATCATCATTTTTATAACTTAGTCTAATTTTGAGTACATAATTGACGTAAGTATTCCCATTTAACACCAAAAATAAAATAATATAAAACAAAAAAGGCTCTAAACACTTTTTTTCCTCTTCTTTTGTCTACTGTTTCTATGTGGTGTACATTCATTTATCTTGCTTGCCTTGTTAGCATACTACTGCAAACCTTCTTTTATCTTGTTTGCCTTGTTAGCATCTTACTACAAACCTTCCTTTATCTTGTTGGCATTATTAGCATCCTACTACAAACATGCTTCATTTTATTTCAGACTAATAAGGTTATTACTTGTACCACTTGTGCACTCAAAATCTGATGTTGTGTAAATTTTGCAACAAAACCATACAAAATACATAACTTAATTTTATCTAATGAACAGAAAAATTCACGACTTTAGTCTATAAATTGAGTTCAAAAATCAGTAAAAAGGAGAGAGCTTTGTTCTTTTAGAGGAGGGGAGCTTAATTTTTCAGAGATGACAGATTTATTTTTCAAAAGAAAAGTAAAAAAAAATAGAGAAATTGAGTAGAGAAACAACAATACAATTTCATTTTCAAAATTATTTATTTCAAAACAAATCTGATACTAACAAAAACACTCCAAGAGAAAGCAAACAGAGCAGTTACAAAGAAAAACAAACAGCAAGGCGGTTTAAGGTAATTTTTTTCTTCTCTCTTTACATTATAATTATTTTGATTTGTAAGAGTAGAATAATATAATCTTGTGAACGAAAAGTAAAAAACTAGAAAAAAAAATCAAACCTTTAACGATATCATCTTCACCGCCGCTGTCTTTCGTCACTCTCCGCTTCGGCTTCTTCCCTCTCTCTATCTCGACCTCTTCTTTCCCTCACTCACCTCCTCCTCCTCCTTACCACTATTAGTTAGTAAAAATAATAGTGGTTTATTATCATAGCTCTCTCTATGAAATATTATGAAGAATATTTGAAAATAAAGAAAGAGGTGGAAAGAAAGTACAACAAAAGAGAAAGAAAGGAATCAACTTTTCCACATTTTGCCTTGAGAAAAAGTATTAATTTATTTTTTATGATAGGATTGTTATTGTTTTTTTTATATGCTTTAACTTGTTTTAAGTTTTTTATGAATTTTCGCCTTTATTTAGACAGTTGTAAAGCTGCATTGCTATGCTATGTTTTTAATCAATAGTACATGCTGTGCTATGTTGTTAATCAATATGTTGTTAATCAATAGTACATTGCTATGTTGTTGTTAATGCTATGCTATGTCTTCGGCATGCTGCTTTTGCAGAGGTTATAACGCAAATCATATATGTTATATTATTATATATAAAAAAATAAATGAATATAATTTTTTTTTTAAATATTAGATTAATTTGATGTGACATCTTTTTAATCTTTGAGTTGTTAAGACATAAGTTGTACTACTTGGTGGCTTTAAGACTCAATTTTAAAACAAAAAATAATAAAAATATTTTTAAATGGATTAACTGGATGAGACATCCTTTTACTCTTTGAGTTTTTGAGACACGAGTTGTGCAACTTGATAGTCTTAAAATTCATTTTTTTTTTCAAAATAATTATTCAAATCAAAAAACTTTTTTTTTTCGTCAAAATAATTTTTTTTTATTATCAACAATCAACACAATTTCTTTAAAAGCAATCAACACATTCACATTTTCTAACCAAGAATTACGTAGCTTTGATTTCTCCATCGCACCGGAAGATACGTCGGAGGAAGATCGCACTCTTGTCAAACACGTTAATAAAAATTTCTTCGAAATTTAGGCCGCGACACTATGTAACAAGGCTACTAACAAAATAGTTATAACAACACAAGAAATAAAGACAATAAAACTAACTAATATAAAACTAACATTACGAGAATAAAATATTTAAAAGTGTTTGTGCCAAAATAAAATTTAAAAGTGTATTAAACTTTTAAAAAAAACAAAAACTTATGGGGGGCAAGAGCCCCATTACCTCATAGATGAATCTGCCCCTTTCTATCACGAAGAAAGGAAATACAAACTTTAGAGACTGCAACCACTTTCTCGTAATTCTTTGAACGAAAGAGCATAATCAAGCTTAACACAACTTTTTCAAAAAATAAATGCATCAACATTAAATTGATACAAAAAGGAAACCAACCACAAAGATATCCATTTATAGGAGCAAGACTTTTGCAATGTCCACACATGACCCTTGATTCATGTCATCATATTCCAATTTTTATCAGCCAAAACCATAATATTAATAAAACGAAATATGAAAAATAAAACATCCCATGGTAATTGGTAAGCAAAAGCCACATTAAGCAAAAACCTAATAATAACAATCTGTTTGTGAGATTTAACCATTGTTACAACTATTAACACAATTTCATTCTACCACAATTGGACAAATAAAGATAAAATTGCCATCAAGACACCAAGGGTTGACAATGATAAAAAAATATGCAAAAATGAATGAAAACTAAAAAATAAAAAAAATTTTAAAAAATATTTTAACCGAAAATAAATCTTGACACTTCAAAAACCAAAAAGAGTGATTCAATATATTGGACTATGATTTACGGAGTAGTCTAAATTCAAAAAGGACTTTTGAAATCATTTGAAAAATCAAGTTATGAGTTAAAGTTTACATAAGTATAAATCAAACAAATGGCGGATGTAAAATTAAAAAGAAAAAATCTACACCTAAAGAGAAGAATAACACACCTATAAGCAATGGAAGGAAAAGAAAAAAAATTTATGCAGAAAATGTAAACAATGAAAAATGAGTAGTGGATGTCATTAACACTTGCCAAAAACATATATAGAAGAATAAGATGAATAAAAACTCTGAGAAGAATCGTAAATAGAACCAAATGTTGAGCTAAAAGGTCCATACTGAAATATCCTTTGTCTAGAACTAATCCAGACCCAGTACAGTGTTGGCCAAGATCAGAAGATCAGACCATGGCCCAGTGTTGGTCGAAATCAGAAGGTCAGAATAAATGGCCAAGTGTTGGTCGAAATCATAAGGTCAGAATAAATGGTCCAGTGTTGGCCGAGATCAGAGGATCTCAGCAGACCAGTTGCTAGTCCAGATTGGCCGATATCAAAAGATGAAAATCATAAATGAATATCAGAAGATATACATCTGAAGATGAATTTCAGAAGAAACATATCAGAGGATAAAAATATGAACATCAGAGGATAAAATTCGGAAGACGAACTTCACATGATAAACATCAGAAAATGAATACTAGAAGATACGCAATAGAAGATAAAAATTCAGAAGACGAACTTCACATGATAAACATCAGAAGATGAATATCAGAAGATAAATATCAGAAGATGAACTCTAGAAGGTAAACATCAGAAGACAGATACCATAAGGTGAACTTCAGACACCAAAAGGAAATTACCAGAGGATAATTTCTAGCTGCTCATTCATCCTCTCACATTAAGAACAACTAACAGTTCCAGAGTATCAAAAGTTGCATCATTCACGACCAGAGAAGGGTCATGGCTTGGAACCAGAAAAGAGCACTGGCCAGTTGTTAAAAACATATGGAATGATCTATCCTCCTGGAAAGCCAAGTAAAGAAGTAACCTCCTATGTGCCAGGCTGTAAAAGGACAGAATGAAAAGGCTGTAAATTCAAAACAACAGTGAGGTTCATTACATCTTGGAAAAACAGTCAGAAAGGAAAATTTTCTTGAAGAGAAAGTTTCCTTCTCTCTATAAAAGGAAGGCTGCTCTACTTCAGCAATACACACAACTACACGAGCAAAAAACAGAAAAATATCAAGAGGCTATCAAGAGCATTTTCAATCTCCTTTCAAGCTTTCTATAATCTTTCACTAGATCTTTGTTTTATCTTTATAGAAAGTAAATCTTATCAAACTACTTCATATCTTTTTTAGACCTTCAAGTGAGTAACACTTGAAGAGAAATCAGAAGGAAAGAATTGTAAGCTTGGTGAAACTAAAGAATACACAGTTTGTAATCAACCTCAGTGAGAGGCTGATAGCTTTTGATACTTAGTAAAAAACTCACTAGAGTGTGAAGACTGGACGTAGCCTTCATTGGGTGAACCAGTATTAAATTCGTGTGTCATTATTCTCTCTCTCAACTCTACTACATCTGATAAATCATTCTCTGAAAGGGGACAACTGTTTAAAACAATAACAGAATTTTAAAACCTTGAATATCTCTATTCAACCCCCATTCTAGTGATATTCTAGTTACTCCACCAAAAGGAAAGAATAAAATGAGGAGAAATAATTTATTACCAAAAAAATCGCCACTTAACAAGAGAAAAAATAAAAACATCTACAATTTTGAAAACAACTATTTCTTGTTTCTTTTTGACAGCTAACAAAATGAGAGAAATAGAGATGAAGATGGTTAAAGAAGAGATGGAGCAATAGAGAGAAATTTGTTTAAGGAAGAAGATAGAGATTAAAGAGGGATTTGAAATTTGAAATCTGGAATAAAAGGTGTGTATAGAAAGGTATATACTATTAAAATCAAGTTAGTTTGAAGAACTATGACTCTTACTTGTTTTGATGATAAAAATCAGTTTGTGGGAACAATTTAATGTACTAACATTTTGATTAAGTGTGCAGTTCTCAGACCAAATGAATTATATTGGTTTTTATGCCATATCATCTGATGATTGGACTAAGGAAAATGAACAACAAAACTTCGCTTCACTCCATTTTTCTAAGTCTGGTGAAAGCGCTCTAACACACACATCTAGTAATGCGAGTGACGCTCTGTTTTAGTTGACTCCGACAATGCAAACAATGCCCTGGTTTTGGTGACTTTGGAAATACATGACATGTTATGTTTTAGTTGCCTTTGCTAAATGCATCTATGCTCTATTCATCTGCCTCTAATAAGCTTGACAAACAAGTGATTGTCTGTCTCTGATAATCACATAAAGTATTTGATCATCTGACTCTGATTTATGATGTATGCTCTTAAAGAAGTCAACACTATGATGAAAATCAACGCTTCAAAGACGACAAAGCATTTGTGCATCTTCTGATAAACATCCTGAATCTGCTACTTGTATAAAGGTCTTTAAGACATGCTTTGATCATCATATTCTCCACTTCCCTGTTTTTATACAAAGATACGCTGAATCAATTACAAGGATCTGTTTTGGAAAGTTTCTATGGCAAATCAATCTCAAAAGATGTGATATGAAACCTCATGACTCTGTTAAGACAAACTCTCAAATTTAATGTTTTGATGAAAACAAACAAAGGTTAATTAAAGATTGTTTAATTATGATTCTAAATGTATTGTTAATTTAACCTGTGCTTTTGAGTGTTTTAAATCATAGACAGGTTTCAAAAGAATCAAAGAAAACAGCAGCAGAAGAACATTCTCCACATTTTGGAAAACGGAGAATGTTTGCCAGACCACGACACCATAAAGACCAAACTTTCTCCAACACTTAATTGAAGTTGTTGGCTCTGGAAGTTACATGGATATGATCACTACATGGCAGAGAACACATATGATCTATTCAATTCAAGAAGTCGTTCAAATTGAGAAAGAATAAGGCTCTCAAAGATGCCTGTCCAAACAGTTCTGGAACTGGCTGTCAAGAATGCTAAAACAGTCTTGAAGTCAAGACAGTTTCCAGTATGGCCTAAAAAACATCCAGATTGATCATCAGTCTCCAGGATACTTAAAGTACAAAGGTCTAGAATGATCATCAATCTCCAGGCAGTTTTAGAAGCTTCAGTACAAACTTCTTACTTCAACCTTTCGTGATTGTTTTCAATCTGTTTTTACTGATCCAAAGCTTCAGATCAAGCCAGCAAAATTGCCACTTATCAGAAGCTTCAGAAGATCATTAACAACTCAAGAAAGATTGATCCAAAACGCATTACAGCTCAAGACTGATCAGAAGAATAAAAGGATTATTTTTAATTAGAAATAAAGTCACTGGACCAGTCTGACACAAGGCCTTTACAACGGCTATATTGGCCTTCATTCACTGCTTTCAAGCCTATAAAAGGAAGGCCACAGCTCAAGGAAAATAAGAAGTTCAAGTGCTAACACAGCTATCACAATCATTCACATTCATACTTGAAGTTCTGAAAATCTCTTACAGAATCAGTTTTTAGTCAAATTGTTTTACTCTGATATATATTCTGATTTATCTGTAAAGAATCGAATCTCAAACAAGAGTTGAGAATTCACAGATTCTAAACAAAATTAATCTCACCATCATTGTAAACTCAAACTATAAGAGTAAAAGATAGTTTGGGTAGATTGTAAGAAATCCTATCAAGATTGATAGGTGATTTGGTTAAACTTTTTATGGGTAGGAATCAGTTTAAGTTCTGAAAACAAAAGATCAAGGTTGATCTAGACTAGGTGCTGTAAAACCAAGAAGGTTCTTGTTTTAAACACTTAGTGGAAAATCTCACTTCGTGAGGACTGGACGTAGCCCAAGTTTGGGTGAACCAGGATATATCTGCGTGTGGTATTTCTTATCCCTAACCTCCTTATCAAGTTTGATTGTTTTTAAGATTGAAATACAAAATCGTTTTTCTGTTTTACATACTAAACTGAACGTTCTCCGTTTTCTGATAAAACCAAGAACGTTCTCTGTTTTTCTGCTTCCTTAACCAAGAACTTTCTTGAGCTTAAAACTGAAGTTTTTCTGGAAATTTTAAAAAGGGAGATTTACAATTCAAACCCCCCTTCCTTGTAAATCAATTTTGCTACTTCAATTGGCATCAGAGCAAGGTCTCTAGAAAAGAACACCTAACCAGTGTTTGAGAAAAAGATCCAGAAAATGTCTAAAGCAAAATACATTGTTGAGGGAGGATCCTCTAACAGACCACCATTCTTTGATAGTACTGATTATTATTTTTGGAAAAACAAAATGCAACTGTTTCTTAAATCACAGGACACAGGCATGTGGAACATCATAGTAAATGGAAATCATGTTCCAAGGATGAATCAAGAAGATCCAGCTTCAACAGAAAAGAAAGAAGCAGACTGGACTTCTGATGATAAAGCTAAGGTACTCCTAAACTCCAAAGCTCATTTATTCTTATCGTGTGCTTTGAGCAGGGAAGAAAGTGAAAGAGTAGACGAATGTGCAACTGCCAAAGAAGTATGAGACACATTACAAACTCACCATGAAGGCACGAGCCATGTCAAAGAAACAAGGATTGACATTGGTATAAGAAAATTTGAATTATTCGAAATGCAAGAAGGAGAAACCATTGATGAGATGTACGCAAGATTCACAACAATAGTGAATGAAATGCGTTCTCTTGGAAAAGCCTATTCAATACAAGACAGGGTAAGAAAAATCATGAGATGTCTTCCAGTTGGATGGAGACCAATGGTAACAGCTATAAGCCAAGCCAAGAATCTTGAAACACTTCCCCTGGAAGAATTGATAGGAACTTTAAGAGCACATGAAATACTGCTACAAGAAGATAAACCTATCAAGAAAGGAAAAGCAGTAGCTCTAAAAGCATCTCAAGAAAGCATCATTCTACAAACTGATGAAGAACCAGAAGAAACTGGACAAGAAGATGCTGATGAAGAAATTGCTCTTCTCACCAGAAAAATACAAAGAATGATGAGAAGGAGAGATCAAATCAAAAAGGGATTTCCCAATAAAAATCCCAAAACAGAAGTTGATAAAAGCCAGATTACATGTTTTGGTTGCAATAAACTAGGACATTACAAATCTGAATGTCCATTGAATAAGAATAAACCAAAACGATTTCCTTTCAAAAAGAAATCAATGGTGGCCACATGGGATGACTCTGAAGAATCAGACACAGAAGAAGAAGAAGCCAACATATGCTTGATGGCAGACACAGAAGAAAACGAGGTAATAGATTCTGAACCCTGCTCTCTGTGTGAATTAATGGGAAAGGAATTTGACAACTTGCTAAATGATTCGAACACTCTCAT
Source organism: Cicer cuneatum (assembly GCA_037974295.1). Classification (NCBI taxonomy): domain Eukaryota; kingdom Viridiplantae; phylum Streptophyta; class Magnoliopsida; order Fabales; family Fabaceae; genus Cicer; species Cicer cuneatum. The sequence goes on from JBBPBO010001986.1 coordinate 48,370,318, forward strand.
ACAAAAATGTAGTTCTTTAAAAGAACAAGTTTTTAAAGAAAAAGAAGAGAAAGAAAAGGCTCAGGCCATGATTGATATTCTTAAGAATACCATTCAAGAACTGAGAGAATCAAAACAGCAAGGTTGTGAAATTCAGAAAGGTCAGGAACGTTCTGCAGCTAAAACGGAGAACGTTGACCTTAAATCTGAAAATGAAATATTGAAAACTGATTTGCTTAAATTTATAAAAGCCACTAAAACCTTTCAGAAAATCATGGGATCACAAATAGGAATATTTGATAAAGCTGGTCTTGGTTTTAATCAAACTCAAAAAACCAAAATGTATGAAAACTTTTTTATTCCAGAAAGCAAGATCGAAAAATGCAAAACAAAATGTTCATACTGTAAAAAACTTGGACATCTGGAATTTGCTTGCTATTTCAAAAAACGGGATGAAAAGATTAAGAGCAAAAAGATGTTTGAAAAGAAAAAGCCAATTTTGAAAAAACCAGAATGTTCTCTAGCTTATTCTCAAAACGGAGAAAGTTCAAGAAGAAAAACTGAACATTCTCCAGAAAGTTTGAAAAAGGGAGAACGATTCAGAATCTTTACACAATCAAGATTCAAACCTTCGAAAACTCAGATTTCAAATACAACACCAAGACCAACTGTTAAATGTTCCTATTGTCTCAAATTTGGTCATCATGAATCAGCATGCTATTTCAAAAGAAAATCCAATCCTGAAACTAACTCTCAAGGACCCAAAACCAAGTGGGTACCTAAAGTTAATGTAACATCTTATGCAGAATGGATTTCAACTTGTCAAGAAAAAGCCATGGTTCTTGGACAGTGGCTGTTCAAGACATATGACAGGAGATAAAAGCTCTTTCATGTCATTTGAAAAGAAAGAAGGAGGTTCTGTAACCTTTGGTAACAACAACCAAGCTCAAATCAAAGGTAAAGGAACCATTGGTAAGAAAAACTCAGCTCAAATTTCTGATGTTCAATACGTAGAAGGTCTGAAACATAATCTCTTAAGCATAAGTCAACTATGTGACAATGGCTTCGAGGTTATTTTTAAACCAAACTTCTGTGAAGTTAAAAACAAAAATGGTGAACTTATTTTTTCAGGTATAAGAAAGAAAAATCTTTATGTTTTATACCTTGAAGAATTACCTGATGAATCTTGCTTCATGTCCATAAACAAAGATAAATGGATTTGGCACAAGAGGACAGGACACATCAGTATGAAAACTATTTCAAAGATTTCAAAACTAGAACTTGTTAGAGGATTGCCAAAAATCAATTTTGATAAAGATAAAATATGTGAAGCGTGTGCTAAAGGAAAACAAGTTAAAAGTAGCTTTCGTCCAAAAGAGTTTATTTCCTCAAATAGAGTCCTTGAGCTGCTTCACATAGATCTTTTTGGTCCTATTAAAACAACAAGTCTAGGTGGAATGAGATATGGTTTTGTTATTGTTGATGATTACTCTCGATACACATGGGTCTTATTTTTAAAACAAAAAGATGATGCATTTGATGCTTTCAAAAACTTTTGTAAGAAGGTTCAGAATGAAAAAGATTCCAAAATCATTTCTGTAAGAAGTGATCATGGAGGAGAATTCATAAATGCCTCTTTTAAAAACTTTTTTGAAGATCTTGGCATTTCTCATAATCTATGTTGTGCAAGAACTCCTCAACAAAATGGGGTTGTTGAACGCTAAAACAGAACGTTGCAGGAAATGGCAAGAACAATGTTGGAAGAATCAAATGTTGAAAAATATTTTTGGGCTGAAGCCATAAACACTTCATGCTACATCTTAAACCGTGTAACAATAAGAAAAATCATCAACAAAACACCATATGAAATCTGGAAAAATAGAAAGCCAAACATTTCATATTTTCACATCTTTGGGTGTTATTGTTACATTTTGAACAATAAAGAAAACCTTGGAAAGTTTGATGCTAAATCAGACAAAGCCATATTTTTGGGATACTCAACTGAATCTAAAGGATTTCGTGTGTTTAATCTCAAAACAAAGGTTGTTGAAATTAGTATACATGTGTTATTTGATGAATTTGATGATCTGGAAACGAGCAAGAAAGATGATGAAGAAGAAGAACATTCTGGACAGCAGCAGTTGAATGTTCTCCAGGAAAACTAGACTGATAACCAGTCTCCACTTCATTCTCTTCCAAAAAGCTGGAAAACAATAAGTGATCATCCTCACGATCAAATTATTGGGAATAAAGCTGATGGAATTCGAACCAGAATGTCTTTCAAAGAGGATGACAACAACAACACGACAATGATCTCCCAACTCGAACCAAAGTCAATCAAAGAAGCCATTGTTGATCAATCTTGGATTAATGCAATGAAAGAAGAACTTCATCAGTTTGAAAAGAATGAAGTCTGGAATCTTATCCCAGATCCTCAAAACCATACCATCATAGGAACAAGATGGGTGTTTAGAAACAAACTGGATGAAGAAGGTAAGGTTATTCATAACAAAGCCAAACTGGTTGCCCAAGGTTACAATCAACAAGAAGGTATTGATTATGATGAAACTTTCGCACCAGTTGCAAGGTTAGAGGCTATACGAATTCTTCTTGCATATGCACCTCATAAACTCATAAAACTTTTTCAAATGGATGTAAATAGTGCTTTTTTAAATGGTTTTTTAAATGAGCAAGTTTATGTACGACAACCCCCTGGTTTTGAAGATCAATCAAAACCAGACCATGTTTATAAACTTACCATGGTCTGAAGCAAGCACCAAGAGCTTGGTATGAAAGATTAAGTTCTTTTTTAATCAAAAATGGTTTTTCCAGAGGAAACATTGACACTACACTCTTTAAGAAAATTGATAAAAATGATTTACTCATAGTTCAAGTGTATGTTGATGATATAATCTTTGGTTCAACCAATGAAAAAAATGTGTGATGCCTTTTCAAATCTTATGCAAAGTGAATTTGAAATGAGCATGATGGGGGAGTTGATATACTTTCTTGGTTTACAAATCAAGCAGCATGATGATGGCATTTTCATTTGTCAAGAAAAATATACAAAAGATCTTTTAACAAAATATAAAATGAATGAAGCCAAAATCATGACTACTCCCATGCATCCATCTTCTTCATTGGACAAAGATGAAAATGGAAAATCTGTCTCTGAAAAAGAGTATAGAGGAATGATTGGTTCTTTGTTATATCTAACTGCAAGTAGACCTGATATCGTATTTGCAGTAGGATTATGTGCTAGATTTCAATCTGCACCCAAAGAATCTCATTTAACTGCTGTAAAAAGAATTTTTAGATATCTTGTTGGTACTACTGATCTTGGCCTTTGGTATAGAAAAGGTTCACATTTTGATCTTGTAGCTTACTACGACGCTGATTATGCTGGGGACAAAACTGAAAGAAAGAGCACAAGTGGCTCATGCCAGTTCCTGGGAGAAGCCCTAATCAGCTGGTCATGTAGGAAACAAAACACGATTGCACTATCAACAACTGAAGCTGAATACGTATCAGCTGCAAACTGTTGCTCCCAAGTAATTTGGATAAAGAATCAACTTGAAGACTTTTCTGTAAGTTATTCTAATGTCCCAATTTACTGTGATAATACTAGTGCTATTAATATGTCTAAAAATCCAATTCAGCATTCTAGATCTAAGCATATTGAAATTAAGTATCATTTCATTCGAGATCATGTTAGCAAGAAAAACATTGAATTAATCTTTGTTGATACCCAAAATCAGCTCGCTGATGTATTTACAAAGCCTCTTACTGAGGATAGTTTTAATTCAATTAAGGAAAGACTGAAAATCATGAGAAATCCAGAGAAATCTCATTAAAACTGCTTCTGCAGAAAACGAAGAACGTTTATCAATCTCCGTTTTTCAGTCAACTTTCTCCGTTTTTTAAATCAACTTTCTCCTCTGCGTGTCACTTTTTTTCTGCGCAGGCAAAAGGAAAAGGGGAGTTTTGGCATTTAATGCTCTTGTCCCCTGCCTCCAAAAATGCACTAACACTGCAAAGTTTCTCACTCATCATCCTTCCCTAGGTTTTTCACTCATCATTACTCTTTTCCCTCTGAATAAACATTTCTGCCTTTGAAGCTTCTCACTCAACATTCAAAATCCTTCCTTTCGTCTTCCTCAAAAACCCTTCTCCATCTCTGAAAAAATGGCAAGAACAAAAACCAGTGCTCGTAAAAACGCCTACATAAAATCAGAGGATACCTCACGAAACTGTCATCAGAGGATACCTCACGAAGCTGCCATCAGAGGATACCTCACGAAGCTGCCATCAGAGGATACCTCACCAAGCTGCCATCAGTGGATACCTCAACCAGAGGATATCAGAGGATACCTCAACCAGAGGATACCTCAACTAGAGGATATCAGAGGATACCTCAACCAGAGGATATCAGAGGATACCTCAACTAGAGGATATAAGAGGATACCTTCTGCCCCCCAAAACGTTCCTTCTGCCCCCCAACATTCTCCTTCTGACCCTCCATCAATCAGAACACCATCCCCAATCCCTCCTCTTCGTCCTCCACTCCTCCACCTTCCTCTTATCCTGCTTCTACTATGCCTCCTCGTCCTCCTCTTCAGAAGGATCTTCACCATCATTGGCTACTTAAGATCTTTTTCTCCTACCTTTTTGTTGTGACAAAGGGGGAGAATTAATTTGAAGATTTTAGATTAAGTTTGTTTTTATTAGATAGAAGTCCTTTTGTATTTGGTACTTCTGTATATCTTCTGACTTAATCTCACTATGTAATTATCTTTGATATCTAATGAAAAGTCTTTATGAATCCATTTGCTGAATTGTTTTATCTTTTGAATTTACATGATTTATCTTCTGTTAAATTTAAAACACTGCACAAATTGAGGGGGAGCTTTCAAGCTCTTTCAAAATTAGAATCAAAATTAAAATCTAAATTAACATGTTTGTCATCATCAAAAAGGGGGAGATTGTTAAGACAAACTCTCAAATTTAATGTTTTGATGAAAACAAACAAAGGTTAATTAAAGATTGTTTAATTATGATTCTAAATGTATTGTTAATTTAACCTGTGCTTTTGAGTGTTTTAAATCATAGACAGGTTTTAAAAGAATTAAAGAAAACAGCAGCAGAAGAACATTCTCCACATTCTGGAAAACGGAGAATGTTTGCCAGACCACGACACCATAAAGACCAAACTTTCTCCAACACTTAATTGAAGTTGTTGGCTCTAGAAGTTACATGGATATGATCACTACATGGCAGAGAACACATAGGATCTATTCAATTCAAGAAGTCGTTCAAATTGAGAAAGAATAAGGCTCTCAAAGATGCCTGTCCAGACAGTTCTACCATTGTTGACAATTTTTATGTTGTAAACACCAAATCCGAAAAATAAGAAAAAGAGCTATGAATGTTCAATTACAATAATCCAAATAAAAACTAATAATTCAAACCAATATTTAAGAGTATCACAAGTAACAAAAGGCAATTCCCTCCCGTAAACAATTTCGACCTGGATTATTTAATCTGTGAATAACTATTTGAACAAATTTTAAAATAACAATTCTAGAAAAATATTGGCAATCAAACTAAAAAAACTCAAACATCCACCATTCCATGAGTCATTGACAATTTCTAAACATGGAAATAATCGTGTCTGAATCTGAAAATAAAGATAAAATTTAATACCTAAAATACCCTTATTCAAATGTACAATTAATTTAATTTTAATTTAATACACATGATGATGTAGTATGATGATTATTATTTATAGTGTTTAGCGCATGCCAGCTAAGTGAATCACACAAGTGTTCATATAAAAACTACGGCGTTACGTTACGTACAGCTATTACAACCCAAACACAAGTACACAACACAAAACACAACACTCTCCCCGAAACCAAAATTAACATCATAAACTTTTTAACTTAATTTTCCCCTTTCTCTCTCAAATCTCAAACCCAAAATTAACACAATTATTATAATTTCGCAAAAACTATATACTCTTCTATGCGATTATTGTATATCGTTTCAAATGTAGAAGAACAGAAAAAACACATTCGAAACTTTGCTTTTATGCGATTCTAGATTCGTTTATAATAATAACCGTCGTTGATATCGGTTAACCCGACCCGAATGGAATCGAATCCAATGTCTTCGAGTTTCACTCCGCAGTTAATCGGCGTCTCTAGGTTGAGATCCTCTTCCGTTAAAAAGTTGCCGGAACCCTTACGCCGTGCCATCGCCGATTGTCTCTCGTCGCCTCTCGCTTCCGTTAACGAACCTTCCAGAACTCTTCGGGTAGTTAACCTTTTCTCCTCTTTCCGTATTTATTTTTTTTGTTCGCTTTCGATTTGTGTCAAGTAGTGGTACTGGAATTTGAAATTCGCATCACATCGTTGAAGAATAATCTAGTTTTATTATAGTTTTGATTTTTTAATTTTAATTTTTTATTACAATGTGACCTAGCTTGTTTGGTAGAAAAGTGTGAAGTTATTGTTTTCCATTACCTGAAATACGTTTATGACCGAGAAAGAAATTTGGAAATTTAGTACTGAAAGGGGAAGGGGTAGTTTTGTCAATGTAATATAATATGGTTTGTTTAACTTAATTTTTGGGAAGAGGCGTTACTCAATATATATACTCACTACTGTAATGTAGCTATCAAGCATTTAAGGATTCTAGTTGTTATATTTCATTGAGTATTTAAACATTTATTATAAAATTACTATATTCAATTAATGCTTCACAACTCATACTGGCTTAATGTTACGTATTAGTGAGGGATAGCTTTTAAGTAGTAGTAACTGTCGCAGTGATTTTTTATATTGCGAAAAAAAATTGCTGTCAAATGTTGTTGATGTGGCCTTAATCGTGGATGCAAAGGCATCATAAAGGGTAAACAACATTTTAGTCCAAGACATTGTAGGGTGCTGTCACTTTGGTCCCTGACTTTTAAGCCAAAAGTCTAAATTAGTTATTAAGAAGTCAGTCAGTTTAGTCCATGACGTTATAATTGTCAGAGACTATTTTGACGGTAAGTTGATCTTTCAAGGACTTTTATGATAATAAATTGTATCTTTTAGAGACCATTTTGGTGATCCAATGACTAATTTGAGTTTTTGGCTGAGTCAGTGATCATAATGACAACGTTCTACACTTTTAGAGACCAAAATGATGGTTTACCCGCGTTGAACTATTTTTAGAACCATGTGAGAGGGTACACCATAGCAACTCCCTGTTGGAAGTTCTGAAACTTAATTTGCTGCTAGTCTCATCTTTGAAATTTTTTTGTTTAGTGTGAGAGTGATTCACGATGTGGTTTCTTAATTAATGAAATAGTTGCTTCTTTATTCACGTGATAAAAAGTTTTTCCTTTGGTTTGATTTTGTTTATAAAGTTCGAAGTTGCCAATATTTAATGGAATGATGATGCATACTGGTGCAAGAAGTTTTAAATATGTTATCAGAATAAATGAGTATTTCTTGTTTTTGTTTATAACTCTTGGTGCAGACTGTGTATCTGCATTCTGCACTGTGTATCAATACTTTCAGGGGAAGATTTAATATCGGTGTTCATGGCATAACTTGTAGAGCAAATGTAGCTTATTATTTTCTCACAATGATTCTACGATCTAGAGACTTCTAGAGGTTTCTAGCTAGCATGTCTTGTAGGGGACACGTGTTTGTTGTCAGTAATAAGTCAAGTATTTCTACATGTGGGCTGAATATGCAAGCACTAGCTTCATCTTTTTGGGATTCCTTACTGTCTGAGTATCTGCAACATAACTATTATATCTTATAACATAGCTAGATTTTAGTATCATGAAAACTTGTAATTCTTCATGGTCACCATACCATAACCAAACTTCGTATTGATTGCAAACTATGGTGCCCATTATATTTGAATTTGATTCTCAGTGACCAAAGTCCTAGCTTTACCAATTTTATTTTATGGCTTAAATATGTTGTTGCAGGACTATCTGAAAGGTCCTACAACCACAGATATGGCTTATAGTGCAATTCTGGAACATACTATTGCGGAGAGGGAGCGCAGGTAATCGTCACATTTTTTTCTTGATACAGTGTAGTTGGTGATACCATCTAGATTGCTTTAATAGCATTTTACAGTATACTTCAGGCAATGCCATGCACTTAGCAAACTAATTATGTTGGATGAAGCATGCAGAGTGGAGTGCGTCCTTATAATTTAGATCTGTAGTGTACTAATCAATCACGGAGAACTTTTTATTTGTTTAGTATTAGAAGCTAGTGCATCTATTTGTACATGTCGAATTGGATGCTGTCGTATTTGTGAAACTTGTGGTGCAATGGTTTTTAGACATTGATAGAAGGTAGCTATAAATGATAACAAGATGTTCATGTATAGAGTATATGATCACCTATGTTACTGATATCAGTACTGGTAACCTAGGACTTTCTAAAAGCCTTGGTCCCTCCCTCCATAGTACATACTGGAAGGAGCTTTGGTACCTTTGAGTAGGACTGCTGGATGTTTGCCATATAAGGCTATAAGTGTAGATAGTTTAGTTGAATTATTGTAATTAGTGTTGTACCACTACCAGAACTCAGCCCACCTGAGATATTTTGGCCACTTCTCAGTACTGTTTGATACTTCAATTGTTGTTTCCTTTCTTTATTGCTTTAGCTTGTTAGCATTATGTGAACCATTTCAAATTCATCTGTTTTTGACATTGACACTATTTTCACCAGTCCTGCAGTAGTCGCAAGGTGTGTGGCACTTTTAAAGCGGTATCTTCTAAGGTATGTTCTGGTTACTTGAATACGTGGATGTTTAATATTTTCACAATTTTTATCTTTGAGCATTAGATATCTCTTTGAAATTTAAATATACTATTCTAAATCATGGTTTCTCTCTATTAGATAAACTCTCAGTTGGAATAGTTAGTTAGTTTGGAAGTTAGTTAAAGAGAGAAATCATAGGCTATAAGTAATAGGAAATACTGTATAAGACTGATTTGTATTGCAATGAACTATGAGGATTAAACTTTTTACAAGATGAAGGAAATAGTAAATGGCAATGGATAGAGAATAAACTCTCCTTGCACTAATGGAAAATGAAAGGGTAACAGAAATGATATTCCTACTGTAGGAATACTCCTACTGAGATAGAATGTCTCTCACTACTCAGTCCCAAAATCCACCCAAAACCAATCTGCCTTGCCTCTTCCATGAATTCTCCTATATGCATATTCTTTGCTCTCCACTGATTCCCTCAATCCCAACCACCACTCCTAAGATGCCACCTGTACAGTTCGTTATTCTCCCTCTTATACACATGTTTAAGAGGTCTATCAAAAGGAGAGATTGGAGAGGGTTATCTTTGGTTTTTGAAATGAATTTCCAGTAGGCCAGAGCCAGATATCTCAAATACCTTGAATATAGTAGATTTTCTTGCAATAAACACTATTTTGTTCTGTACTCTGAACCAGTACCTACGATTCTTATTCCTCAAGATGTGTGGCAACTATTTGAAAATGATATAGTAGAATCACTTTACTTTTTTTGGGGATAAAATATTGAACAGAAAGAACTACAAACGTGGACCATAAAATGACCAGATAAAAAAAATTAAAAAAATGCAAACTGAGAAAAAAAGAAGACAGTCAGATCATGTTTCCAAAGGCAGATTTTAATATATTAACTTTCTTGGCTGATGGGTTTGCCTTGTAGTGACAAATTCTTTATTCTCTGGGAAAGGGGAATAGGTCAGTGAACTCTTGTAGTATTGTGCTAATTTGTCTTCTTTTGAAGGTTCTTCTATTTATTTATTTATTTATGACTTTATTAATCAATTGGATTTTACTCAGATTAATAAAATATCTGAAACATTCACCTGGTATATTTCCTTGCATGACTTCACATTGTACATCTTGTTTTTGTTGCTATTTAGCCATATTAAGTGTTCAGAGTTTGTTGACTAATACAGATACAAACCGAGCGAGGAGACATTACTTCAGATAGATCGTTTTTGTTCAGTCGTAATTGCTGATTGTGTTATTAACCCAAATCAGCCATGGTCACAATCTCTGAATCGACAATCTGGTGCATCAACAACATCTACAATTCCATCTCCTTTACTTGTATCTAGTGTTGCTTCTGAGGCACATGTGAAATCACTGAGTTATGTGCGTTCCCTAGTGGCTCGACACATTCCCAAACGGCTTTTTCAACCAGCTTCATTTGCTGGACCACCTTCATCGGGAAAATCACTGCCAACATTGTCATCCTTGCTGAGTAAATCTTTCAATTCCCAACTTAGTCCTGCTACTGTTTCAGAAACACCTAGTCCTGCAAGTGTTCCAGAAACATTACAGAAGGATTCAATTGGGCTATCTGTCTCAAAGTCATCGAAACTTGAAAAATTTGATGAAAAGGATGAACTAGGGTTCATTGCCAATGATGTTCTGAAATGGCGCTGGCTCGAGCAAGCACAATTGTCATCAATTGGGACTGAAAAGTAAATAATCTTTCAGCATGCTTTTTACAGCTTATTTCGAGAAAATAATTGCTTTTTTTTTTTTTTAATTTTAAAATTAATTAAGGAAGCTGCCAGAAAAAGAAGCTATGATGGTCCCAACATGAGCTCATCCAAGCATGCATTTTGATACCTGGTTTTGGTTTAGGTCTCTTTGGTTTGCTTTCACAGTGATTAAAAAATTGACTTTATTATTTAACATGATTTATACAGCGATCGTGGTCAATATATGACAGCACACAGTTTCTTAGAAGTAGGTGCAGCAGCTTTACTTGTTGGAGACGTTGAGTCTAAGATGAAGGGAAAACCATGGAAATTTTTTGGAACTGATGATATGCCTTACTTGGATCAGCTATTGCAGTCTTCTCCTGTAACACCAATTACTAATTCTGTCTCTGCTCGTTCCCACCTGAGAGCAATAACAGCATCTAAACGCAAAAAAGCAGCTCGTCAGATATGGCATGTCCTTCTATAACTTGCACAGCTCTTACTTCCAAAATTTTCTTTTTACTAATGTTTTTAATAGAAGGTCATACCATGATAAATCTTGCTAAGTTTATTATTTTCCTCTGGCATGTTCTATTATAACAGATATTTTTTTCTTTCAATTTTTTTTTACATTAATATCTTTCATCCATGCAATGATAAATATTACTAACATAAGTATTTTGCCCCAAATATTGTATCAGAATGTAGAGAGATCGTGAAAATTAAATGTGTAAGAATTTAAAGGACTGTACGTAACCTCTTAGAATTTTCACATAGTTTTCAAAATGCTAATGTGTTACGACGTCTTTGTGCTGTACTTTCAATGAAAATAAATGTGCATAAGAATTATATTTGTACTTTGCCGTTGGATTGACATGTGTGGCTTAAATGATACTTTTTTTTTCTGGAGAATCTTTGGTTTCCTGTATGGAAATTTTATTGTTGATTAATTGACTGGCGCAGTTTTTTTATTGATTTTATAAATTCATCTTTCTCTGTGCACATTTTTCTGAATTCATTCTCATTCTTGTAATCTTGTTTTTTCCTCCTTTATAATTTCTTCTCATTATGATCAAAGAATAAGTATTGCATATGCATTATTGTTATTATTTTTAATTCTGAATGGTTATGACTTAGGTAACCACTTATTAGTTATTACTGAAATGTTCTGTGAACTATCATGCTCTTTGTATGGGCGGGGAATTGTGTGATTAATATTAAATTGCTCCTCTATAGTTTGATATTCTCTCTTTTTCTCCTTTTTTGTGATATATATTTGATATTCTTTTTACCCACAAGGTCGACTAAAAAGTCTGCATATTTCTTTTTACTACTTTGGCTTGTTGAAGGCTTTTCATAACTTGATTTGCTGTTCTGAACATTGCTATTTCTCCAGGGAAGATTCTCCCGTGACTACATTTCGTCCCCATGCTCGGCAGCTTTTCCAGTATCGTCATTACAGGTATTACTCATGTTCACTTGAGATACTTCAAAGGAATTTGATAGCAAATGTTTGCATGTCTTTAATGAATCTGAAAATCCATACCTTAACACAAGTTTCAACGTCGATCATACATTGCAAAATATCAATTGCCATAATTGCTTTGCTATTTGGATTCCAAATTGTTTTCATCATTCAATTAGAGAAACTGCAATAAGAATACATTAATGTAATGATGCGCATTGCTTTTAATGCAATGATCTCATTATTCCTACAGCTTATAAGTTTCCTTAAGTGACTCCCTAGAAAAAAAACCTTTCAACATATTTGATTATTATGTTTTGGTGTTTTTGCAGCCTTTATTGATGATCTATACTTTTCATCTCTTATTTTTGTAGTTGTATAAATATTGCTTGTGTTTTCAGGGGGGAAATTACATCTTTTTATATCATACTGTAGTTTTTAATTATTGATATATTTGTGTTTCACATTTTACACCTCACAAAATAATTTATTTTGCTGACCAGTGAGCAACAGCCTCTACGATTAAACCCTGCTGAGGTACAGGAAGTTATTGCTGCAGTTTGCTCTGAGGCTTCATCTCCAAGCACCAATGTCATGACAGTGTCATCTAGACTAAACAATAACAGTAGAAAACCATCGACAGATGTGGCTGTTAGCGTCCTTATTAAACTTGTTATTGACATGTATGTACCCATTAGTTGTTGTCTCCCTTGTTTTATTCATTTCTTGTTTATCTTGTGATAATCCCAATTTATGTCTTTCTCTTAGTTTTACAGTATATCCTGATTTCCATGATTAAAATTTTAAATTTGAGTTTACAGACAACTTCAAAAATAGGATGAGCAAAATTAATTTTTAATAAAGGAAAGAGGAGGGGTGGAAATTGAACATCGATGAAATATTGTGTGGGACCATTGCTTATTTCAAACAGAAATAGTTGAGCTAAAATTTCAGATTAGTAATTTATTGAAGTTGGCGCTCCTGTTCCAAAAAATATGAAAATATATTCCAATAGTCAGCCAAAAGTTCTTGGCATCTGGTACCAATGTGAGGAAGGTCAGATTATAAGCTGTGCAATGAGGCATGTGAACCACAAATGGGAAGAAGAAAAATAGTCATCTAATTTAATAGTGAATTATAGATCATTGGCTAAACAGATAAAATTCAACGTGTTATATGAATATTTCATGAAGCAACCATTCAAGATTCATTCTCTCTTCCCAATACGCCCAAATCCTTACATTGGTCACATCATATTGGATACATACATACATTTGTATGTGTGCGTCAGTGTGTGCGAATGCTTAATTGGTATTTGCTAATATCTATGTAATTGTATTTTGGGCCACCAGATTATTTATTGTTAATATAATGTTATATGAAAGCAATGACTAGATAACATTACATGGTACTTGAAAACGTCAAACATCATGTTGAGCTTTTTAACTTTAGGGATATATCAGTTAGAGTGCTGGATCCCTCCACCACAGATTAACTTTCTGCCTATCTTCTTGATTGAACTTTTCTGATTATTTCGCATTTCTGTGGTTGCTGTGCTATTCTACGAGCTTATTGTGTATGATGGTCATAAAATTATTGTTCTGTAGGTATGTTTTAGATTCTCGGACAGCTGCTCCTCTCATTCTTTCTATGCTTGAGGTGATGCATTGAAAACACTTTCCTGTTATAACTAAATGTATTTGTTTTATTTTTACTAATTTACATTTCAAATGTTTCTTTCAGGAGATTCTTAGTTCTTCTGAAACAGCTTGCCGGATTCGCGCTTTTGATTTGATTCTAAATCTAGGGGTTCATTGTCATCTCCTAGAACCAATGATTGCTGATGATGCTTCCACAATTGAAGAAGAATATTCTCAAGAATCCTACTATGACAGCAACACTCAAGTTATGATGCAAGGAAGCAGGAAAGGAAATTATGAGAACAAACCAGACACAGTCTCTGCAATTGATAATTTTGAGGCTTGGATTGTAAATATTCTGTATGAGATACTGCTTCTACTTGTTCAGGTATCACTGAGCAGAAAAAGTAATTGTTGAACAAGATTATTGCTTGTGTTTTGTAATTATTTTTCTTGGGTGGGATCATCTGATTTGCAGGTGTCGATATTTTTGTTTTCAATTTCACAATATATTGATATCTGTTATACATGATATGTAGATGCTTTGTCATTTGAAATGAGGCAGGTATGCCTTTATGGTTTTTGAATGACAATTGATTGAGAATAAGGATACTAGACAAGATTGCAAATCTCATAATCTGTACTATGTTCAAAATTTCTAGATGAAATCTGCTTAATTGGATTAAGAATTTTTTTTCATTATCTGCTTCATATGAAGTTTTTCAAGACAATTATGTTGTCTTTCTGTCAACTTTTCCTTAGATAATGGTTCATTCGCACTGTTCTCTTAACTTCTTACACTTTTATGGTGATCAATTACTTACAGACTGAAGAAAAGGAGGAATCCGTTTGGGCATCTGCACTCAGCTGTTTGCTTTATTTTGTCTGCGATAGAGGAAAGATCAGGAGAAATCGTTTACAAGGACTCGACATAAGGGTGAGAAATAATATCCCCCTTCTATTTTTCAATCTACCAGTGTTCATGAAAATCTTATTATTTGTTTCATACTGCATTCTGCAGGGTAAGTGTTTTGCTTCACTTTTTGTAAAATTGGACAGGGAGTCGGGAAAGAAAGGATGCTTACTAATTAGTGGATATGGGGACTGGGGAGTTTCCTTGTTTGGTCTTTGCTTGAAAGCAATGCAAGACTTCCATTTAAGAAAATGAAAGCATGGGGATGTGAGATAATTTGTTGAACAAAATAACTAAAAGAATCAGAATAAACATTGTTCCTCTTACTACTAGAAAAAAATATGGTAGGAAAGAAGAAAACGGAAGAGCCTATTTATTTTGTTTTCAATACAAAACAAAGTCAAACTTTTTCAATTGGATAGTTGTACTTTTACTCCCTCAGGTATTACATGTGTGCAATTTTTGGCTCCCCTTGTTTCAATTTTGAAAATGGGATCTCTAGGTATGCCGTTACAATCAGGTCCCGGAAGGCTACAAGGCCACTGGCCAACATGGGCCTAAGTTGGTATTGACTTAAGCCAATTTGTCAAGTTGATGTCGCCAGAAACGTATCATTGTGACTTGTTGAAGAGGCTCTTTGGGAAGCTTCTAGACCAACTAGTACCATGCCTAAGGGACCTTCTTTGGCCACATCAACTTGCTAGGATAGTCTATAAGTTAGTGCCAAAACATACCAAGATTGACCACATAGACTCGTGGATAGAAGGACTTGATTGTAGGGACTTCATTCATGCAATTGTAACCTGAAGGGCTGAAATTGTACAATTGTTAACTCGGAGAATCAAAAGTGTAATTAAACCTTAACTAAGAGAACGTGTGGCTCTTTCAAAAGCTGAAAAAAAAACTAGAGAAAGTGTAAAATGTTTGTCAACAATGTTTTCACAGTGGCAGTATTGCAAGTAGAGCATTTCATTACTGTCGATCTCGTTATGGATGGCAGTTGAGTCCTGAACTTTTTTCTATCAAGTCTCTATTACTTTCAAATTGTCAGATCTCATTTCTTTCATTCCTTTTGATCTGTATAATTTTTCCACCCATTTTCTTTTATTTTCTCGATAATTCACCTTTCCTTTTAATTTTAATCATCTCTTAACTAACCAATTGTTCCAACTAACTATTGATACTCCACTGTAACTTTTTACTAACTGTTGATACTTTGAATTAGGATTCTATGACAAAATCTTCTCCTTGCTTATGCAAGTACTGACGAGTGACGACGTTTTTTTAAACCCCTCTAAAGGCTTCCAGTTAATACATGTGTAGCTATTAGGATACTGCACTGATAGTTATCAGTTCAATTACAATTAACTCTAACCATACCGGTAAACCTACTATGTAACAGACTTGAGTGACTTCTGATTGTTTTGAATACAGATACCGTTGTGCACACTTTTAGTCAACGATTTCTGATTCTCTTCTCTATCTTTGCTAATCTCATCAACCATTTTCGCCATTTTCTCTCATTTTCTCTCTTTGTTGACTAGTTCACAAATTATTTCAGTTTATAGAAACACACACTTCACAAATCATTTCAGTTTATAGAAATACACACTTCACTAGTATTCATTATATTTGAGTGTAATTATTGACTATCTTGCACTTATTAAGAAAGAGTGATAAAGGAGGTGTTGATTTGTGTTTTTTTTCACCAGGGAATATTTGTGTTATTTTCTTGCTTATAAATCTTGTTTTAAAATTAAATTAATTTGTGTTTATTTTACTTAGCACTGTTATTGGATTTTTTATGTTTTAGAATTTTTCAGAAAACTATAAAACACTCATACAAAGGTTCTAATACTGTAGATCCAGACTATAGATGTTTTTAGTTTTCAACTGTGTTTTCATTTATCCATAAATAATTAAGTTGTGTAGTCTTATGCATTACGGCCATGAAATAATTCTTACTACTGGAGTTTGTGAATCTTGCTCTTCTTCATCATGGGTTTTTATTCAGTAATTTGTTCACTGTTTTATTATTGATTATCAGTGTGCCTTCTGACATTAATTATGATATCTGTGTTTAATTTAGTTGCTCCTAATTTTCCTTTAGGTTCTGAAGGGACTTATAAGAGCCAGTAGGGAGAACTCCTGGGCAGAATTAGTTCATTGCAAGCTGGTTTCCATTTTAACCAACATGTTTTACGAAGTTCCTGATGAAGTTGCAGAGCCTGTATCTAGAAAACCAAAGTTTCTTGTGGATCAACTTGATCTGATTGGAGGAGTTCCATTTATTTTTATTGAGGTATGCCTATATTTTATCTATTAATATGCTTCCAAATTCCAATAGTGATTATTATTACAATACAATCACTGTTGTCCTTTTAGTAGTGAATACTGATAGTATTGCTTTGTATTATATAGGACTGAAGTTTTTGGACTTGAGGCTAATCATATAGATTTAGTTAGACTTCGTTATGTTCCTTAATGTGCCCAACATAGATTTTCCATATCATCTAATTGATAAGATTCTAGCTTTTTTCCTTCAGAATAGTATGATTGTAGATAAAGTCGTGAACTAGCGTCCTACACTTGGTATTGCTTAGTGCCAAAATCGGTTTCTGTTTTATTATTAAAAATATCCCTCAATTATAGAGATTTGGTTGTATAGGAGTACTAATAGGGATTTGGTTGTAGAGGAGTACTAATAGGGATTTGGTTGTATAGTAATCTTGTGCATATATATCTGATGTATTGTTAGCATATTTCAATTCAATAAAATATATTTTCCTAATTCTTGAGATGGTATCAAAGCTCTCGGTCTTTGGGAGTTTCACTTCCGCTTAAATCTACCGCCTCCATTGCAGTTTCTTTTTTCCTAAAACCTTAGCCACCTTCATTGTGGCCCCTTTTGCTGACTTCGTTGCAGTAATTTGAGATTTCTTTTTGGCATATTTGCTGCCATAGTGTGTTCACTATTCACACCGTTACTGTTCATGTATGTTTGTCCACCTTTGACCGCCTTATAGACCTCCGTTTTCAACCAGATTGTAGATCGGCTGGTTCTCATTCTGTTTTGGGTGTTCACTTTCCGATCGAAGCACTTTTGTTTGTGGGTCATTTGAAGTACACACGGTTTTTGTTCGAACTTTTCTGTTACAGACTTTGGCCACTTGTTATTGCAGCATTATAGCACACTTACAATTTGTGGTTATTTTTTGGACGTTTGAAGTTTGTTTTGTTTGATAGATCAATCTTTCGTTTCTAATATCGTTTGTCTGCTAGTTTTACGGATATGACAACTAAAGAAAACAAAAATGGATTGGCCCGACTCAATGAAGATGAAGTAGAAAAGATGAGTTTCTTTCTTAGTAAGTTGGAGAAACCAATAGATACTAGTTATCTGGTATATACAAATACACTTCCTTTTGGTAAGTTTCAATTTTCTTTTGGACTTAATGCTTCAGATACATCCTATAACCAATATTGGATACCGGAGCCATTGACCACATGAAACCCTTACCTACACATTACTTCACTTATTCACCTTGCCCTAGCAACAAGAAAATATCCACAAAAGATGGTACCCTTATAACAGCAGTAGGTCAAGGAGATGTCTAAATAAGCTCATCCATAACTCTAAGAAATGTCTTTCATATTCCTAAATTGTCTACTAGTTTAATTTCTATACAAAACCTAACACAAGACCTATCATGTAATGTTTTTTATAACAAATCTTGTGTCCTTCAAGACAAGAATTCAGAGAGGACAATTGGTAATGCTAGAGAATAGAATGGTCTTTATTACTTGGATAATCAAAATTTTCCTCCAAATCTACTCAACAATAGCAACTCTTTTTTTTCTTCTAAATCAATAAAGACCAATAGGGACAAAGTCATTTTGTACCACTGCCGCCTTGGTCATCCTTCATTTAGAGTCAATAAATAGTTGTTTCCTTCCCTCTTCGAGAAACTAGAGGTAGAAAGTCTTCACTGTGAGCTGTGTGAGCTTGCTAAACACAAATGTTTACCTTTTTCAGTTAGTAACCGAATTAGTACTTCTCCATTATGTTTAGTTCATACTAATGTATGGAGTCCTTCTAATGTTCCAAAATGTCAGGTGCTTGTTGGTTTGTAACCTTCATTGATGACTATACTCAGGTTACTTGGCTTTACTTACTAAAACAAAAATCTGAAGTCAGTTCTGTGTATGTACATTTCTTCTCCATAATAAAAAACCAATTTGGAGGGCAATTAGGATATGGAGGTCATCATAAGTTGGCGGTATGCAAAGATTCATAGGTTGGAGCACTAGAATTTGAAGCATCAAGGGAAGTTACCTCATGTAAAGTCGGATTGGACTCTTGGATGTGAATAGATTCAAGAATGGCCTTTGTTCTTCTTGTGTATACTAGATTATTCCCATATCTTACATTAGAGTGTCATCCTTTCCATCTTTCTCATAATCAATTTCAGTCTCAACATTGTTATTTCCTTTATTTCCATCTTTTTCAAAATCAATTTCAGTTTCAATTTCTAGTTCAAGAGTCAACTCAAGAAATAGAAGAGAATCATCTTTCTTACTTGTATTCTCTCCTTGAAGATGAGTTTGACTAAAGTAACTTTCTTGTTCATGGAAGGTGACATCACCGGAGATACATAATTTATGGGATGGTGAATGTCGCCTTTGTAATCTTTTTGAGTGGAAGAGTACCTGATAAAGACACATTTTAAGGTTCTAGGATCAAGTTTTCATCTACCATCACTATGGATATGGACGAACGACACCCAAATATTCTAGGGGGTATGGTTACTGAAAGTGGACACATCAGGATAAAATGTGGGTAGAGCCTCCGTAGGAGTTTTGGAGGCCAGGACAGTAGAAGGTAAACGATTTATGAGATACGATGCAGTTAAAATAGCCTCTCCCCAAACAATTCTCACCTACCCATAAAGCCTTCCTCACAAGCCTGAGTACTACCAGTATACCTACCTCTCTATCTGAAGCATTGTCTGATAGGAAATGAAAACAAGCCATGGACTTAGAAATGGAATCATCGGACAAGAACTATACTTGGGATTTCGTCCGTCTACCAAAATGGTTTTGATTCTGCCTTCGTATTCTAGTTTCGGACTACGATTACACCTACTACCTCCAAGGTCCGTAGCTTAGTTGGTGGTTGGAGGTTCAATCCTTTTAGTTTTGGAGCCCCAAACCCCATTGGGTTGTGGAAAGATTTATCAGAAGATGACGTCACCAGAAGCAGAAATCAGATGATGACGTCACCAGAGGATGACATCACCAGAAGAAGAAATCAGAGGATGATGTCACCAGAGGATGTCATCAGAAGATGACGTCATCAGAGGATGACGTCACCAGAGGATGACGTCACCAGAGGATATCATCAGAGGAATCTGTCAGAGAAAAATGCTCAAAACAGAATTGGAGCAAAAGACTGGAGAAACAGAATCTAGCTAAAAATATGCTCAAAACAGAATTGGAGCAAAAGACTCGAGAAACAGAATCTAGCTAAAAGTATGCTCAAAACAGAAGCGGAGCAAAATGCTCAAAACAGATCAGTGAGCAAAAGACTCAAAACAGAATCTGAGCAAACTACTCCAGAATATTCTCAAAACAGATTAATCGAAATACACTCCAGAAGTAAAACATCAGTGAAGTCCTAAAGTTCAACTATAAATAGAGACTTAATGCTGAAGATTAATGCAACGAAAAATAGAAGAACTCAAGAAAAAATTCATAAGTATTCAGAGAGTTCAAAGGAGAGAAACACATGCTTAAAAGATAAATATTTTCTAAGTGTTCTTTTCTTAGAGTGTGAAGCTGATCGTCATCATAAATTATTCAGAAGCAAACACTCTAGTTCACTTTAAGCATATTGTGAGTATCAACTTTCCAGAAGTAATTACTCAGTTCTAATTTCGATCCCTTATCCGTTCCAATCACCGGCAGGTTTATCCTTAGTCTATTTACTGCCGTCACCGCCACTTTGAATCATAGTGTTGGTGCTGTGATTTTGCATCCTCTTCCTCTTAAATCTTTTTTAGGTGTGAAATCCAATGGCCTATATACTGCAACCAATGAACTCTGTATTGCCTCTCTGAAAGCAAAGTCAGCTTCTGGTGATTTACAAAGCATAGTTCTTTCAATGAGGGATTGTGCATATGAGGCTAGTGTCGCATTGTCTGCTTTTGCTCGGGTTTCAAGGATACATACTGCTTTAACTTCTGAATGTGGTTCTATGCTTGAAGAGGTTCTACAATTACTGAAGATGTACATGATGTTTACAATCTGGGCAAAGAGGCAGCTTAAGTCCACCTTTCTCTCATGGAAAATCTTTCAGAGGCGAATGCCATTCTTCTTCCACTTGAATCCGTGTTGTCTAAGGACGCAGCTGCTATGGCTGATGCTATAGCTAGGAAAAGCAAGACCAAGAAGGAAATATCACACATCCATGGACAAGCTATATATCAATCATACTGTTCAAGGATTCAGGAGTCCTGTCAGACCTTTAATCCCTTGGTCCATCTCTGACATCAGCTGTGAAGGGACTTTATTCATTCCGACACCAGTTTCACTCGTTTTCTGTTTAGTTCGCTACCTCCAAGATCCGTTCAGTTCGTCCAGATCGGCACGCAACCTCTTTCATTGAACTTGCAGTGTTGGTGTATGCAAAACCAGAAATCCAGATACCCTGTGCTTCAAGTGGATGTGAGGCTAATATCAGATTTGGTGGTCATCATAGTTTCTGTAGACATTGGTGGAATTGTCTTTTCCTGTTTGGGGCAACCTGTTATTGTGGGATATCTTCTTGCAGGCCCCCTTATTGGACCAGGGGGTTTAAAATTCATAAGTGAAATGGTGCAGGTTGAGACTGTTGCACAATTTGGGGTAGTGTTTCTTCTCTTTGCTTTGGGGCTGGAGTTTTCCTTGGCAAAGTTAAAAGCAGTGGGTCCTGTTGCTGTTCTTGGAGGGCTGCTTCAAATTGTAATATTCACGTTCCTTTGCGGGGAATTCTTGCGATGTTATGTGGAGAAAAATTGTCTGAGGGTGTTTTTGTTGGTTCCTTTCTGTCAATGTCATCAACAGCAGTGGTGGTAAAGTTTTTGGTGGAGTGGAATAGTAATAATGCTCTTCATGTTCAAGTTACAATTGGCACTCTTATTTTTCAGGATTGTGCAGTGGGTTTACTATTTGCTTTACTCCCAGTCTTGGGTGGTAACTGTTGCTAGTATTGTCCTTGTATCTCACTGCTACATCTATACTGTCTTGGTTGTTTGTTCCCCGCTTTCTCAAACTGATGATGCGGCTCTCGTCTCAGACAAATGAACTTTATCAGCTTGCTGCTGTTGCTTTCTGCTTGTTATCTGCATGGTGCAGTGATAAGCTTGGTCTTAGTCTTGAGCTGGGTTCATTAATGGCTGGTGTTATGATTTCTACAACAGACTTTGCTCAACATACTCTGGATCAGGTGGAACCAATTCGTAACCTATTTGCAGCTTTGTTCCTCTCAAGTATTGGAATGCTTATACATGTGCAGTTCCTTTGGAACCATGTGGACATCTTGCTTGAATCTGTTATTTTAGTTGTTGTTGTTAAGACTGCTGTTGCTTTTATAGTTACAAAGGCCTTTGGGTATAGTCTTAAGACATCATTTATAGTTGGCATCTCACTTGCTCAAATTGGAGAATTTGAGCAATGCCCATTCAGGCTTTGACTACAGCAATCGCAAATGCACCCTCTGAACAGCAGAGGACTATGCTTGGGGAGGCTTTGTATCCGCTTGTAGATCAGCTGAAACATGATGCAGCAGCTAAGGTTACTGGCATGTTTTTGGGCCTTCTTTTTACTTTCTTGGTGCACGGTTATTCTCTCTTCGACGGTTCCAGATCTGCCCTTACTCTCCAATTTTGATCAACGAAAATATGTGTTTTTGTTCGAACAGCCGTTATCTCGTGTTTTGGATGCATTTTCATCGATCATAGCTTCGTTTCGTTAGAGTTGCGCTGCTTCTTCTTCGGTGTTTGTCATGCAATTTAGTTATTATTAATAGATTATAATAGTGGCTTATATTTCCACTGACGATCATTCTGGTGGTGTTCCTTTTTCCACATATGAATCATGTTAGTGATGACTTCTTCCGTTGGTGGTTATTCTGACGGTGTCTTTTATTTTCATGACTCACTTTATCTTGGCAATTCGTCCTAGATGCATTGGCCTTGCCTTTCTCTCCTGGAAGCAGATTCAAGTTTAAATATTTTGAGTCTCTGATATTATTGGTTTGAAGCTTCCAAATGCAGTTTTTTAGAAGAATGGAGCTTGTTTTGTTCAATTGCTTGCCATGAATTTCCTTCAGGCTGATGATCAATCAGGCTATTTGGCTAGGCTATATTTATAGCAATTCTCTCTGACTTCACATGCATCCCTGAGTTGCCTTTCCATCTTTTTTGTAGAGCAAAATATTGTTTTAAGCTTTAGTTTGAGGGGGAGTGTTAGAATATTAGAAAATATCTAATAATATTTTGAAAGAATTGTATCCAAGCTGGGAATAGATAACATCTATTTACCAGCTTGAGAGGGAGTGTCAAAATATGTTTCTGTTTTATATCCTTCAAGTATAGGGATTCAGTTAAATAGGAGTACTAGTAGGGATTTAGTTATATATGAGTACTAATAGGGATTTAGTTATATATGAGTAATAATAGGATTTGGTTGTTTAGTAATCTAGTATATATATATTTGATGTATTGCCAAAATAATTCAATTCAATAAATATATTTTTACTCTAATTTTTGACAGGTTGTATAGGAGTACTAATAGGGATTTGGTTGTATAGTAGTACTAATAGGGATTGGTTGTATAGTAATCTTTTATATATATATATATATATATATATATATATATATATATATATATCTGATGTATTGTTAGTATATTTCAATTCAATAAAATATATTTCCCTAATTCTTGAGCCTTAGTTTCAAATTAAATGATTTCCCTGTTTTTATCTATGTTAATGCAGTATTCCCTTGCAAACTCAAGAGAAGAAAGGAAAAATCTGTATTCGGTGCTTTTTGATTACATTCTGCATCAAATAAATGAAACATGTATAGCTACAGGAGTCAATGAATACAGTGATGATGAGATCCAACCTCTTGCTTCTCTACTTGCTCAAGCAAATGCGCCCGAGGCATTTTATATTTCTGTCAAACTTGGGGTAGAAAGCATTGGAGAGATTTTGAGAAGATCAATTGCGCCTGCCTTGTCCAGATATCCCAACAGTGAACGGCTAACTGCAGTATGTCTACGTTATTCTTTTCTTGTCTATCTATTTAATAGTTTTAGGGCTATACTTTTTCATGAATTCCAGCAAGCTCACTCTTCACCCCCAACCCCTTCATCTAATTTTCTTTGATGAATGTTTATTACATTAGTCAGTGGACATAATAAGCCCTTCAAATGGTTTCTTAATTATCAAAAACCCGTGTAATATTTTTGTTTGTAAAATTTAGAGAGAGAAATTTCTACTTGGATTTGGTTTGTAAAGGTGGTATTATTTTATACGGGAGAAGGTATGCAAAAGAGTTCGTCTAGTATTTTTTTGTAGTTATGTGTATAGCCTTATGTAATACCCTAAGCAAAGTGGAAAGGCTGTGCTACGGCAACACTTTAAGAAAACAATTTGTACAATTAAATTTGTACGTGCTTCAAATGCCGTCAGCAATATTTTTGAAGTTGTATGGATTACCCATGATGTATGATACAACTATCGGAACTCTTCAGTAATATGCCAGTATGTTATTAATAATAAGGATTTGTCTTTCATAATTATCAGTGTTTCATATAATTGATGCGTATCTGAGAAAATTGCAAATTTTTGTATAATGGATGGCATCTTTAACTAAATTTTCTTATTTGAAGTTAAAAGTATTTTTTGTTGTAACCAAAATTGAAAATGTATTTTTTTCTCCCATCATCAGTGTATTTGGGTCTTTCTTCAATTGGCTGCAAGGGTAGTTAACTGATTAGAAATAAAAAGTGAGGCCAGGCTATCGGGAAGTTGTTGTTACTTTCAGTTTGAAATATATTTTCTTACGAATGTGGCATAAACTCAGTCTTTTTGAATTTTACCTTCATTTGTATCTTGAGTGTTTCTTTTAAATCTTTGCAGTTACTGGAAATTGTAGCAGAGAAGTTTGACACCGTAATAAGTTCATTCACTCATTTGGACAAAGAATTCTCTCTTATGATTCAGATAACCAAATATCACAAGTTTCTTGAAAATATGGAAGGCGCAGCTCTGCAAAATGGCATTGGTTTGCAAGCAAAGCACTCATGGGTCGCTTTACATTCCCTTCTTCATTCTGAAAGAATTTCGTACCGCCAAAATGGGTACATCTGGTTAGGTGATCTGCTTATTGCTGAAATTAGTGAGGAAAGAGATGGAAATATATGGTCAAGCATCAAATACTTTCAGCATAAAATCGTTCAAGCTGGAACTCAAGATTCTGTGGATACATCAAATATTCCTTTGTCCATTTTACTTATGTGTGGCCTTTTAAAGTCTAAATATAACTACATTAGATGGGGATTTATGTTTGTTCTGGAAAGACTTCTTATGAGATGCAAATTTTTGCTAGATGAGCATGAAATGCAGCTATCAAACAGCAAAGATCTGGTGCATGGGAAGAAAGATTGGCATCTTGAGAAAGCCAATGCAGTGATCGACATAATGAGCAGTGCTTTGTCTTTGGTGTTTCAGATAAATGAAACGGACCGCATCAATATCCTGAAGGTAATTGTTTCTGAATCCAAAAGGCCGTTTTGCTATCATAACATAAAATGCATATAAAAGAATGGCAAACAACAGTAGTTCTGACAAAGGGCAGCAATTAAATATACATGTTCTTTATCTTATCATGACAATAGAAAAACACCATAGTTTGCTAGTGAGTTTTGTTCGGAGAACTGTTATAAACTTGTGGTAGACCATGGTCTGTAATAAAATGAGATTATTTGTCAAGTCCAGAAGTACGTTATCATAAATGAAACTACTTTCTACGAACTCTAATCACATAGACCTTTAAGTAGCTAATATGTTTCTTTTGTTATATACTAGCGAGCAGATGGACACTCCCATGCCCCTCTGTCCACTTTTTCTATGTTAATCATGAAGAATAGTTTTTGTATAATTTTAATGTTAATTTTAAATAAAATGAGTGATATTGGTTAAATATAATTATAAAATTGAACATACACATTAATGCGGTTGGTGTTCTTATGTAGTATTTTCATGTGTAGAAATATAATATATGCTTTTTCAAAGTGATAGTTTAACAACCACCCACTCCCATCTTGTGAGGTGGTTTCCACAAGTGTTCAATATTCAATAACTAAATGTTTGGTGGCAACTATATAAGAATAAGCAAATTGCTCTTATTCTTTCCTTTGCATGCCTGAATAAAAATAACTGTAGAGGGTATTATTGTATTTTTAAAGGCCACACCAAGTATGAGTATTGTATTTATTAAAGGTATATATAGATGAAATCTTATTTCGAGTTATCAATGTAAACACAAATCCTTGGAGGAATGTTTGGAGAATGTTCTTATTTGGGTTAACATTTAGGATGTCGGTTTAAATGTTTTGTCACATTTGTTACCTGTTTTGCTGAACACTTTCTCTGCTTCTAAACAGATGTGTGACATACTATTCTCTCAATTGTGCCTAAGAGTTCCTCCTGCTACAGCGCTACCCTATGGTGATGATGTGCAACATGACAGAAATATAAATCTCACTAGTGTAAGCAAAAAATCTGACATTGATAATCATGTCCTCCGACAAGATGCTTTTCACTGGGATGAACACAAGGAAGAAGCTAATAGAAGACCTGGCTACCCCAATAACTACCATCCAGATCAGGATACCTCATCAATGACAGCTCTTCTCCAAGGACGAGCAATTGTCCCCATGCAATTAATTGCACGTGTTCCTGCTGCCTTACTATATTGGCCACTCATTCAATTGGCAGGAGCAGCAACAGATGATATTGCTTTAGGTGTTGCTGTTGGAAGTAAAGGAAGAGGAAACCTGCCTGGTGCCACATCGGATATTCGGGCCATTCTTATTCTACTTCTTATTGGTAAATGCTCGGCAGATCCTGTTGCTTTTCAGGAAGTAGGTCAGGAACAATTTTTCAGGTGATCCAAACTTTATGTATTCTTCGTAAATTTGTTGCACTTCTTATTTGTTACTTTTATACATTGAAATGGAAATCACCGAGTTTTCTTGCATCTGGCAGGGAACTTTTGGATGACACAGATTCAAGAGTGGCATATTATTCTTCTGCTTTTCTTCTGAAGGCATGGATTTTAATTGATTTTTGGTGTTGAAAATAGATGAATTAGGGAAATAAATATAATCATGTGCAATGTTATAATAATTTGTCGTTGCTACAGCGAATGATGACTGAGAAGCCAGAGAAATATCAACACATGCTTCAGAATCTTGTTGTTAAAGCTCAGCAGGTACTGTTGTTTTTTAATGATTTGCATGAAGCTCCTCTTCTACTAAAGTAAACCCCAGATTAACATTTTAATCTTGCATTTAAAGAAGCGTCGTATTCAAATTCTGCCTTTTTCACTACTTTCATGATCAATGACCATCATTGATGAAGGACAAAAATGGTACAATTTAGCTTCTGGAGAAGATTTCCTATTGCAGCGGATACATTTTAAACAACATAAAATGATAAGTTTTCAAAATCATGCATACAAGTATTGGATTATGTTGGATCATTAGGGTTATCACGTATTCATGTGTAAGGAGTCTTGTTAGTTTGGTGTAAGGAGTCTTATTAGAACTCCCTTTTCTATCTAACCCTTTAATTTCAACAATGTGAAATACTATGCTGCCTAGAGAGAAAGATTCATGACTTATCTAGAGACGATACTTGTTGGAAGTTGGATTTAATTGGTGGTGTGATCCTCAAGTGGCAAGGCAACCGGATGTCTACATAGTTGTTTCATCGTTAATAAAAAATCTTATTTTAAAACATTTATTTGAATAACAAAAGGTTGCTGATATTCACTTGTAGATCTGTAAAGCTTTTGGTTGAAACCAATCCAGAGTTTTAACAAGTTATTGTATACTACTACTGCTACACTGATTTAGCCCCTTAAAACATCATGCAAAACAAAAGTATACATAGAAGGGGATTTGACTTCTCTTATGTAAATGTCTGAATAAGGAGTTCAAGTCATTAACTAGGTAATGACAACGGTTGGGATTTAACAATTTGATAGATTGTTAGTGCATGACATGATCACAATCTCAGCCAATTGATGAGGATAGTTATTATTACCCTTCATTTAATTACGTAACTGATAATTATTATTTATAAAGCTACAAAGTTTTGGTGTAACTGTTAGAATATTAGAAAATAACTCAAGATACTCTAATATAATATAAAAGATATTTTCTAATATTCTAACTAACTATTTTTTTCTGCCAATTTCACCGTTCATTTAAACTATTTTATTTATTATAATTTAATCCTTATCAATCAAATAACTGATTGTTTTTTGAAAGTAATTGTCTAAATTTTCTAACTTCTATTATTTTTATCTAGAATAGTGGACAGACAAAGTCTAAACGCTAGGTGAATTAAAAGGAATATCTTTAGATGTTTGTTTTCTCTGCAATTTTCTTAATATTGGTGATTTAATATTAACTTGTCTGTTGTCAAATTATGCTTTGCATTTGCAATGCAGAGTAACAATGAAAAACTATTGGAAAATCCATACCTTCAAATGCGTGGCATAATTCAACTGGCAAATGATCTTGGAATTGACTTGTGATCATCATGACATGACTTTCTGGAGGAAGATATTGTTTGGAGTTGGATATATGTGTTGGTTCGACAAATTGTCGCCATTGATTCTCAAGAAAAATCTTTCATCATTCAATTGACTTAAATTTGAAACACATTTCCAGGACACGTCTCCTCCATAAACAAAATTGTGATTTATTTTTTCAACATGGCCGAGGGGGGTATTAGTGTGGCCAGAGAATGAGAGCCGGTGGAATTGGGCTACTCATAAAATATTGATTGATTATTCCGAGACATAATTACCAGAACTAGAAAAAATTCTGCATGCCCTCAATTCCTGTCGATCCTCTCTTCAATGATATTATTACTCTTTTGGAGAGCCATGTTGTATCTGCCATCATATCATGCCTTCATCTTCCCTGTGTATGTCAACAACTGAGAGAAGGCAGAGTTCTGTTGATGAATAATTTTGAATGTACCTGATTTCGTCCACCCAGCTACTGATTGTTGCTGAGCTAAGCCTGCCTTCAGGTACGTCTCTCTCTTCCTATCTTGCTTTGTTGGGAACCCATTTGTAATCCAAATGGACTCTTGCAAGCAAGCCTATTCATAAATAGTTGCATTTAGAACTAAAACAATATGCATTTTCTTGAAAACCCAGTCTTGAGTCAGAGTTAAGATGATTATTAGTACAGACCTTAGTAGCTGTCAATAGACAAGCTAAATTTTGTGTGATATTCAAGGCCTTTCTGTGTTTAACAAACTCATGTCTTTAAGAAAAATAAATGAAAGCGTTATTAATTGCTTATACTTATTATATAAGTGCTTGCATATAAGTTATTTCGATAACGAAATATAAAATAAAGTCAAACTGTTTTCATATAAATTATAAGTGCATGTTTGGTTTGGTTTTATTGTGGGGTTGACAAAATCATGGTGAGTCGTCGTGATTTTGCATAAACTGCACTTTGTAGCTTTTGCAAAATCATAGTGGCTCATCGTGATTTTGCAAATCCTAACGTGAAACCAAACATGCAAGTTGTTTTGATAAGCTATCATGGAAAGATTATGAAAATAAGCTGAAAATAGTTTATAAACTGTTTTCATATGCCCTCACAAATGCTTATGCCAGAAGATAAGTTCAAATAAGTCAATTTTATTTGATTTTACTTCATAGGAATAGCTTCTTATGACATATTTAATGTGATCATTTTATGTGTATGCAGTTGCTGGCTGGTTTGCATTATATTCCAAGGAAAAATATATGCAGAACTCCATATGATTCTTTCTTTTGTACAGGATTAGATTCCCACCAGGCCTTCAATTTTTTTCATTTATGAAGGCTGCCTCTATGCTTCCATTTTTCACTTGGCATACAGGACCTTTCATGGGAAAAGTTAGAACTCAGTTTTGTAAGTTGTTAATATATATATATATATATATATATATATATATATATATATATATATCACAGGTCACAAGGAGATCCTTTGATTGGAGTATCATGGGATGTCTACTTTTAGATGCATCCCTAGCTCTTCTCTCCTTGTTTTCTGTAAATATGTGATCGTTTTTCTTTTCATTTTTGATCCATTCCCTTTTGCGAAAATTGTAACGTGTAGTGAGAGATTAATATGTACATTATTTATACATGATTTTACTACGGGAATGGTTGTGTAACAATTTTCTTGATAACAGCCCCGTATTTATTATTCCTTGTATTAAGATATAAAAACAATGTAGATCGTTGTAAGAAACTGATCTTTAGCAAAAGTTGATGGCTAATGTTGAACAGTTCTAGCACACTTATAATTAGGCCTGTTCACATATTGGTTCATGACAAAAACCTAATCAAACTAGGAACATAGTTCAGAAAAACCGGTTTTGCTTCATTTCAAACCAAACTGAACTGTTTATTTGGTTCAGTGCACTGTGGTTTCAGTTTTCAAACCGTCCTGTTTTTGTCAGCCGTGAACCAATTGTTTAAGATACAATTATCAAAGTGACTTTGTTACTGCCATGTATATTTTGAATAATGTAAGTAAGCAAACAAAAGATTAAAAGTGGGAGTTGATTATTCTAATAAGGAAAACTATAACTACTGCACTTTTGTGATTAATATATTCTTACATGAGGCATTTTAGACGTATAATCCACCAGACATGCATTTCGAATAGGAAAAGTCAATCAACTTTTGCCAAAGTCTCCAACATGAGCTTAAACATTTGATAAAGTATGTTTTTTTCTTTCTAAATAGTTAATGTTAGTCATTGTTGTTAATTTTATTAGAAGAATGAATTGAATCTGTGATTTCTTTGTCACTTCAATTCTCCCAAACTATTATACCACCTTAAGACTTTTTGACCAAACATAATATTGCATGACTTATTATTAGGATGAATGATTTGTGGTTTACAATTACAGTGAAAATATATGGCCTGAGAATTGTGCAGCAGTTTTGACATGAGAATTCTTTGAGGAAATCATCTATGGAGTAATTCCACCTGTGTGATTATTGAGATTAAAGATTCTAGAAAATGAAGGGATTTCTGATATTAGAGTGAATGGAGAGTTTGCTTTTTGAGTTAGTAGAATTTGCTGAGATGACAGATTTTGTTGTTGCAACTGAACTGTTTTGAAAATAAGTGAAAAATTGTTCATATGGTTTGGTTCTTATATTTTCGGTTTGGGTGCGGTTTGGTTATTGAATTGTGTTTAAAATAATTCAGTTTGTGAACTCTATGAAACGGGTTAGTTCTTTTTGGTTCAATTCGGTTTGCTTTTTTAGTTTGGTACAGTTTTTTCAGCTTTTACGTTCCTACTTATAATATTATCCATCATCTCTTAATTCAGTGGATCAAGTTTATTGTGTCCAACCGATTATTCTTCTAAGATTTCACATTTATAATATGCTTATTATGGTTTTTTTGGAAGAAAAAAAAAAGTTAACGATTTTAATACTTTTACCACAGTCCACAGTAGATTTCTAAGTACAACTGATTAAACACTGTAATTAGATTCCCCTTTTTACATTAATTGTATTTTGCAGTTCTAGAGACTATTGCATAATTGCGATTTACAAGTTGTTATCCTCTCTATTTCTCGGATAATCTCAGAGTCCTAACCCCGCACAAAATACACAAATGAGTAATCCAAATCCTTTAAGATATAACTGATAATGAAGAAGCCGCTACCGTAAATAAACTAGGGTAACTTCAATGCATTGACCTACCATCTAAGCAACATGCCATGGAAATTTTGATTTTCTAGTGTAAAAGTAAACAATGGTTCTCTTTATATCTCTACTGAACCATCAGAAACAAGTAAAAATCAGGGAAGATATTTGGAAAATAAACCTGTTGAAAGTTTCAAACAGACGTGTACAAAGGATAAACTAATACTTACATAAGTAAAGTCGGGAAAATCAGAATCCCAATCATGTGACCATTATCCTGTATCCAATGTTTTTCTGACCTATTTACCTCATAATAGGGAATCATTCTAGCTATCATTCATGATTCCCCTTTCCATTTTCTTTGTTTATCTGCAGAGCCTCTGATCGATACTTCTCCAGGTCTTCATCAAGATCTTTAATGGACAATTTCTTAAAATGGCATTTTGCTTCTATGCGGCGGCGTTGGTGATAACTCTCAAAGCCATGGCCAATATCTCTAAAAGATACCTTCCGTATATGATTCTTCTCTTCTTGAAAGCTCCCTTGGAAAATGGAGATGAGTAAAGTAATTATGGTACCTGCTACTTCCGAACCATCTTTCTTCCCTGCGAAAAAATAGTATGAAACTAGTAGTAATTAGAGAAGAGATATATATGGGACATGCAGGAGAAAACCTGACAATGTGTACAAGAACAATTTCCATGGTACCATCATGTTTGCAGATCAGGACAAGGGTCTCAACAACCACATGTATTTAACACCTTATCTATGAAAGAAAATTGTATACATATACATTTGTGCGCACACACGCACACACACACATATATTAAACCTCAACCAAAAACTGTTTAAATTCCTCAATTTTACACATTAATGAACATAACCTTTGATATCATGGAACAAGTGAAACATTTAACTGAAGTTTATTATATATTTTCCACAAGATACTAGATATTCACAACTCTGACATGACACATGCTTAGAGAGCTAAGAGCTCAAAAGACCAGAAATCAGAATTTCCCACCTTAGAAATAAATCATTTGGTTTTCCCAGTAAGCTACTTTGAGCAAAAGGCATAGCAGCATCAGGTGTAACCAAACTTGTCCCAACAAGCTCAATTTGCAATGGCTTTCCATCAAGGTTCATATTGTTGTATTTCTTGATAGCTGCTAAAGCATCAGACTGTTTTGTAAAAACAACTTCTGCTGTTCCTTTTGATCTCCCAAACTGATCATAATGAATGGAATGTCTCTCCAACTCACCCTCTTCTGAAAACAACAGCTGTAAAAGGCAGATAAGAGTTTTCAATTTTTCATATTATCTACTGACAAAAACATTGTTTTTCTTTTACAAAAAGATTTTAAAAAGAAGGAGGTGACTGGTGACTTGGTGAGGGAACAAAATCTTTGATGAAAATCATTTGGGTGTAGCATTAGTGGCAGGGGTGAGTCCGGTGTTTGAGTACATGTCATACCTTCAAAGCAGTGACTCTTTGATTTACCTCAGAGAGCATAAAAGAAAAAAACACTTTGAGATCCATATTCAGATTCAGAAACCAGATTGATACGGGTTATCCATCATTATAAATAATATTTACTAGCAAAATTAATTGAATAAATACAGCAAACAGTAGCAAGCAGCAACATTCTCAGAACCAAGAACTCCAAAGTAAACTATATGTTCCAGACAGAGATATGAACTTCCAATAATGCAGAGAAACTAAAAAGTAAAGATAATGGACTCGTATGAAGCATTGATACATACACGAATACCAAACACAACATTGATACTAACACATCCACACCAGTAATTATTTGAGAAAATTGAAGTAATTGAATATAATTATATATATGTCAGTGACACAGAACACTTTCAATTTGAAGTGTTGGTGTTACATACTATGTGCCCACAAAAGCTTGGTAACACGAGCAAATTGTTGCACCAACAGGAGAAAAAATATGATACACAAACACGCACACTACATGCTATGCAAAATCCAAATTGACACAAATTATACTAGAGTATGTGCATCATCATAATAAAAGACGAGCATCGAGTAGCATATGAAATGGACAGTTAAAATTTATGCGGAAAATATTTCTGCCATGATGTACTACTACTACTTAATTCTCAAATTTCAACTGTCCCTGTATAAGCCAGAGCTACTAACACCATAGAAACAAAGCTTGATATGAGAAACTTGAACCAAAGGCTGAATTGAAATACCATAAATTGATTAATAAGTGTATTTTA
Organism: Cicer cuneatum; assembly: GCA_037974295.1. Lineage (NCBI taxonomy): Eukaryota > Viridiplantae > Streptophyta > Magnoliopsida > Fabales > Fabaceae > Cicer > Cicer cuneatum. The sequence goes on from JBBPBO010001986.1 coordinate 48,404,110, forward strand.
TTTTTACACTGACATCTAATGCGAATCATGTATTCTGCCACTAACACACATCTTGTGACATGGAAAAATGGATGGCTTTTATTGGATGTCAGCGTAAAACATCCATTAAACTCGTAATAATAACAGTATAAAGTAATCCCTCTATTTCAAAATGAGTGTCACTTAAGAAAAAAAAAATTGTTTCAGTGCAACTTTAATTACTTTTTTCCATTTGTAACATTCAATTATTACTAAGTACACTACCAAAACATTAACTCTACTTTGCATTTATGATAGTGAAACACTAATAGTTAATAAAAATAATTCAGTAAAATGACTTTTCTCTTTATTTTATTTATTACATTTTTATTTATTTATTACATTTCTTAATATACTTGGAAAAAACTTACACGAAACTCATTTTTGAAACTGAAGGAGTGTAATACAATAGAAATTATAATGATAATGCAACAACAACAATGACAATGACAATGACAATAACAATAATAATAATATAGCAATAGCAAGAGAAAAACAAAGAATAATAATACAACAACAATAATAGTAATAATACATTTTAAAAAAAAGTATACAATAATAACGATTATACCAGAATGTCATCGTTGGAAACCCTACAATCCAAGTTAGAAATATAGAGTTTGGTGAGAGGCTTAAGCTGAGGCTGAACATCGCCATGATCGAAAACCATTTCTGGAACATCGAAGCTACTTCTTCGCCACGCTTCTCTCGCAACCTGCATTCTTATCATTATAACTTCATTCATTTATTCCGTCTCAAAAAATCAAAAGCTAAAAAAGCTCTTTCATTTCATTTTTCTGTTATTCAAAAGAAAATGAACGAATTCCGAAATGACCTGAGACTGAGAAATGGAGTACGGTGTTTTCCTGACCGGGAAACGGAAACCGAAGTGGCGGTTCGGACCGTGACCGCCGTGGTTTCCGCGGCGAATGGCGGACTTGTTGATAATGTCGTCGAGTGACATGTCGATACCGGTGGACATTTCGGCAGAGAATGGGAGGTAGAGTAGGGTTTGTTTCTTGGAAGAGTGTAGAGTGAGTGTAAGTGTAACAGAGAGAGAAAGAGAGGGAAAAAGAAGAGAGAGAGTTTTGTAGGGTGCGGAAGGGAGCATGAATGTATATGGTGACTAATTGGGTGAAAGATTCACTAATATTTTGACGCGTGTATGTGTAGAGTGAGCGTGTGTGTTATATATATAGCTATATATTAATATATACACGGAGAGTTTATAATTATATATAGCTAAACTAAAAGCACAATTAAAAGATTTTATGCAAAAGCATTTTATCAGAGCTAGTGTATCTCTTTTGGGGTGCACAAGTGCTTTTAGTTAAGAAAAAAGATGGTGGAACGACGCTTTGTATCGATTATAGACATCTTAATAAGATGACAATCAAGAATGAGTATTTGCTTCTTTGAATTGACGATTTGTTAGATCAACTCAGACGTTTTAAGATTGACTTTCGCTGCTCAGTGTATCACCAAATCTAAATAAAGTCCTTATATATACCAAATAATGCTTTCAGAACGCGATACAGTCACTTTATCCTGTCACTATCCTATTATATATTATTTTATCCTTATCCAACTTTATATCATATCTTATCTCTTTCTATCATGTACATCAAACGGACCCTAATAGTGACATGATCACTTTAAAACATATAATTTATGTATGTGCTTTTTGGAAATACGATTTATATAGCCCGTTTGAATTAATGCATCAAAATAAATTATAACAGTTAATAAACTTGTTGTAATAATTATATTTCTAATGTAATCCATTATATGAATAAATTACAAAACATTAATTTAATTGTATTATAAAAAATCTAGTGGTTACCATGTGTGTATATACATATTTAATGACCGACTTGCATTTTTAAGTAGAAGTTCATGATCTTTAAAGCTACAAAATTTTATGTAACTATTTTACAAAAATTTAATTATTTGATTAGGTAAAAAATATCTATATTCTAAATTTAATAGTTTAAATATATTTTTAGTTTATCTAAATATACTAATTTTTGCTTTAGCCCCTTTAAAAATATTTTTTGTTTTTAGTCCATTCAAATATATAATGTTTTTTTTTGTGGTCCTTGATGTTTTATTTTAATGATGGCAAAATTTGTTCATTTCAATATTGGTTCTTGTAATTTCATTTTAGTCCTTATTTTGAGGGACTAAAATTAAATATTTTATATATTAGAGAAATCAATTCTAATATGAATAATAGTATCTTACTTACGAAATGACCTACTCCGAATTTTAGAAGAGGGTTGAATAGAGTTCGAAACTTTTAAAAAATATTTTAAAAACTTTTGAATCGTACAACATAAATTAAAAATCTTTTGATGCGATGGACTCGTTTGATTATATATGCGCTTAAGATTTCCAGATTAATTTGATAATAATATATGAGATAAAGAACACAAATTTAACAAGTTGTATAACAAAAACAAAGTAAATTGAGAAAGGAATAAATTTTTTGATACAAAACCCGAAGCTTCAACATGCAAGCATGATTATAATCATCATATGTACAAAGTAAAAGGAAATATTAGTACCTCACGAAAAGGTTTGACATAAACTAATTCTAACGTCATTAATAACAAAGTACAAACATTAACAACAACATTCAAAATCTCTCGCAATAAAAGTAGGTTTATCATAATCCAAGAAAGTTATCAATTTTCATTCTTACTCCCACAACATTATTTTCAAGAAAATCTTGAAAACCCCAATTTAGCATATAATTAATTAAACTCAGCAACATCAAAACATCAATAGGGGATTAAAAAAAAAACAATTAATAAAATTATAGAAAAATCTTCACATGCAAAGGCAAACATTGATGTAGAATAGAAATAATTTCAAACAAAGCCTAAACACACCCTAGAGAAGTTTCAGAATTGAGGTTTCTATGTTTACCTTGAATCCTTATGAAGAGATGGGAAAATATAGCGTCTAACTTCATTCTTTCCATGGCCTAGCTGAACTCTAGCCCTCCTCTATCACTACTTTCTTTACTTTGTTTGCATATATGTTTTTAACTTGGATTTGTTTCCTTAAAGAAATGTGATATAAATGTTTTTCGATTTGTGAAGAGAAATAAGGTGCTTTGATGGTGTCTTGGTAATTTGTTTTTTGATGGTAGAAGAGTGGCGATGATATAGTCCTAAGAGAATGGCAATGAGCAAGATCAATTGTGAGGAGGAAGAAGTATAGTGGTTTCGGTTATATGAAAGGGGAAAAAGAAATAAAATAGAGGCTTGATGATGGAAATAACTAAAAAATTATATTTTTTAAAATTATATATTCGTTTTTTAAAAATTATATATTCGTTTTTTAAAATTAACTTATTATATTTTTGATATTATAAATTAACAAAAAAAACAACTAAAAAATTATATAAATAATGAAATAATTTTATATTTAAAACTATCCTTTATTTATAAAAAAAATCATGAGTAACCAAATAATTCTATTTTATATTATTTAGATATAAATAAAGATTGGTATATATTATATATAAATGGAAAAAATACCCTTGTAAACAAATTATATTTATTTTAAATTTTCAATTAATTTTCATATTTTTATAATTTTGAATACTAATATATTAAATTATATAAAAAGACAAAACTATCATTGTGATAATATTAGTAATTAATTTTTTAAATTAATTACTAATATTTCATTTTTAAGTTTAAGATCAAATTCTATTAATTATTTTTATATTTGATTAGATTTATATTTTTATATTTTAGATTATATTTTTTAAATTGTTTTACAATTTATTATAGGCTAAATAGCACATGTGGTCCCTTAACTTAATTTCAGGTAACGTTTTTTATCTTTTTTTTTCTTCCCGATTTGGTCCTTTATTTTAATTTTAAGTGACAATTTAGTCCTTTATGTTTTAAAATGTTAACAATATTATCCTTTTTTTTTTACAAAAATTCAAAAAATTCATCAAAATTTTCAACCAAAACCCATAAAATTAATTATATTCTTTAATATAATACAAATTTTTATCAAATTCGTAACTCAAATATTCAAATAAATTCATATTTTTATTCTTTATTAGGTGGAATTTTAAAAATCAAATAAAAAATGAAAATATGAGTTTATTTGAATATTTGAGTTACGAATTTGATAAAATTTGTATTATATTAAAGAATGTAATTAATTTTATGGGTTTTGGTTGACAATTTTGATGAATTTTTTGAATTTTTGTAAAAAAAAAGGATAATATTGTTAACATTTTAAAACATAAAGGATTAAATTGTCACTTAAAATTAAAATAAAGGACCAAATCGGGAAAAAAAAATAAAGGACTAAAACGTTACCTGAAATTAAGTTAAGGGACCATGGATGCTATTTAGCCTTTATTATATTTCAATTTTATATTTTAAATTATGTTTTATAAGGGTAATTGAGTAAATTACTACTCTTATCCTATTTTGTTGGTTTCTTACCCAGCTGATATTCAGTATATAAATTTCAACTAGAGAAATATGAAATGATAGAGTTCTAGATTAACTTATTATATCTTGTTGGTTCATTAAATACTGGATCCAAACAATATATGATAACTTATTTCTATCATGTCTCTTATTTTGTCAATCAAACAGGCGATGAGAGTTTGAACGAGTGGGTTAGAATAATTGTATAATTACATATCCTTCTCCTTTTAAATTCCACCCACCCTCACAAATTAACCGTTTTCTTTCTATGAAGTTATAATGTTTTACTAAAAAACTCAATCTTAACTTCATATTTCTTTAATCTAATGACAGTTAAATTAATTTTCATACACATATATAATAAATAAAGATATTTATATATAAAGGTTTAAGGGATATTACAACGACGACTTCTTCTGATTTGGTGCAATTTTTCTTGTGTAATGTTGCATCTACTGTGCCCATGTCTTCATGTGTGGACAAGGAAACCATAGGAGGAACATCAACCTTTGAAATGTTTGCCTTAGAGGTTTTTAGGGATCTCTATCTATGAATGTTAGGGGATCCAGCAGCTTTAAGGACCAAATATGTTGTGGCCTGAAAGTACCAACAACAACATGAATGTGTAAAGAGTTAAGCGGGTTGTTTACCATTGAAGAGAGCCTTGGCACTGCTTTAGTCCTTTCGAGACTAGGTATAGCCATTTCTTCTTATTGATTAGGGTGAGAAGTCTTTACTCTTTGAAACAAGAGAAAAGAAGGTATGGGAAAGGTCGAAAGGAAATCTAAAAAGAAGGGAAAATATCATTCTCAAGACAATAGACTACATTTGATCTCTTTAGTTTCAAACCACCAAGTAGGCATATGGCTGTCGGAATCCTAGCTCACTTCTCGTTCACAATAGCTTGAACATGAGGGGATAAATTGTCTTTTCCTACATCAAAATTCCAATTTGGACTACAACCTTCTAAAAATATCGGGGCCAATCGACTGAGATTCGAATCAGAGTGAAAAATTGTTCTCCTTTGGTGAAGGTTGGGTCGTCATTACCTACAAAGTGGATTAGTCATCTCCACATGACTCATCCCTCATTAGGAATCAAGTTATGGTTTAAATTAGTATTTAAAAATTCAAAAAAAGTAAAGTCTAAACTAGAACTGAAGGAACCAAATTGGTCAAGTTACAGTCTTTATGTTATTTCCTTCCCTTGGCTGATAACGAATAATGTGTAAAGAATGGTGGAAGGAAGAAAGGGATAAAGAACCCCAAGTTATCTTCTGCCTAGTTTGAAGTAAAGCAACATATATTTGCAACTCCTCGATATGATTGCCAAAGAACCAGTACAAACAAAAAAACTTGTTGAACTAATACAACAAGCAAGTGTTGTGTTCTACACCTGTGACATCACCTAAAGTGGCAACGTTGTGTTATAAAGGAGTCATTGCTAGAAGTGGACCTTGATAAATGAAATCCCAAGGAAAGGATTGTTGGAACCAAGTTGGTTCTAAGTACTTATGATTTTGATGTTCACAAAAGCACTCCATGTAATCTTATTTTGTACTTAGAATTATTATATTAAATGCCACCAGAAGATGAAGTCACCAGAGACAGAAGATGAGTTACCAGAGGATAAAATCAGACCAGAGGATACACCTCAAGAAGATACCAGAGGATGCATCCAGAAGGTACCAGAGGATGCATCCAGAAGGCACCAGAGGATACACCTCTAGAGGATATCAGATGATGTCAAAACATCATCAGAGGATATCTTTCTTGGCCCAGATCAGAAGGAAGCAGAGTCTAGAACGAGACCTGGTCCATACCAGAAGGAAGCCTGCCAGAGGGAGACTTATTCCAGACCAGAAGGAATCATAAGTCAGACTTGGTCCATAATTAATTCTAACTAGAAGATAGCCTGGTAGTAATTATAAGAATCAGTCCAGACTTAATCAGAGATTCAGATAACTGGTCCAGAACAAGTGACATGGTCCAGACCAGAAGATGGCATGGTCTAGAGTATAAAACTAAGTCCAGATCAGAAGAAATGATTGTCCAGATTTAATCCAGACTTGATCCAGATCAGAAGGTAAATGTCCAGATTAAAATATCATAAGTCCAGATTTATTTTCAGTTCAATCTAGACTCAGTCCAGAATTGGTCCAGATCAGAGGGAAAATGTTCAGATCAATGGTCCAGATTTAAGCATCATGGCCCAGTGTTGGCCGAGATCAGAAGATCATACCATATGGCCCAGTGTTGGCCGAGATCAGAAGATCAAATCATATGGTCTAGTGATTGACCGAGATCAGAAGATCAGAACATGTGGTCCAGTGTTGGCTGAGATCAGAGGGTCATAGTAGATCAGATTGTATGGTCCAGAGGTGGACGAGATCAGAATATCAAACAGTCCAGATTTAATCATGATGATAATCAGTGGAGGCTTGATTAAATTCGAATAAGACTTGATTAAATTTGATCAAAGCATTAAGAGGATTTGATACAAAAATAAATTGAAGTCTGGTGGGAATTCAGAAGCTATTGGCGGGAAGAAAGATTTGGTCCAAAATTAATCAAGAATAGAATTGGCCAAAGTTATTTTTGAATGCAAATCTGGAGCTAAAAAGATATGTTTTTTATTTAAGTGAAACCCGACTGGCCAATGTATTTTTGCAAGAGTATCTTGCAAGAAACAACTCGAACTTAAGCATGGAAGAAACCCTAATTATTCATCTATAAAAGGAGCCTCAAGGCAGAAGACTTTGCATCGAAAGTACTTGAGAGTCATACACTTCCAAAAGCAAAATACTTGAGTTTTCAGTGAGGTCAATTGTGAGTACCCGTTTTCCAGAAGCAAGTACTCTAAGTTTTTCTTTCCCTTGTGTTAGGTCTAATTTGTTGAAGTAGAGTCTACAATCTGAGGGAGTCAGAAGGAGTAGCAGATTACTTAGCAATTAGATTCAAGATTCTTTTCCTCAAAAGTCTAGGGTTGTTATACTTTTTGAGAAGACTGACTTGGAGGGTCAGTGGTACTTTGTAATCCTTCAAAGTGAAGGGACTGGACGTAGCCTAGTTAACGATGAACCAGTATAAAATTTTGAGCTTTTATTTACTTTATATCCGCTACTAACTCTATTTTAATTTATACATAACAGGTTTTGTTTTAAAACTAAAAAGTATTCAAGTTAGTCAAACACAATTCAACCCCCGTTCTCGTGTTTGCACCTTCAATTGGCATAAGAGCTCGGTCTCAAGGCTGAGCACTTAACTAGTGTTTGAGGAAAGGTCCAAGGGGCCAACAACATGGCAGAATCCAAAGATGATTTTGGAGGCAACATCAACAGACCACCACTGTTTGATGGAGACAAGTTTGAGTATTGGAAGGACGGAATGAGAAGTTTCTTCATATCTCAAGATACTGAATTATGGAAGCTGGTAGTCAAAGGATACACTGCACCTACTGTTCCAGGAGATCCAACTCAAGAACTGGACATGTCAGATATGAAACCAGACCAGAGCAAATTATACAAACTGCATCACAAGTCCAGAACCATCATGATCAATGCCATCATATTCAAGGAATTTGACAGATGCATAGATAAAGAAACAACAAAGAGCATATTTGACAGTCTGGTTTTGACCTATGAAGGAAGCCAACAGGTTCAAGAAGCAAGGGCTAACATACTGGTCAAACAGTATGAGATGTACAAGATGGAAGATGATGAAGACATTGATGGAGTGTTCTGTAGATTCCAGACTCTGATATCTGGACTGAAGGTCTTGAAGAAAAGCTACACAACAGCAGATCATGTCAAGAAGATTCTAAGAAGCTTACCAACCAAGTGGAGACCAATGGTTACTACAGTTCAACAAGCTAGAGATCTGAATAACTTAAGACTTGAAGATCTGATTAGCTCACTCAAGTGTCATGAAATAGATTTGGAAGCAGATGACCAAAAGAAGAAGAAGAATCTGGCCCTGAAGTCAAAACAGAAGAAAGTTGCAAAGGCAGCACCAAAATCAGAGGATAGTGACAGTGACTGTGATGATATGGCTTACTTAACCAAACAGATGGTTAAGATATGGGAAAACAAGAAGAGGAAAGGCTCCAAGAAGAAACATAACAGCAAAGGAAAGGAAGAATCTGACAAGAAGAGCATAATCTGTTATGGATGCAATGAACCTGGACATATCAAGTCAGAATGTCCAAATCTGGAAAAAGGCTAACATCACAAAAATAGTTCCAGATTCAAAAAGAAGGGTCTGATGGCAGCCTGGGATGCATCAGAAGAAGGATCGTCTGATGAAGAAGAGGCAGAAACAACAATGATGGCACACATCAGGTCTGCCTCTGGACTTCATAAAGGCACAATTTCAGAAAGGAAAACAGACAGAAGGAAGAATGATCAAAGCAGTCATTCGGGCAAGTCTAGAAGCACATAAGAGGAAGCAATTCTGGCTTTGATGGCTCATACCAACTCAAGTTCTGGATACAGCTCAGGCTCTGGAACAGATTCAGAAGATGAAGACAATGAGGTATATTACGATCTCACTAAATCTGAATTAATTGATGCTTTAAAAGATTTTTTAAATGCAAACAATAAGATGTCTTTAAAACTGAAAACTCTTAGGGAAGATAAGAAAAATCTAACCAAAGAAGTCCAAGTTTGAAAGAATCAAAATTCTGAGTATGCAACTGAAAACAAGGATTTTAAAACTGAAGTTGCAAGACTCAAATCTAAAAACCAAACTCTCAAAAGTAATATTTGTTCCACTTCCAAAACTGTTTGTGAATCTGATATGCATGAGCAATTTTTTCAAAATTTTATTTCTAATGGAATGGAAAGAAGTAAATATGCATCTATGGTTTATGGAAACAGTAACTGATGAAGACATAGAAGGTATAACCAAGGAAGGAAACATATAGGATATTCAAGGTCTTGGAACCACAATGACAAGAGCAAGGTCAAAGAAAGCAAAAGAGGTTCTAAATAGCTTGATAACCACCTTATTTGAAGCAAGTACAAGTCATGAAGAATTGAAGCCCAAGATAATAAATTGTTTAATTCAAATTGAAGAAGTTATGGAATGAAGGCGGCATCTATGTGTTATCAGATTTTAGTATTAGTTTTAATTAAGTAGTAGACTGAATTAATAAGAAAATTTGGGTATAATTGTAAAAACATGAATTGGGCCAAATTTACAGAACTTGTAAGGAGTTGCCACTATAAAAGGCAAACCCTTATTTTTTATTAGGGGATTTTGGAACAGTATTGTTGTGAGGCTTTGCTCTCTATAGTTCTTGAAAGAATTCACTTTGAACTTATCAAGGTTGTTAATCCTTGTGGCGTTCATTTGGCTTATCAATACTTAGATTGTGGCGCCATTCTTTTCTTGGTTCGTTTGTTAAATAGTAATTTGAATTTCCTTTACATCAAACCCTATTACTCAAATTCTACCAATTTTCGTGTTCAGTAACCTGCAATCATATCTTGAGTTCTACGTACTTGTTTTCGGTGATTCAACAGCCTAACTTGTGTTTCGGAACGTCATCTTTCATCTCGTTTGGGAATCGTCTGATTCTGACTTTCGGAGCCTCGATTATTGTGTTCTCCAGCAAAACGTGTTTTTGGCTCAAATCTATAAGTTTCCTACCTAGAACAATCCTTAAAGTGATTCATGACAACCAGGATCATATCATTTGGTACCAGAGCTTGTCTCTAGGTTTCGAATTGAGTAAAATTCTGTTTATGCATTTTTTATTTTTGTTGTGAAACATAAATTGTTAGTTGTGTTTCTTTTGTTTGAATTACCGTCCTTAGTTAATTTGTGTGTTGCTGCTACTTAAAAAAAATATACAAATATATATATATATATATATATATATATACAAAAAAAAGTATTGCAAACTATTTGATTGACAAAACTCCTAAAAGTAATTTTTTTTAATCACATTACTATTGCTTTGTGTTACGTTAAGTTCTTCGTACCAATTTTTTTGGTTCAAAATATTGAGGTTTGTTGCTGATTCAATTAAGAACTTGAAGAGAGCAATTGAGTGGAAAAAGGCACGAGGGATTCATTATTGAAAAAGCCGAAATTGAGTGAAACACGAGTGATAAATTCAAGAGTGTAAACATGTGAGCTTTGTGGTGAGGTCCTGTTCTTTCACTTTTGTTTGTTTTCTTTTTGTTTAAGATATGGCAGGAATAAGTGGTGATGATACCCCTCCTCAAGGGGGAAACAACAGATTGTTAGTAGAAGCTATAATTGCTCAAATGCAAAGAATGCTGAAGGAACATATTGAAGATTTACATGCTAGAATTGAACAGTTAGAAAATCACGAAAATCATGGTGATGAAGGAGGTAGAAGAAGGAGAAGAGAAACTGAAGATGGTGGTAGAGGAGATAGAATAGAGGGAGTGAAACTTAAAATACCATCGTTTCAGGGAAAAAGTGATCCGGAGGCTTACCTTGAGTGGGAGATGAAAATTGAACAACTTTTTTTCATGCAATAATTACACGGAAGAGAAGAAGGTAAAGGTGGCAGCCATGGAATTTACTGATTATGCACTCATTTGGTGGGACCATTGAAGTAGCAATATCAATTTACAAGAAAGGGGGGGTTTGAATTGTAAATTCGCCCTTTTAAAATTCCTCTTAAAAACTTAAGAAAATAACTCAAGATTGATCTTGGTTGTGAAAACAAAAAAGGAGAACGTTCTTGGTTTTCACCAGAAAACAGAGAACGTTCTTGGTTAGTTAAAATCAACAGTTCAGTTTATCTAGAGTAACTTGATAATTAACAGACTGAAAGTAAATAGAGATAAGGGAAGAGATATCACACACAGATATATCCTGGTTCACCCAACCCGGGCTGTGTCCAGTCCTCACTACGGTGAGATTTTCCACTAAGTGTTTAAAACAAGAACCTTCTTGGTTTTACAACACCTAGCTTAGATCAACCTTGATCTTTGTTACAAACTTTAATCTAATTCCATCCAGAAAGAGATTAATCAAATCACCTACCAACCTTGATAGGATTTCTTACAATCTACCCCAAACTATACTTAACTCTTATAGTTTGAGTTTTACAACAATGAAGAGATTGTTTTGTTAGAATCTGAGATGTCTCAACTCTTGTTTGAGATTCAATTCTTTACAAAGAATTCAGTAGAAATCTATCAGAGTAAAAAGAATTTAATCAAACTGATTCTTTTAAGTGATGAGAGATTTTCAAGTATGTATGTGAGTGATTGATGATATATCTTGGCACCTGAATGTCTTTGATTTTTGGACAGAATCTGAGTATGCTCAACTCGTGTTTGAGATTAGATTCTTGACAAAAGAATTCAGTAGATGATTCTGATATGAAGAAGAAAAACATAACTGAATCTTTTGTTTGTGATTGAGAAGCTCTTAAGTATGTAAGTGTATGTGAGTGATGTTTTTCTTTGTACTTGAAGCTGTGTTTCTTCCTGAGCTTTGGCCTTCCTTTTATAGGCGTGAGAGCATTTAATGATGATGAAATAGAGTCGTTGGTAGTGCTCTTGTCAGGCTTGACCAAAGGCAATATTTCTGATTAAAAATAATCCAGCTTTTGACTATTTTTAATTTCTGTTTTGACTGCGTTGAAACCTTTGATTCTTGGTCATATTTTCCTTTGTTTAATGATCCTTTGTACTTCAAATATATTTGTTAATATCTTTGATTTGATCTGGAGTTTTGATTATGTCAAAACAGCTTGGAGAATGATGATGAACTTCTGCAGAATGTTAATGAAAATTCTGGAGATTGATAATCAATTTGGAGTCCTAGTATTTGAACTTTCTGGAGATTGATAATCAATCTAGAGGTTCAGCTTTGATCATTCTAGATGTCTTCCTGATCTTTTCTTCGATCTGCTTTGATGTAAATATACTTCAAGATCGTTCAACGTTCTTGCCAGTCAAGCTGGAGAAGGATGTAACAAGGCTGGAGAATGATTGTATCATTCTGGATTGATGATACACTATTGGAGAATGATGTTAAACATGCTGGAGATTTGATTGTTAACATGCTGGAGATTGATGTTTGATCATTCTGAAGATAGTTGTTAATCATGCTGGAGAATGATAATCATTCTAGAGATTGATGATCATTTCCGGAGACTAATGATCATTCCTAGAGACTGATGATCATTCTTGATAGAAGATCATTCTGGAGACTGTTCTGATCATTCTGGACATTCTGATGTTCAAGAACAGACTTGGTTCTTCCTCTGAATGTATTTTCTGGAGGTATCCTCTGAATGTATTTTCTGGAGATATCCTCTGATATCGTTTTCTGGAGGTATCCTCTGATAGTATTCTGGAGGTATCCTCTGATAGTATTCTGGAGGTATCATCTGGAGGTATCCTCTGGTGACGTATCCTCTAGAGGTATCCTCTGGTGACGTCTTCTTGAGGTATCCTTTGGTGACGTCTTCTGGAGGTATCCTCTGGTGACGTCTTCTGGAGGTATCCTCTGGTGACGTCTTCTGGAGGTATCCTCTTCTTGAGGTATCCGCTGGTGATATCATCATCCTCTGCTGACGTTATCATCTGGTGATGTTATCTTCTGGTGACGTCATCATCCTCTGATGATGTCATCCTCTGGTAATGACTTCATCCTCTGGTGACAGCTTCTGGTATCCTCTGAAGGCATCTTCTGGTATCCTCTGGAGGTATCTTCTGGTGATGTCATCGGGTAACATCTTCTGTTTTTCTAAATTGTGTCAAGAGTGTTCTTTATGCTGATTTCTTGGCTTTCCTTGAATCATTAACATGCTGTTAATTCTGGACAATCTGGAGACTGTTCAGTCTTGCTTTGGAAGCTTGATTCATGGCCTTTTTTCTTTGTGATTCGAATGGCTTCTTTTGATTGTAATTGATCACATTTGTGTATTTTTATGAAGTGAATGGATTCTTGCTTTGTTCACTTATGCATTCATGTTCCATAAACAAAACTTAAGTGAAATCATTAGTAGACCACCATTCATAAAACTTAATCATTTAATTTAAAAGGTTTGTTGTCATTAAAACATATATCAAAAAGATTTTTTCCTCAACACCAATTGCAAAAAGAAAGAGTGAGGTATGAAGAACCAATGGTGGATAGCTGGGTGGAGATGAAGAGTTTAATGCAGAAGAGATTTGTTCCTTCTTACTATCATAGAGACCTTCACAACAAGTTTCAAAGGCTCACACAAGGTAGCAAAAGTGTGGATGATTATTATAAGGAGATGGAGGTGTGCTTGATTAGAGCCAATATTAGTGAAGATAGGGAAGCTATTATGGCACGTTTCTTACAAGGATTGAATAGTGATATAAATGATGTTGTGGAATTACAAAATTATGTGGAGTTGGAGGACTTAGTGCATCAAGCTACTAAGGTAGAACAACAACTAAAGAGAAAAGGTATCAGAAAGAATTCTTCTAACTTTAATTCCTCTAGTTGGAGGGATAGAAATAAGAAGGAGGGAAGTACTTCATCAAACACCTCCACGGTTGCACCTCAGAGAATTCAAAATAAATCCAATGATGCTCATAAGAAAACAAAAAGTAGTGAAATTAAATGTTTCAAATGCTTGGGAAGAGGTCACATAGCTTTTGAATGTCCAACTAAGAAGACCATGTTGCTTAAGGAGAATGGAGATATTACTAGTGGATCATCTTCTGAATCTGCTACATCTAGTAATGAAGAGAATGAGGATGAAGTTGTTGAGGGAGGAGACTTGTTCATGGTTAGAAGAATGTTGGGCAGCCAATCAAGATACTTGGATGACACGCAAAGGAAGAATATTTTTCATACTCGATGTGTCATCCAAGGTAAGTTATGCTCTTTAATTATAGATGGAGGAAATTGCACTAATGTTGTAAGTGCAAGAATGGTGTCAAAAATGAACTTGGTGACTAAACCCCACCCAGAACCATACAAACTTCAATGGCTTAGTGAGGAAGGCGAGCAGGTTGTGAGTGAGCAAGTAGAGGTGAATTTTTCTATTGGGAAGTATGAGGATACAATTATATGTGATGTAGTTCCAATGGAGGCTTGTCATTTACTTCTCGGAAGACCATGACAGTATGATAAGAAAAGCAATCATGATGGTTATACAAATAAGTTCTCTTTTGTACATAAAGAACGCAAAATTAATCTTGCTCCTTTGTCTCCAAGAGAGGTTGGTGAGGATGAATCCAAAATGAGAGAGAAAGAAAAAAAGAGAAAAGAAAAAAAGAGTCAAAAGAAAGAGGGAAAAGAAAGAGAGAAAAACACAAAATTTGTTCATAAGAGAAAAAGAGGTGAAAAAAGCTAGAAATTAAAAAAACCAATGTTATTGCTTTTGAGCAAGGAGAGTGACTTAAAGGTTGCAGGTCTTATTAATTCTTTTCCTAGTGAAATTGTTTCTTTGTTGTAGGATTTTGAAGACGTAATTCCGAAAGAGGTTCCTCGAGGCCTACCATCTATAAGAGGTATAAAACATCAAATTGATCTCATTCCAGGTGTTTCATTGCCCAACAGGCTAGCATATAGGGCTAACCCCCAAGAGACCAAAGAAATCCAAAGGCAAGTTGAAGACTTGATGCAAAAAGGATGGGTGCAAGAGAGCCTAAGTCCATGTGCAATCCTTGTTATTCTTGTGCCTAAGAAAGATGGGACTTGGAGGATGTGCACTGATTGTAGAGCCATCAATAATATCACGGTAAAGTATCGACATCCCATTCCTAGATTAGATGATTTGTTGGATGAATTGCATGGTGCTTGTGTGTTTCCAAAATTGATCTTAAAAGTGGATATCATCAAATTAGGATTAGAGAAGGAGATGAACGGAAAACAGTCTTTAAAACACATTATGGCTTGTATGAATGGTTAGTCATGCCCTTTGGATTAACAAATGCACCTAGCACTTTCATGAGGTTGATGAACCATGTGTTAAGGGAGTTTCTAGGGAAATTTGTTGTGGTCTACTTTGATGACATTTTGATTTATAGCAAATCTTATGATGATCATCTTTTGCACTTGAGAAGTGTGTTGGAAGCTCTTAGGCGGGAGAAATTGTATGCAAACATGGAAAAATGTGTTTTATATACAAATCATGTTGTTTTTCTTGGTTTTGTTATTAGCTCACAGGGAGTGCAGGTTGATCAAGAGAAGGTGAAAGCTATTCAGGAGTGGCCAACTCCTAACAATGTTCATGAGGTAAGAAGCTTTCATGGCTTAGCTAGTTTCTATAGGAGATTTGTTAAAGATTTTAGTACATTAGTAGCACCTTTTAATGAAGTGATTAAAAAGAATGTGGGATTTAAATGGGGTGAAAAACAAGAACAAGCATTTGCTACCCTCAAAGACAAATTAACTCATGCACCTATTCTTTCATTACCTAATTTCTCTAAATCTTTTAAAATTGAATGTGATGCATCAAATGTGGGGATAGGGGCTGTTTTGATGCAAGAAGGGCATCCCCTTGCTTATTTTAGTGAGAAACTTAATGATGTTGTTCTTAATTATCTTACATATGATAAAGAGTTGTATGCATTAGTGAGAGCATTACAAACATGGCAGCACTACCTTTCACCAAAGGAATTTGTAATACATAGTGATCACGAATCATTGAAGTATTTAAAGAGCCAAGGTATGCTCAACAAGAGACATTCCAAGTGGATTGAATTTCTTGAGCAATTTCAGTACGTGATCAAGCATAAAAAAGCTAAGTCAAATGTTGTTGTTGATGCACTTTCAAGAAGGTATGTTTTGTTCTCTACTCTTGAAACTAAGTTTATTGTGTTAGAACCAAGTTGGTTATAAGTACTTAGGATTTTGATGTTTACAAAAGCACTCCATGTAATCTTATTTTGTACCTTGAATTATTACATTAAATGCCACTAGAAGATGAAGTTTCCAGAGGCAAAAGATGAAGACACTAGATAATGCATCCAGAAGGTACCAGAGGATGCATCCTGAAATCACTAGAGGATATCTTTGCTGGCCCAGATCAGAAGGAAGCAAAGTTAGAAGGAGACCTGGACCAGACCTGAAGGAAGCCTGCCGGAGGGAGACTTGATCCAGACCAGAAGGAATCATTAGTCAGACTTAGACCAGAAGTTGTTATGACCAGAAGATGGCCTGTCAGTGAAATGATAAACAGCCCAGACTTGATCCAGACTTAATCAAAGGGTAAATTAATGGGTCCAGAACAATAGATTAAATCCAGATTTGACCCAGACCAGAAGATAGCGTGGTTCAGGGTATGAAACTAAGTCCAGACCAGAAGAAATGATGTCCAGATTTGATCCAAACCTGATCCAAATCAGAAGGTAAAATGTCCAGACTGAAATATCATTTGTCCAGATTTAATTTTAGTTCAATCCAGACCTAGTTCAGCATTGGTCCAGATCAGAGGGAAAAGGTTCAGATAAATGGTCCAGATTTAAGAATATGGCCCAGTGTTGGCCGAGATAAGAAGATCAGACCATGGCCCAGTGTTGGCCGAAATCAAAAGGTCAGAATGTATGGTCCAGCATTGGTCGAGATTAGAGCATCACAACATATCAGTTTGCTAGTCCAGGTTGACTGAGATCAGAAGATCAGAAAGTGTGGTCCAGGGTTGGCCGAAATCAGAGAATCACAGGTGATCACTTAGTATGGTCCAGATGTGGACGAGAGCAGAAGATCAAAGGTTTCAGATTTAATCATAATGATAATCGGTGGAGATTTGATTAAAATTTGATCAAAGTATTAAAAAGTATTTGATACAAAAATAAATTGAAGACTTGTTGAAGTCAGAAGCTATTGGCGGGAAGAAAGATTTGTTCCAGAATTAATTAAAGTCTGAATTGGTCAAAGTTATTTTTGAAAGGCAATCTGAAGCATAAAAAGATATGTTTTTTATTTAAGTGAAGCCCGATTGGTCAAAGTATTTTTGCAAGAGTATTTGGCAAGATACAGCTCGAATTTAAGCTTGGAAAAGACCCTAATCTGCATCTATAAAAGAAGGCTCAAGACAGAAGACTTAGCATCGAAAATCACAAAAGAGTCATACACTTCAAAAGCAAACACTCAAGTTTTCAGTGAGGTTAATTGGGAGTTCCAGCTTTCTAGAAGCAAGCACTCGTGTTATTTTCTTTCCCTTGTGTTAGATCTAAGTTGTTGAAGTAGAGTCTACAATCTGAGGGAGTCAGAAGGGCTAGCAGATTACTTGGCAATTAGATTCAAGGCGTTGTAATTCCTTCTACAATATGGGGTTGTAAGATTGGTAGGAGAAGACTTGACTTAAGAAGTCAAGGTGTTGTATTCCTCAAGAGTCTAGGATTGTTAGACTGTTTGAGAAGACTGACTTGGAGGGTCAGTGGAACTGTTGTAATTATTGGTTTTGAATTAGTGAAATCGTTCAAGGTGAAGGGACTGGACGTAGCCTCGTTAACGGTGAACCAGTATAAAATTCTGTGTTTTAATTTTTACTTTATATCCGCTACTAACTCTGTTTTATTCATACATCAAATTTTGTTTTAAAACTGCAAAAACAGAAAAAGTATTCAAGTTAGTCAAACACAATTCAAACCCCCCTTCTCGTGTTTGCACCTTCAATTGGCATCAGAGCTCGGTCTCAAGGCTGAGCACTTAATAGTGTTTGAGGAAAGGTCCAAGGGGTTCAACATGGCAGAATCCAAAGATGATTTGGGAGGCAACATCAACAGACCACCACTGTTTGATGGAGAAAGGTTTGAGTATTGGAAGGAAAGAATGAGAAGTTTCTTCATATCTGAAGATCCTGAATTATGGAAGATGGTAGTCAAAGGATACACTGCACCTACTGTTCCAGGAGATCCAACTAAAGAACTAGACATGGAAGATATGAAACCAGCCCAGAGTAAATTATTCAAACTGCATCACAAGTCCAGAAACATCATGATCAGTGCCATCACATTCAAGGAATTTGAGAGATGCACAGATATCGAAAATCACAAAAGAGTCATACACTTCCAAAAGCAAACACTCGAGTTTTTAGTGAGGTTAACTGTGAGTTCCAGCTTTCAAGAAGCAAGCACTCATGTTTTTCTTTCCCTTGTGTTAGATCTAAGTTGTTGAAGTAGAGTCTACAATATGAGGGAGTTAGAAGGGCTAGCAGATTACTTAGCAATTAGATTCAAGGCGTTGTAATTCCTTCTACAATTTGGGGTTGTCAGATTGGTAGGAGAAGTCTTTACTTGAGAAGCCAAGGTGCTGTATTCCTCAAAAGTCTAGGATTGTTAGACTATTTGAGAAGACTGACTTGGAGGGTCAGTGGTATTATTGTAATTCAAGGTTTTGAATTAGTGAAATCCATCAAGGTGAAGGGACTGGACGTAGCCTCGTTAACGGTGAACCAGTATAAAATTATGTGTTTTTATTTTTACTTGATATCCGCTGCTAACTCTGTTTTTATTCATACAACAAGTTTTGTTTTAAAACTGCAAAAACAGAAAAAGTATTCAAGTTAGTCAAACACAATTCAACCCCCCTTCTCGTGTTTGCACCTTCATATTGGTTTTGAGGTAATTAAGGAATTTTATGAACATGATCCCGAATTTTCTCAAATATATAAATCTTGTGTACATACGGCCCAAAATGGGTATTTTAAGCATCATGACTATTTGTTCAAAGAAAAGAGGTTATGTGTGCCGAAAAGTTCCATTAGGGATTTACTTGTGAAGGAAGCACATGAGGGGGGATTACTGGGACATTAAGGGTACAAAAGACTTTATACATGCTGCATGAACATTTTTATTGGCGACACATGAAACGTGATGTACACAAATTTTGTGAAAGATGCATTGTTTGTAAGAAATCTAAGTCTAAAGTTATGTCTCATGGTTTGTACACTCCTTTACCAACACCTAACTCCCATTGGATTGATATTTCCATGGATTTTGTTTTAGTCTCCCTCGGTCTAAAAGCGGAAAAGATTCAATTTTTGTAGTGGTGGACAGATTCTCCAAGATGGCTCACTTTATACCTTGCAGAAAAGTGGATGATGCTTGTCACGTGGCAGATTTGTTCTTTAAAGAAGTAGTTAGACTTCATGGTATACCTAGAAGCATTGTGAGTGATCGAGACAATAAATTCATTAGTCACTTTTGGAGGACACTTTGGGGTAAGCTTGGAACTAAACTTCTCTTTTCGACTACTTGCCACCCACAAACTGATGGCCAAACTAAGGTAGTGAATCGAACACTTTCTTCTTTTTAAGGGCTGTAATCCAAAAGAATATTAAGACATGGGAAGAATGTTTGCCCCACGTTGAGTTTGCATATAATAGGGTTGTTCATAGCACTACTCGTTATTCTCCCTTTGAAATTGTTTATGGTTTTAACCCTCTCACTCCTCTTGATTTAATGTCTTTGCCAAGTAGTTCTATTCTAATTCATAAGGATGGGAACGCTAAGGCTGAATATGTTCAAAAATTACATGAGAAGGTAAAGGCACAAATTGAAAAGAAAGTGGATAGCTATGCTTGACAAGCTAATAAAGGAAGGAAAAAGGTTGTGTTTGAACTAGATGATTGGGTTTGGGTTCATTTCAGGAAGGAAAGATTTCCTTCTCAAAGAAAATCTAAGCTTCAACCAAGGGGAGATGGACCTTTTCAAGTGCTGTCCAAAATTAATGATTATGCGTACAAAATAGATCTTCCAGGTGAGTATAGTGTTAGTCCTACTTTTAATGTGGCTGACTTGTCTCCTTATGATGCCGTTGAAGAAAATTGCAATTTGAGGGCAAATTCAGTTCAAGAAGGAGGGAATGATGAAGACATAGAAGGCATAACCGAGGAAGGAAACATAAAGGATATTCAAGGTCTTGGAACCCCAATGACAAGAGCAAGGTCAAAGAAAGCAAAAGAGGTTCTAAATAGCTTGATAACCACCTTATTTGAAGCAAGTACAAGTCATGAAGAATTGAAGCCCAAGATAATAAATTGTTTAATTCAAATTGAAGAAGTTAAGGAACGAAGGCGGCATCTATGTGTTATCATATTTTAATATTATTTTTAATTAAGTAATATACTGAATTAATAAGAAAATTTGGGTCTAATTGTAAAAACATGAATTGGGCCAAATTTACAGAACTTGTAAGGAGTTGCCACTATAAAAGGCAAACCCTTATTTTTTATTAGGGGATTTTGGAACATAATTGTTGTAAGGCTTTGCTCTCTAGAGTTCTTGAAAGAATTCACTTTGAAGTTATCAAGGTTGTTAATCCTTGTAGCGTTTTTTTGGCTTATCAATCCTTAGATTGTGGTGCCATTCTTTTCTTGGTTTGTTTGTTAAATAGTAATTTGAATTTCCTTTACAGCAAACCCTATTACTCAAATTCTACCAATTTTTGTGTTCAGTAACCTGCGATCATATCTTGAGTTCTACGTACTTGTTTTCGTTGATTCAAAAGCCTAACTTGCGTTTCGGAACGTCATCTTTCACCTCATTTTAGAATCGTCTCATTTTGACTTTCGTAGCCCCAGTTATTGCGTTCTCCAGCAAAACGTGTTTTTGGTGCAAATCTATAAGTTTCCTACCTAGAACATTCCTTAAAGTGATTCATGACAACCAGGATCATATCAGTAACACAAGAAAGAGAGGTCTTGGTTATACAGAAACTATTGCTGAAACTAAAACTGTTCATTATGATGTTTTATGCATTGTTTGTGCTAAGAAAGGTCACTCTGAATTATCTTGTCCACTGGTAAAATCTAAACAAGATTAGAGAGCTGTTAAAACTAACAAACCTGGACCCAATCAGTTATGGGTACCAAAAGATCAAATTTTCTATGTTGCAGATATTCTGAGCAACCAGAAGGAGACACCAACAATGGTGCTTGGACAATGGATGTTGGCAATGCACAAGCAGAAGAAGGTTTATGTTCTTGCTACAACCAGATAGAGGCAATCTGAGTTTGATGGAAGAAGGTCATGTCAACTCAAACAGAACCAGAATCAGAACCAAAACTGGAACCAAAATCAAAACAGGAACCAGAACTGGAACCAGTATCAGAGGCACAGGAATTGAAACCAGAACCCACACTGGAACCTGAATCAGAATCAGTACTCGAACAAGAACCAGAACATGTATCAGTATCAAAGGTTCAGGTATGATCATCAAAATTACTTCAATTATCAGAATCAGTATAACTATAGGAATTATCAGAATCATCAGAATCACCAGATTCATCAGAACCACCAGAATCACCATATTCATCCATATCACCAAAATCACCAGATTCATCAAGGTTATTAGAATCACCAGATTCACCAAAGTTACCAGAACCAAAACATGTTCCAGAATCATTAGAGGAACATGGTTTATCAACCAAAGCAGAATCAAGGAAACTGCTCAAATAGGCCAAAAGTAGAAATGGCTCTGATGGCTCGAACAGAAGCTGAGTTTGACTCTGAATCTGACTCTAATTCTGAAAGAGAAAAAGCAAGGTCTGATTAGCAACACAAAGCTTGGTATCTTGACAGTGGATGCTCCAAACACATGACAGGAGACAAATCCATGTTTCTGAATCTGACTATGAAGAATGGAGGCAAAGTTTCCTTTGGAGGAAACCAGAAAGGTCAGATTATTGGTATAAGAACAGTTGGTAACACTTCTTCTTCCCTTTCTATTAAAAATGTTCTGTTAGTTAAAGGGTTGAAACATAATCTTTTGAGCATAAGTCAATTAAGTGATTGCAAATATGATGTTATCTTTAATTAGAAAACTTGCAAAGCTGTTAGTCAACTTGATGGGTCTGTTTTATTTAGGAAGGATAATGTTTATAAAATTGATCTGTTTAGTCTTGCTAAGCAACAAGTTAAATGCTTATTGTTTGTGAGTGAGCAGAATCTGATTTGGCACAAAAGGTTAGGGCATGCAAACCCTAGGCTTATATCTGAATTGAGCATACTCTAGTTGGTAAGAGGGCTCCCCAAGGTAAGTACCAAAACTGAGATTCTGTGTGAAGCATGTCAAAGAGGTAAACAAACTAAAAGTTCTTTCAAAACTAAAAACTGTGTTTCTACTTCTCACCCACTTGAACTGCTTCACTTAGATTTGTTTGGTCCTATTCAAACAGCTTCACTCAGTGGTAAGAAATATGGATTTGTGATTGTTGATGATTACTCAAGGTGGACTTGGGTAAATTTTTTAAAGAACAAAGATGAATCTCACAAAGTGTTTATTTCTTTTTGTAAGCAAGTAATGAATGAACAGGGTGTCAAGATCATAACCATTAGAAGTGATCATGGAGGTGAATTTGAGAACAAATACTTTGAAGAATTCTGTGACGAGAATGGCATCTCTTACAACTTCTCATCCCCCAGAACACCACAAAAGAATGGAGTGGTGGAAAGAAAGAATAGATCACTACAAGAGATGGCTAGAACCATGCTGAATGATACGAAGCTTGCTACTACCTTTGGGCAGAAGCTGTCAACGCAGTTTGCTACATTCAGAATAGTGTGTACATTAGGTCAATGTTAAATAAAACTCCATATGAATTGCGGAAAGGTGAACCAGAGGCATATGAACCAGAAGTTGGACCAGCAGCAGAACCTGAGAAAGATAAAGATGAAAGCAAGGAAGAAGAACATGCTGACTCTAATGACAAGTTAGAGGGAAAGAATGGATGGAAGTACAAGTCTTCACTTCCAGAAACTCTCATTATTGGCAGTGCAGCAGAACCATTGAAGACCAGATAATCAAGTAGAGAAACTAGTCTGTTTTGTTTACTCTCAACAATTGAACCAAGCAAAGTTGATGAAGCTTTGGAAGAGGAAGGTTGGATAGTTGCAATGCAAGAAGAGCTGAATGAATTTCAAAGGAATGATGTTTGGGATCTGGTATCCAGACCAAACAAAAACATTATTGGAACCAAGTGGGTGTTTAGGAATAAACTCAATGAAAAAGGTGAAGTGGTAAGGAACAAAACCAGACTTGTAGCTCAAGGATACAGTCAACAGGAAGGTATTGATTACACTGAGATTTTTGCTCCAGTGGCCTGGTTTGAAGCAATTAGAATTCTTTTACCATTTGCTACTAATCATGATATAATTTTGTGACAAATGGATGTTAAAAGTGCATTCTTAAATGGCTATATAAGTGAGGAAGTCTATGTCAAACAGCCCCCTAGATTTGAAAATTCTGATTTTTCGAACCATGTTTTTAAACTTAAAAAATCATTATATGATTTAAAACAAGCACCAAGGGCATGGTATGGCTGACTTAGTAACTTTCTGCTTAAGAATGAATTTGATAGAGGCCAGATTGATAATACTCTATTTAGTAAATCCATTAAAAAAATGATATTTTGATCATTCAAGTTTATGTTGATGATATCATCTTTGGATCCACTAATGGCACTTTGTGCAAGGAGTCTTCTGACCTAATGCAAAAAGAGTTCCAAATGAGCATGATGGGAGAACTTAAGTTCTTCCTGGAAATTCAGATTCACCAAGGTAAATCAGGTATACTCATTCATCAATCTAAATACACTAAAGAACTTCTCAAAAAGTTCAAAATGAGTGACTCTAAGCCTATGGCCACCCCCATGCACCCAACCTGCTCACTTGAGAAAGATGAAACGAACCAAAAGGTAGACCAGAAAACATACAGAGGTATGATTGGATCCATTCTTTATCTAACTGCTTCTAGACCTGACATTTTGTTTAGTGTTTATGTTTGTGCCCATTTTCAAGCTGACCCTAGGGAATCCCATTTAATTGTTGTCAAAAGAATCTTGAGATACCTTAAAGGAACCACCAACCTTACCTTGTTATACAAGAAAACCCCCACCTACATGAAGGTGCAAACACGAGAAGGGGGGTTGAATTGTGTTTGTCAAACATGATTACTTTTGCTGTTTTTTTGAATGTCAATGTGAATTATTCAAGAGATAACTACTCAGATTAACCAGCGAATAATAATAACATAATAACACAGCAATTTATAGTGGTTCACCGTTAACTAGGCTACGTCCAGTCCCTTCCTCCAGAAGGCTTTTTCACTAATTCAAACTCCTTTGAATTACAACACCACTAACCCTACAAGCCAATCTTCCCCAACAGCCTGACAACCCCATACTTTTGAGGAACAACAACACCTTGACTATACCAGCCAAGTCTTCTCAAACAGCTTGACAACCCCAGACTTTTGAGGAACAACAACACCTTGACTAAACCAGCCAAGTCTTCTCAAACAGCCTGACAACCCAAGACTTTTGAGGAACGATAACAACACCTTGTCTCTACAAGTCAAGTCTTCTCCTACCAATCTGACAACCCCAGATTGAAGAAGGAATCTACACCACTATTGGGTTATATAATAAAGGTTTGGAACTTTGCAACGTTGCTTCTGGAAAGCTATTTGCTGCACTGATTCTTGCACTCTTTTGTTGCTTCTGGAAAGCTAATTGATGCACTTATTCTTGCACTCTTTTATTGCTTCTGGAAAGCTGATTGTTGCACTGTATTTCTGTCTCGAAAACCCTTAGAAAATATTGTTCTTGCTCATTTGTGTTTCTCTCTTTTGAACTCTCAGATAACTTTGAATTGAAGCTTGAGTTCTTGTGTTTTTCGATAGTTTTGAGTCTTTTGCTCACTGATGCTTTACTTCTGGAGTGTATTTCGATTAATCTGTTTTGAGCATTTTGCTCCGCTTCTGTTTTGAGCATACTTTTAGCTAGATTCTGTTTCTCGAGTCTTTTGCTCCAATTCTGTTTTGAGCATTTTTCTCAGATTCTATTTTGAGCATATTTTTAGCTAGATTCTGTTTCTTGAGTCTTTTGCTCCATTTCTGTTTTAAGAATTTTTCTCAGATTCTGTTTTGAGCATTTTTCTCAGATTCTGTTTTTAGCATATTTCTCAGATTCTATTTTGAGCATTTTTCTCAAATTATGTTTTGAGCATTTTTCTCAGATTTTCTTTTGAGCATATTTCTCTGACAGATTCCTTTGATGATATCCTCTGGACATATCCTCTGGTGACGTCATCCTCTGATATATGCTTCTGGTGACATCCTCTGGTGACGTCATCTTCTGATCTATTCTTCTGGTGACATTTTTCATTCTTTTTCTGAGTCAAATATGTTATTTTCATAAAATACATTTGTTAACATCAAAACTTTAGTTGCAAGAACCAACTTGGTTCCAACAACAAACTAAGGTTTTTGTGATTCCGACTATGCTGGAGACAAGTTGAAAAGGAAAAGTACAAGTGGCAACTGCACATTCTTAGGTGATAATTTGATCTCTTGGTCAAGCTAAAGACAAAGCACCATTGCCATGTCAACAACTGAAGCTGAGTATATATCAGCAGCAGGATGCAGCCACAGTTAATCTGGATGAACATCAACTTGAAGATTACAACATCTTTGAAACCAATATCCCTTTGTTCTGTGATAACACTTCAGCCATAAACCTAACCAAAAACCCTATCTTACACTCTAGAGCCAAACACATTGAAATAAAACACCATTTCATTAAGGACCATGTTCAAAAAGGGACTTTAGGAATCCAGTTTGTGGACAGTGATCATCAATGGGCTGATATCTTCACCAAAGCATTACCTGAAGATAGGTTCGAGTTCATCAAGAAGCATCCCAACATTATCTCTATATCTGACTAGCTCAAGTAGTCATGTTAGGAGTTATGAGAAAAACATTATCTCTATATCTATGTCTTTTATTTTCTGTTTTTACTTTTTGTACTTTGTTAAGAGAAAAACAAAAAAATACAAAAATAGTAGGACCTCTTTTTGGCTGATGACAAAAAGGGGGAGAGAGAGAAAAAGGAGAGATAAAAAGAAAGGAGGAGCGATAAAGAAAGAGATGAAAAGAGAAGGAGTTGAAAAGGAGAAGAAACAGAGAGGATACTTATAAACAAAATATACACGAGTAAAAAATAGAAGCATCACATGATATATAGAAGGATTTGCAATCAAATAAAATTATAACAAAACCATGTCTAGTTATACATATTAAAAGAAACTAAGAGTATTAATGGAAAAGTTAAACAGAGCAGAAACAAATAACAAAAACTGCAAATAGCCAATTTAATCATCTGAGTTTGGTGGAATATGTAGATGGTCAATTTTATCGGATAAGTCACTAAGTTCTTGATGAAAGTAGGTATGATGTTTAGTGATGGTTGATTCAAGATATTGGAATTGGTTTTTGAAGGAAGTAGTCATGTTCTGAATTTGATTACTGAAAGATTCATTCAAATGTTGGAATTGATTTGTGACAAAAGATTGAATGAAGTTAAGTCTGTCCATGATCATTCTGTTTGAGATGATGTCTTCAGCATGTGCTATGTTGTCTGGTTCTGGTGCTACTGCTATTGCTGCTTCTGGAACATCTTCTGGTGCTGCTTCTGGTGCTACTGTTGGGCCTGTTGTTCGTTCTGCTTCTTCTGTATTTTTATCTTTGGCAGTTGATGAACTTTGTCCAAGATCACCCTTATGGACATAAATTTGAAGTGATTCACTCCAAACTATTTTCATACTAGGAAAAACAATTAAGTCCAGCAGATTATCTTTGGTGGTCTGGTACAACACCTCGCCTGAGAAATCAACTTTAAAATGATCCAGAATTCTTGTGACTTCTCTTGCGTAGGGTAAAGCTATAGAATCATTTGAAGCATATAGAACTAAGCGGACGAAGTATGCCCAGTTTAGATCAACCCCTTCTATCATGAAGATCATAATTTGAAGTTCAAATTCAGAGATTTGTGAGTAGTTCCCTGCTTTTGGTATCAATATATAGCTTAAGAAATAATGAAGTAATCTGTTGTCAACAGTCAGATTACCAACACCATATCTTTGTCTAGCAAATTCTGAACCAGCCTGTGTGCGTTTTCTTTCCATAGTGTCTTTGTCAAAACGGCACAACGAAATATAGGCATCATATTTTGTAGTGTTCACCCATTCACATAGATGTCTTGGACACATCTTCTGACCTTCATAAGGTATGTGCAGAATTTATCCAATAAGTTTAGTGTCTAAATTAATAACCTTTCCTTTAACCTTAGACACTAATTTATTCCCATCCTTTTCAAGGTTACAGAAGAATACCCTAACTAGGTCAGGATAAATAGGACCATTGTATCCAATACATTCTTCTAATTTTTGAGCCTTCAGTAACTCAGGAAATTTAAACTCAGAAAATGAATCAAGCGTACCAATTTTTGGGGTTATCAGCTTTTTGTCAGGAAAATGGGTTCTGAATCTGTCCAGTTCTTCTGGGGAATGAAGTAATCTGGATAGGTCAGCCATGTTGTCGTTTCTTCGCTTCTTTGAAGGACCCACAGTAGCAACCTTGGTTCTTGGTCATCTTTTGCGTGCATCCATTTTTGAGAAGATGAAGTTTACGGTTTTTGGGGAAATTAGGGTTTTGGGTTTGATTTCAACGTAATCTTAGATGTAATGGATGATGAGGGGAAGGTTTTGAGATGATTGTATGTAGGTTTGGATGAATTTTTTCGAAGAAAGGAAACCAGAGGTTTTGATTGTAATCGGCTACCTGTTTTTGTATTCGTAACCTAAAAACTGTTTAACATTCCTTTTATATGAAAAAAATTCGAATCTGTATTCGACTACAGACTTGGTGTATTCGAGTACAAGTTTTTCTGGGAACGTGTATTCGAATACAAACTGTCTGTATTCAAATACGACAGTAAAAATTTCGTTTCCAAAGTAAATTTTTTTTAACAATAAATAAACCAAAAACGTTTTAAACATGTAGTAAAAACATACATAGATATCAAAAAATCATATATCAAGTAAGAGAAGATGGAAAAGTTTAAAAAATGATATGACTTAAAAATCTTTCAAACCTTTTAGAGATCATTCTCATTTAGAATGCCTAGTTCCCTTCATATCTTGTAAAATGATTCTCTGGGCAGTGGCTTTGTAAAAATATCTGCCAGTTGATTATGAGTGTCCACGAAAGTAACTTCAACATTTCCTTTGAGCACATGATCCCTCAAAAAATGATGACGTATGTCAATAGATTTAGTTCGAGAGTGCATGACTCGATTCTTAGTGATGTTGATGGCACTGGTATTGTCACATTTCAGAGGAATACATCCCATATCAAGTCCATAGTCACAAAGTTGTTGCTTAAGCCGAAGGATTTGAGCACAACAACTGCCTGCTGCTATGTATTCTGCCTCTGCAGTACTTAAGGCCACACATGCTTGTTTCTTACAAGACCATGATACTAGTGCATTTCCTAGAATGTGACAAGTGCCGCTTGTGCTTTTTCGGTCCGTCTTACATCCTGCATAGTCATAATCAGAATAACCAATGAGATTGCATATGCTACCTTTTGGATACCATAGGCCAGCATTGGTTGTTCCTTTTAGATATTTCATTATCCTCTTTACTGCTACAAGATAGGATTCCTTCGGATCTGCTTGAAACCTTGCACACAAACAAACACTAAACATAATATCTAGCCTACTGGCCGTTAGATATAAGAGAGACCCAATCATACCTCTATACCTTGATACTTCAATTGATTTACCAGATTCTTCTTTGTCGACATACATTCCAGATCCCATGGGAGTCGCACTTTCTTTGCTGCTGTCCATATCAAATCTTTTTAATAATTCTTTACAATATTTGGTTTGATGAATAAAGATGCCATTCTTAATTTTCTTGATTTGAAGTCCTAAGAAATAATTTAATTTTCCCATCATGGACATTTCAAATTCTCCTTGCATCATTAATGAGAATTCTTCACATATTTCACTTTTGGTTGATCCAAATATGATATCATCTACGTAGACTTGAACAAGTAAGGTATGATCATTTGTTCTTTTAATAAATAGGGTTTTCTCAACTTTACCTTTTTCAAATCCATGTTCACATAAGAATTTACTCAATCTATCATACCAGGCTCTTGGAGCTTGTTTCAAACCATAAAGTGCCTTCTTTAATTTGAAGACATGTGAAGGATTTTTGAAGTCTTCAAACCCAGGTAGCTGTTTGACGTAGACTTGCTCATTAATATAGCCATTTAGGAACGCACTCTTGACATCCATTTGAAATAGTTCAAAATCCATAGAGCAAGCATAAGCAAGTAGTAGTTGGATTGCTTCTAATCTTGCTACTGGAGCAATTGTTTCATCAAAATCAATCCCTTCTTCTTGATTGTATCCTTGTGCGACCAATCTTGCCTTGTTTCGGATAACTATTCCATTTTCATCTAATTTGTTCTTAAACACCCATTTGGTACCAATGATGTGTTTATTTCCTGGATTTGGAACAAGTTCCCAAACTTTGTTTTTTTCAAACTGATTTAGTTCTTCATGCATGGCAAGTATCCATTGATCATCTTTGAGGGCTTCACCGATTTTGGAGGGTTCTATTTGAGAAACAAAAGCCATATTTAAACAAGCATCTTTGAGATTCAGCCTTGTAGTGACTCCTTTGTTGATATCACCTATTATGTTGTCAATCGGGTGATCACAATGGGTTTTCCATTCTTGAGGAAGATCAGTGTGTTGATCTAGTTGTTCTATGTTGATTTCGTCCTTTTGAGTTGTTTGATCAACTTGATTTTCTGTACTTGTCTCATCATCATTATCATAAATAATTCTATCCTCTTTCGAGGGGTTAGTTTCATCAAAAGATACATGTATAGATTCTTCAACTATCAAAGTTCTTTTATTAAAAATTCTAAATGCTTTACTAGTTAAGGAATAACCAATAAAAATACCTTCAGCAGCCTTCTCATCGAATTTGCCGAGATTTTCCTTACCATTATTTAACACAAAGCATTTGCATCCAAATATGTGAAAGTGAGAGATGTTCGGCTTTCTTCCTTTATAAAGTTCATATGGAGTTTTCTTCAGCATTGGTCGGATTATGACTCGGTTGGATACATAACAAGCTGTACTTATAGCATCTGCCCAAAAGTATTTTGGTAGACTTGAATCACTTAGCATTGTTCTTGCAAGTTCTACCAATGATCTATTCTTTCTCTCAACAACTCCATTTTGTTGAGGTGTTCTTGGTGCAGAAAAATTATGGAATATTCCATTTTCTTCACAGTATTCTACAAAAGATGCATTTTGAAATTCTCCTCCATGATCACTTCTAATTGATACAATTTTGGTTGCTTGTTCATTTTGGACTAGTTTGGCATATTTCTGAAAAGCTTTAAAGGCTTCATTTTTATTTGCCAAAAATAAGGTCCATGTGAACCTTGAAAAATCATCAACTATTACTAGTCCATATGAATTTCCACCAAGGCTTTTAGTTCTTGATGGTCCAAACAAATCCATATGTATTAATTGAAGTGGTCTTGAAGTTTATATAATATTTTTGGGTTTAAAAGAAACTTTAGTTTGTTTACCTTTTTGACAAGCGTCACATAATTTATCCTTAATAAATTTCATTTTTGGTAAGCCTACAACAAGTTCATGCTTAACTAACTTGTTTAAGTGATCCATATGGATATGTGCAAATCTTTTATGCCATAGCCAAGCATCATTGTTGTCACTTACCATAAGACATTTCATTTTTAAGGATAAATCATCAAGATTAATTGTAAAAATATTTTTGAAACGCTTACCAATAAACTGAGTTTCATTTGTTACATCATTTTGGATAATGCAATCATTTTTTTTGAAAGTGATTTTGTAACCTTTGTCACAAAGCTGGCTTATGCTTATGAGATGGTGTTTTAACCCTTCAACATACAGAACATCTTCAATTGAAAGAGATGGAGCCATGCCAACATTTCCAATGCCCAAAATCTTTCCTTTGTTGTTATCTCCATAGATCACATAACCTTTTGACTCGAGAGTTAGTGCTGAAAATTTTGTTTTGTCACCAGTCATGTGCTTTGAACATCCACTATCCAAGTACCACATATTTGGTGTACTTTGTGTGTATTCCTACAAAACAAGATTTATAATTTATTAGGTACCCAAAGTGTTTTGGGTCCTTGAAGATTAGTACCTTTCTTGACCCACACATAATGCCCTTGTGGAACACCAACGTTCCTTACATGACAAGCATTAGGTGTGTGACCATTAAGACCACAATAGAAACATTTTGGATTCTTTTTAGGAAAGCAAGGTTTCTTTTGAATAATACTTTTCTTATAACAAAAATGATTCTTTTGAACAGCTATTACTTTCTCATTTTTGGATTGGTACTTGCTTTCACAAAGATAGTTTTACCAATACTTGGTTTATCAAATTTTGAGTAACCAAGTCCACTTTTGTCATTTGAATATCTTTGCATGCTAAGTATATTTTCCAATCCAAATTGTCCTTTTTCGTACCTTTCTATCACTCTATTCATTTGGACAATTTTGAAAGAAAGTGAATCACATTTAATGCATGTAGAAATCTGTTTTTGTTTTTCATGTTCCATAGTGTCAATCTTTTTATTTAGAGATAAAATATGTTTCTTTTGATTTGACACTACTTTGTACAGATTTTTACATTCATTAAGTAGTTCTTTAATGGCTTGTTGTGCATCATTATCTTCAACACAAGAATCATTATTATCATAACAAATAGTATTACTACTAACCTCTTCTTCATTATCAGAATGATGAGATGCCATCAAAGCAACATTAGCGCATTCGTCATTATCTGAATTTGATGAAGAACTTACTTCATTATCATCCCATGCTATGTACGCCTTTTTGAACTCTTTTCTTTTAGTAGCATTCTTCTTGATAATGTTAGGACATTCTGCTTTCATATGTCCTAGTTTCCCGCACTCAAAGCAAGTAAAATTCTGATTTGCAGTAGAAGCATCTTTCTTCCTGAAGTTTTTCTTTCTTGTAAACGTTTTATCGTTTTGAAGAAATTTACTGAATATTTTGACAAGGAGGGTGATGTTTTTCTCTTCGTATGAATCTTCTTCATTTATTAATTCTTTTGATTCTATTCTTAATGCAATATTCTTTGTTTTCTTTTCTAAACTCTCATTTTTTTCCAGTCTTTCTAATTCTATTTCATGCTCTTGTAACTTTCCAAAAAGTGCTGAGAGTGACATTTTTGACAAACTTTTCTTTTCAGAAATTGCTGTCACTTTGGGCTGCCATGCTCTGGTTAATGATCTCAGAACCTTTAGGTTCAATTCATCATTAGTAAAGCTTTTGCCAAGTGATGTCAAGTGATTTGTTAAGTGAGAAAAACGTTTCTGCATGTCCAGGATTGCTTCTCCTTGTTGCATTCGAAACATTTCGTATTCTTGAGATAAAGGATTAAGTTTTGAACGTTTTACCTCAACTGTTCCTTCATGGGTTACTTCAAGAGTATCCCATATCTCTTTTGCTGTTTTGCAGTGGGATATACGAAAAATTCGTCCATACCTAATGCTGATTGTAACATATTTTTTGCTTTCTTGTCAAACATTACTTTTCTTTTATCATTGTCTGTCCATGAGGCTTTTATTTTTATTTCTTCTTTATTGTTGATGACTGTTGTTGGAATATATGGACCATTTTCTACAGCCTCCCATATGTCATCTCCTTGAGCCTCAAGGTATGCTTGCATACGTATTTTCCAAATATCATAATGTTCACCGACAAAACAGGGTGGTTTGTTACTGCTACCACCATCTCTAAAAACAGGTTGTGCGGAAGCCATGAATCTAGGAGAAAATTACAAAAAACTTGCTCTGATGCCAATTGTAAGAACAGAGTTACACCTAAGAGGGGGGGGGGGTGAATTAGGTGTTAGACAATTTTTCTGTTTTTAGAGTTTTGGAGATTGTTTAAGTGACTGTTTTGAGTTTGTTTAATATTGCTGTGTTAGTGAATGAAAGCAGTAAATGACAGAAGGTAAAAACACACAGAAATTTATCCTAGTTCCTCTTACAACCAAGGGTACATCCAGTCCTCTTGCACACCACAAGAGATTTTCCACTTTGTTCGAATATGTTACAAGTCTAACCCTAAGACTTAAGTTACAGATTCTTTAACACTTAACAGAAGATAGTACACCACTATCTCAGTTAACAAAATGTGAAGAATCTACACTAAATTCTTCAAGTGATACAATGATTTTTTAATGATGTTCTTGACTAAGAACAAGGTTATAACACTAAGTATTTGATACTTAATCAATCACACTTCCAAGTACAACTGAGAACCTTTCTTAATGATATGAAAATGAAAAACATCTACTTGAAAATATAAAAATTAAGTTTTGAAGTGTTTGATATTTCAGAAAATTGATTCTAAAAGGTAAGTCGAAAGTTCTAAGTTAAAACTGAAACTTTGAAGTATTTATACTTCATAGGTAACACTTCAGATCAATGGCAATGGTTCCCAAACGTTTTGATGAACTAGTACAATATTTCAAAAACTGAAAAGTTGCATTGTTTTGAAGTTGTATTCGAATACAGTTTCAGTGTATTCGAATACACTTCTATAACGTTCTGTTTGTATTTAAAATTTGAACTTCGTATTTGAATACAATACCTTGTAGTCGAATACAAGTATGAGATTTTTGCCACTGACTTGAGTTGTATTCGAATACACAAAGCTGTAGTCGAATACAAACGTTTAAATTTAGCTACTGACTTTCAATCTGTATTCGGCTACGACACTTCGTATTCGAATACAGATCTTCAGTTTTGGCTACTGACTTGCAATCTGTATTCGGCTACGACACTTCGTATTCGAATACAGATCTTCTGTTTTAGCTTCTGACTTGTAATCTGTATTCGGCTACGACACTTCGTATTCGAATACAGATTTTCAGATTTTGTAAAAATTATATTTTCAAACATATGTTTATGTTTTTAAATATTTTTATAAAACATTTTAATGCATATGCTATCAAGATGGTTCTCATAATATTGTACTTGAAATGTATTTTTGATTTAATATTAAATACTTTACTTAAACATAAATTTGAAAGATGAGTTGCTTAAAATCCTTTTGCGTTTTGATCAATGAACTTTTTCTCTTCATAAAAAATATAGATCTTTAATTTTCAATTTGCTGCACTGATTCTTGCACTCTTTTGTTGCTTCTTGAAAGCTAATTGATGCACTTATTCTTGCACTCTTTTATTGCTTCTGGAAAGCTGATTGTTGCACTGTATTTCTCTATCGAAAACACTTAGAAAATATTTCTCTTGCTCATTTGTGTTTCTCTCTTTTGAACTCTCAGATAACTTTGAATTGAAGCTTGAGTTCTTGTGTTTTTCAATACTTTATTCTTCAGCATTAAGTCTTTATTTATAGTTGAACTTTAGGACTTCACTGATGCTTTACTTCTGGAGTGTATTTTGATTAATCTGTTTTGAGAATATTCTGGAGTAGTTTGCTCAGATTCTGTTTTGAGTCTTTTGTGAAGGTGTAAACACGAGAAGGGGGGTTGAATTGTGTTTGACTAACTTGAATACTTTTCTTGTTTTTATACTTTTAAAACAAAACTTGATGTATAATTAAAAATAGAGTTAGCAGCGGATATAAAGTAAAAATAAAACACATAATTTTTATACTAGTTCACCGTTAACGAGGCTACGTCCAGTCCTTTCACCTTGAAGGATTTCACTAATTCAAACCTTGAATTACAACCGTTCTACTGACCCTCCAAGTCAGTCTTCTCAAACAGTCTAACAATCCTAAACAATTGAGGAATATAGCACATGTCTTCAGCCAATCTGACAATCCTAGATTGTAGAAGAAATTTCAACACTATGAATCTAATTGCCAAGTAACCTGCTACCCCTTCTGACTCCCTCAGATTGTAGACTCTACTTCAACAACTTAGATTTGACACAATGGAAGAAAAATAACACGAGTACTTGCTTCTTGAAAGCTAGAACTCACAATTGACCACTCTGAAAATTTGAGTGTTTGCTTTGGAAGTGTATGACTCTTTTGTGATTTTCGATGATGAGTATTCTGCCTTGAGCCTCCTTTTATAGATGCAGATTAGGGCCTCTTCCAATGCTTAAATTCGAGCTGAATCTTGCTGGATTCTCTGTAAAAATAACTTGACCAATTGGGCTTTATTTAAATAAAAAACATATCTTTTTTAAGCTTCAGATTTCTTTCAAAAATAACTGGCCAATCAATACTTTAGTTGCTTCCCGCCACATCTCCTGAATTCCACAATACCTCACTTTTATTTTTGTAACAAATCTTTTTAATATTTTGATTAAAATAAATTAAAATCTCCACCGTTAATCCTCCTGATTAAATATGGACCATTGGATTCTTCTGCGCTAGTCCACATCTGGACCAAACTAATTGATATGCTGTGATCCTCTGATTTCGGCCATCCCTGAACCACACTTCCTAACCCTCTGATCATCTGATTTCGGCCATCCTGGACTTGCACCTGATATGCTACAATCCTCTGATCTCGGCCATTGCTGGATCACACATCCTGACCCTCTGATTTCGGCCAACACTGGGCCATGGTCTGATCTTCTGATCTCGGCCAACACTGGGCCAAATAATTAATTCTGAACCATTGATATGGAAATCTTCCCTCTGATCTGGACCAATTCTGGATTTGGTCTGGATTAAACTGAAATTAAATCTGGATAAGTAATATTTCAGTCTGGACATTTTACCTTTGATTTTGGATCTGGTCTGGATCAATTCTGGAAATCATTTCTTCTGGTATGGACTTAATTTCATACCCTGAACAATGCTATCTTCTGATCTGGGTCAAATCTGGATTGATTCTCTTGTTCTGGATTCATTAACTTATCTTCTGGTTGAGTCTGGAACAAGTCTGAGCTGTTTTAATTTCTCACTGTTAGGCCATTTTCTGGTCAGAATAACTTCTGGAATAAATCTGATATTTGATTCCTCTTGGTCTGGACAAACTCTCCCTCTGGAAGGCATTCCTCTGGTATGGTCCAGGTCTTCTTCTGACATTGCTTCCTTCTGATCTTGGCCAACAAAGATATCTTCTGGTGATCCTGGAGTATCTTTGGTAATTCCAGAATGCATTCTGAATGCATTTTCTGCCTATGCAAACTTCATATTCTGGTTGTATTTAAAGTAATAATTCAAGGTACAAAATAAGATTATATGGAGTGCTTTTGTAAACATCAAAATCCTAAGTACTTAGAACCAACTTGGTTCCAACATTTTGCTCACTCATGCTTTACTTCTGGAGTGTATTTCGATTTATCTGTTTTGAGCATTTTGCTCCGCTTCTGTTTTGAGCATACTTTTAGCTAGATTCTGTTTCTCGAGTCTTTTGCTCCAATTCTGTTTTGAGCATTTTTCTCAGATTCTTTTTAGAGCATATTTTTAGGTAGATTCTATTTCTCGAGTCTTTTGCTCTAATTCTGTTTTAAGCATATTTCTCAGATTCTGTTTTGAGCATTTTTCTCAAATTCTATTTTGAGCATTTTTCTCAGATTTTGTTTTGAGCATATTTCTCTGACAGATTCCTCTGATGATATCCTCTGAACATATCCTCTGGTGATGTCATCCTCTGATATTTGCTTCTGGTGACGTCATCCTCTGATTTCTTCTTCTGGTGACGTCATCTTCTGATCTATTCTTCTGGTGACATTTTTCATTCTTCTTCTGAGTCAAATATGTTATTTTCATAAAATACATTTGTTAACATCAAAACATTAATTACAAGAACCAACTTGGTTCCAACAACAAACTAAGAGGTTTTTATGATCCCGACTATGCTGGAGACAAGTTGGAAAGGAAAAGTACAAATGGCAACTGCACATTCTTAGATGATAATTTGATCTCTTGGTCAAGCTAAAGACAAAGCACCATTGCCATGTCAACAACTAAAGCTGAGTATATATCAGCAGCAGGATGCAGCTCACAGTTAATCTGGATGAACATCAACTTGAAGATTACAACATCTTTGAAACCAATATCCCTTTGTTCTGTGATAACACTTCAGCCATAAACCTAACCAAGAACCCTATCTTACACTCTAGAGCCAAACACATTGAAATAAAACACCATTTCATGAGGGACCATGTTCAAAAAGGGACTTTAAGAATCCAGTTTTTGGACACTGATCATCAATGGGCTGATATCTTCACCAAAGCATTACCTGAAGATAGGTTCGAGTTCATCAAGAAGCATCTCAACATTATCTCTATATATGACTGGCTCAAGTAGTCAGGTTAGGAGTTTTTAATTTTCTTGTAATTTTACTTTATGTCTTTTATTTTCTGTTTTTACTTTTTGTACTTTGTTAAGAGAAAAACAAAAAAATACAAAAGTAGTAGGACCTCTTTTTGGCTGATGACAAAAAGGGGGAGAGAGAGAGAAAAAGGAGAAATAAGTAGAAAATGAGAGATAAAAAGAAAGGAGGAGCGATAAAGAAAGAGATGAAAAGAGAAGGAGTTGAAAAGGAGAAGAAACAGAGAGAGAAAAATAAAGAGAGAACAAAAAGAGATGAAAAGAGAAGGAGTTGAAAAGGAGAGGAGAAGAGAAGAAAAGAAAGAGTGATTTAAGAAGGAGTTGAAAAGGAGAAGAAAAAGTCATTATTAGACTTATGGGGAGAGATTGGTCTGAGGGGGAGTATTTCAAGTACTTCGAGTTATAAGCTAACAAAATAAGTTAAGGTTTTGTCATCATCAAAAAGGGGGAGATTGTTAGAACCAAGTTGGTTCTAAGTACTTAGGATTTTGATGTTTACAAAAGCACTCCATGTAATCTTATTTTGTACTTAGAATTATTATATTAAATGCCACCAGAAGATGAAGTCACTAGAGGCAGAAGATGAGTTACCAGAGGATAAAATCAGACCAGAGGATACATCTCCAGAAGATACCAGACAATGCATTCAGAAGGTACCAGAGGATGCTTCCAGAAGGCACCAGAGGATACACCTCTAGAGGATATAAGAGAATATCAAAACATCATTAGAGGATATCTTTCCTGGTCCAGATCAGAAGGAAGCAGAGTCTAGAACGAGACCTGGTCCAGACCAGAAGGAAGCCTGCCAGAGGGAGACTTATTCCAGACTAGAAGGAATCATAAGTCAGACTTGGTCCAGAATTAATTCTGACCAGAAGATAGCCTGGAAGTAATTATAAGAATCAGTCCAGACTTAATCAGAGCTTCAGTAACTGGTCCAGAACAAGTGACTTGGTCCATCTTTGGTCCAGACCAGAAGATGGCATGGTCCAGAGTATAAAACTAAGTCCAGATCAGAAGAAATGATTGTCCAGATTTAATCCAGACTTGATACAGATCAGAAGGTAAATGTCCAGATTAAAATATCATAAGTCCAGATTTAATTTCAGTTCAATCCAGACTCAGTCCAGAATTGGTCCAGATCAGAGGGAAAATGTTCAGATCAATGGTCCAGATTTAAGCATCATGGCCCAGTGTTGGCTGAGATCAGAAGATCAGATCATATGGTCTAGTGATTGGTCGACATCAGAAGATCAGAACGTGTGGTCCAGTGTTGGCCGAGATCAGAGGATCACAGCAGATCAGATTGTATGGTCCAGATGTGGACGAGATCAGAAGATCAAATGGTCCAGATTCAATCATGATGATAATCAGTGGAGACTTGATTAACTTCGAATAAGATTTGATTAAATTTGATCAAAGCATTAAGAGGATTTGATACAAAAATAAATTGAAGTCTGGTGGGAATTCAGAAGCTATTAGCGGGAAGAAAGATTTGGTCCAGAATTAATCAAGAATTGGATTGGCCAAAGTTATTTTTGAATGCAAATCTGGAGCTAAAAAGATATGTTTTTTATTTAAGTGAAACCCGATTGGCCAAGGTTTTTTTGCAAGAGTATCTGGAAAGATACAGCTGGAACTTAAGCATGGAAGAAACCCTAATTATTCATCTATAAAAGGAGGCTCAAGGCAGAAGACTTTGCATCGAAAATACTTGAGAGTCATACACTTCCAAAAGCAAAATACTTGAGTTTTCAGTGAGGTCAATTGTGAGTATCCGTTTTCCAGAAGCAAGTACTCTATGTTTTTCTTTCCCTTGTGTCAGGTCTAAGTTGTTGTAGTAAAGTCTACAATCTGAGGGAGTCAGAAGGAGTAGCAGATTACTTAGCAATTAGATTCAAGGTTCTTTTCCTCAAAAGTCTAGGGTTGTTAGACTTTTTGAGAAGACTGACTTGGAGGGTCAGTGGTACTTTGTAATTCAAGGTTTTTGAATTAGTGAAATCCTTCAAATTGAAGGGACTGGACGTAGCCTAGTTAACGGTGAACCAGTATAAAATTTTGAGTTTTTATTTACTTTATATCCGCTGCTAACTCTGCTTTAATTCATACATAACAGGTTTTGTTTTAAAACTAAAAAGTATTCAAGTTAGTCAAACCCAATTCAACCCCCCTTCTCGTGTTTGCACCTTCAAGGATTAGGGCATCGTGAGTTGTGGGAGTTTCATCCTCAAATATGGGAAAGTATAGAATGGAATCCACATCAAGAATGGTAGGGGTCATCATACCGTAAGAAAAAATAAAAGCATTAACACTTACTGACCAATAGTCGAGAAAACCAAATAGGTGCTTCATGTCAAAGGTCATATCTATCTTCAAAAACATGACCATATCGTAGATTGCCCATCGTTTCCAATCTTGCTCTTAATCCAAAGCCA
Source organism: Cicer cuneatum (assembly GCA_037974295.1). Taxonomy (NCBI): domain Eukaryota; kingdom Viridiplantae; phylum Streptophyta; class Magnoliopsida; order Fabales; family Fabaceae; genus Cicer; species Cicer cuneatum. Next base: position 48,444,183 of record JBBPBO010001986.1, read on the forward strand.
CCGCTAGAAAGCCATCTTAAATAATAAGGGTTGGACGCGGATGTGTTCTAAATTTATTAGGTTCCCCATTAGCCCTAAACCATTCACAATCTAGTGGTAGTTTGGAGCAAAGGGGTTCTAGAAAGAAGGGTTTCAGCGGTGACATCAAAAGTAGAAGGGCATAGAGTAAGGGGATCTTTAAAAGGACGAAGCGCACCGGGTATCTTTCCATTGTTTTTCTTAAGAATGTGTGAATTAGAGGAAGATAAGATTAAGAAAAGAGAAGAAAGATTCAAAAGAGGGAAATAAGATTACAAGAAGAGCTCTTGAGGAAGCAAGAGAAGGGCAAGCACATAATTTGAATTACACCTAAAAATAAGATTACAAGAAGCACATAATTTGTTTACATCTAAAAATAATTCATTTTCTAGCAAAGAAGGGCAAGCATTTGAATTTTTGGGGTTGCCAAATTTTCCTTAGCCAAAGTAAGGGCAAGTGTGCAAATAGCATCTGAATGTCATTAAGATGAATCATTCTCGAATTTACAGAGGTCCATGAAGGTCGCAAAGACTTAGGAATGAGTCAAAGTTTAGTAGAACTTGAGAATTTTGCAGCAGAAAGCTTGCAACAACTCGTCTACTGTTTGTTCGGGAATGGATGTGGCAATCAAATTCTTGTGGTTCAAACCAGACTGCAAACAAAAAAAAAATAAAAAAGAAGAAGATTTGCACAAAGGTGTCTCACTTAAGTAGGTTAGCAACTACTTGGAGCATATGCGTGAAAGAAAATGAAGTACTTTTTAACGAAAAATTATCCAATCCTATCAAGGTGTTTGTAATGTTAAATTCAAGAATAAATTAATTTCTATTTAAGTAAGGAGTGGTGTCAATTACACACTCAATATTAAATTTATAATTCAAATTTTAAGCTATTCACAAAAAAAATTATTTTTATATTTTGTTGAAATAGAAGATAAATATTAAACATTGATATCAAGAATAACCTTTAAAATTTAGGAGGAAATTCATTGCTTTAGTGATTAATAAATATTTATTTATGAAGATTTATTTTCAAGAATTTTAAACTTTATTTTAATTAAAGAGTTTGAAAAAAATGTATTTGAAAAATATATATTTTCTTTTAAATATTTCTTACGTATCTACTTTTTGTTAATTAAAGTATTATTTAATCACAATGCTAATAATACCTTAAAATTAATTGAATATTCACTATTAAATATATAATTTATTACTTTTTTTTATTACATAAAACAAAGGAAAGAAAAACATAAGTTTATTTAATTGCAATATTATAAAGAATTAAATGTTATTCTAGATGTTTCTAATGATTAGATGATCAATTACATCAGCCAACATCTCTTCTTCTATAAAACCATGTCTGTTAATGCTATGAGAACACAAAAGTCTTCATCTTACACTCTTTCTATGATAAAGGATTTGAAGATGTAATATCCTATTTTTAGGACTAAAAATATTTATGTTTCTTTCATAATGCTATCAAACTCAATGTAGCCAAAGGTTCCATATGAGCTTGGTTTAAATACAAGTTGTATCATTTCAATTTCACTTTATCATCATATATGATCACACAATCCATCTCTTTCATGGGTTGCATCCACTTAATTTTCTCTCTTTGTTTGTTCATCTCATTGAAATGTTTATAATTTTAGCAATTGTGATTTCCTTGATTAACTGTGTCATAATTAAATCTATCTCCAATTCATTGAATTGATGGATCATAACATCGCTTGTGTGCATAATAACACAAAATTTGACAGTGATTTTCTTGTTATTGCAACAAGCCTTTGAAAAAATTCGATACCATAAAATATCTCCATTTTTTGGTGGAGGCGCAAGACAGAATATCAACTAGAGTGGAATTATGGCAGATAGGCGTGATATGAGAAATTCACCAACAAAGTTGTGATTGGTGCTGCTTTAAAGAAATTGAAATTGTTATTCACTTGTTTTTTCCTTTTGGATTAAAGTGATTGAGCTGTGGTAGCTTGTTTGCAAATGGATGGCTTTGCAAGATATTGCTTACTTACGGCAAAAAGCGTACAATAACTCAAAGCAAATTCTTGAATAATTTTATGTTTTTGTTTGACTAATTGATAGAACTCCTTACACTCTCCTTCAATTTGGGTTATAGTATCCTCAACCTTGTTATTTTCTTACGATTAAAAGTTCACGTTCATTAAATTTACAAAATTTTATGCATTTATTTACAAAAAATATCTTATTTTATTAGATTAAAAAAAGTCAAATTGTAAATTTATAGTTTATATTAGGTTTAAATATATTTTTAGTTCGTCTAAATATTACATTATTTGCTTTTAATCTCTTCAAAAATATTTTTTATTTTTGATTTTTGTCTTTGATGTGTTATTTTAGTCATTTCCAAATTTGTTTACATTGAAATTGATTATGTAATTTCATTTTAGTCCTTATTTGAGAGACTAACAACAAATTTACATATTAGAGAGACCGATTTCGGTATGAATAAATTTTGTAGGGCTTAAAACCTTTTAAAAATGGACAAAAACAAAAGTGGTATGTTTTAAAAACAAAATATAATATATTTTACAAATACTAAAAGTAAAAAATGGTACATTGTGAATACAAAAACCCTTTTAATTAAGGGTAAAGTTAGAAGAAGAAAAATAAGAAAACACCAAAAGTTAGAATGCCCTATATTATTATATAGGCTAAATAGTACCGGTTGTCTCTTAACTTAATTTCAGTTAACGTTTTCGTCCTTTATCTTTTTTTTCCTTTCCGATTTGGTCCTTTATTTTAATTTTAAGTGAAATAAAGAATGAAAATATGAGTTTATTTGAAGATTTGAGTTACGAATCTGATGAAAATTGTGTTATATGAAATAATATAATTAATTTTATAGGTTTTGTTTGAAAATTTTGATGAATTTTTGTAAAAAAAAGGATAATATTATTGACATTTTAAAACATAAAAGATCAAATTGTCACTTAAAATTAAAATAAAGGACCCATACCGGGAAAAAAAAAAGATAAAGGACTAAAACGTTAACTGAAATTAAGTTAAAGGACCACAAGTGCTATTTAGCCTATTATATATTTACAAATTACAAATCACACTCTTTCCTTTGAAGCACTCATCAATTAGGTTTATTTGTCGCCTCCTCTCTATAATTTGGAATTATATTTATTATTTTAATATTTCTTCAACTATATCTTTATAAATAATAATAATTTCTTTATAATATTTTATTTTAGGCTAAATAGTACTCGTAGTCTCTTAACTTAATTTCAGTTAATGTTTTAGTCATTTATCATTTTTTCTTCTCGATTTGGTCCTTTATTTTAATTTTAAGTGATAATTTGATCTTTTATGTTTTAAAATGTTAACAATATTATCCTTTTTTTTTTACAAAAATTCAAAAAACTCATCAAAAATTTCAACCAAAACCCATAATATTAATTATATTCTTTAATATAGCACAAATTTCATCAAATTCATAACTCAAATCTTCAAATAAACTCATATTTTTATTCTTTATTTGCTGTTGTTAGAGATGAAAATATGAGTTTATTTGAAGATTTGAGTTTCGAATTTAATGAAATTTGTATTATATTGAAGAATATAATTAATTTTATGGATTTTGGTTGAAAATTTTGATGAATTTTTTGGAATTTGTAAAAAAAAAAGGATAATATTGTGGAATTTTTAATTAAATATCCCTTTTTTTCCCCCGAAATTGCCCCACTTTGAAACTTATTTCTCGGACTGCCCTACTTTTTGGTCCCAGTAACTCATCACAGGCCCAGGATGCGACGACCTGAAAGCCTTTTTTTTTGAGCCAGTTGCTCATCGTACTCCGAGGGTGCCATGATATACATACTTTTTTTTTCTTCTTTCATTTATTTAATAATTAAAATATGTAATATATAATTATAATAAATTATAAATATTTAAAATAATTAATAAATCAAATAAAATGAAATAAAAAAAATAAAAAATTTCATAAATAATAATAATAATTCTAATAGTATTAATAATTACAGATTAAATAATAATAATTACATTAATAATTTAATAATAATAATTTTAATAATTATAATAAATTATAAATATTTAAAATAATTAATAAATCCAATAAAATGATTATTAAATGAAATAAAATACTTTAATAAATAATAATAATTACATTATAATTATAATAATTTTAATAATATTGATAATTACAAATTAAATAATAATAATAATTAAAAAATAGAAAATTGTAATAATAATAAACATAATAAAAAAAAATAATAATAATAAAAAGAAAATTGTAATTTGAAAATCTACGAGGTCGTCGACTTGCAAATAAGGTAATATCGCCGCATTTGGTAATTTGCAAATATGGTAATTTTAAAAAGGTATGTATCCTGGGAGTGCGATGAGCAACTGACCCAAAAAAAAGAGGTCTTCAGGTTGTCGCATCTTGGGCCTGCGATGAGCTACTGGGCCCAAAAAGTAGGGCAGTCTGGGAAATAAGTTTCAAAGTGGGGCAGTTTAGGAAAATAAAAGGGATATTTAATTAAAAATTCCTAATATTGTTGACATTTAAAAAAAAGGATAATGTTGTTGACATTTTAAAACATAAAAGATCAAATTGTCACTTAAAATTAAAATAAAGGAGAAAATCGAGAAGAAAAAAAATAAAGGACTAAAACGTTAACTCAAATTAAATAAATTCACAATTAAGTTATATTTATTTAAATTTGATTGATATTTATATTTTAAAATAGAATGACCAAATAAATAATTGTTGAATAACTTAGGATCTGATATGTTGCATTGATTAATTAATTTAACCATCTTTTATAAAATTTTATAGATTAATTTAATGAATTAAATCTACACAATCCCTAATAGATTAAAAAATTCATCAAAATTTTCAACCAAAACTCATAAAATTAATTATATTCTTTAATATAATACAAATTTTATCAAATTCGTAACTCAAATCTTCAAATAAACTCATATTTTCATTTTTTTATTTGATGTTGTTAAAGATGGAATTTTAAAAATCAAATAAAGAATAAAAATATGAGTTTATTTGAATATTTGAGTTACGAATTTGATGAAATTTGTATTATATTAAAGAATATAATTAATTTTATGGGTTTTGGTTGAAAATTTTGATGAATTTTTTGAATTTTTGTAAAAAAAAAAAGGATAATATTGTTAACATTTTAAAACATAAAAGATTAAATTGTCACTGAAAATTAAAATAAAGGACCAAATCAGAAAAAAAAAGATAAAAGACTAAAATGTTAACTGAAATTAAGTTAAGCGACCACGAGTGCTATTTAGCCTAAATAATTGTTGAATAACTTAGGATCTGATATGTTGCATTGATTAATTAATTTAACCATCTTTTATAGATTAATTTAATGAATTATATCTACACAATCCTTAATAGATTAAGTTATTAAATAATTAATTGTTGAATGACATAAGGTGACATGTGGAATTGATTAATTACACAATCCTTGTTAAATATATATATATATATATATATATATATATATATATAATAGATATTTTAATTTAATGAATTAAATTTATTTAATTTGATTGATATTTATATTTTTTTAATCAAATTAACTAAATAGTTAAGTGTTGAATGACATATGTTTTGACACGTGAAATTGATTAATTGTATTGACCATCATATATAATTTAATATAATAGATATATTTGAAGCATGATATATACTCTCCATTAAATTTCTTAAAAAGATTGAGGAATATTATTAATTAAAGTGATAATTAATGCTTTCTCTCTCCAAATTTTAGTTCTTTTATGTTTTCACCAGTCATATGAAACCTATTTTCTAATTTGGCTTATACGCCTACTCAATGTGATAAAGTTTTTCATATATGCGATTCAAACCACGAGACTTGTCACCTTAATTTAATGCTCTCTTGTACATTGGAAAATCACCATGGTAGTTGCAAGTGATACTTCTTGGGTTCTCTTTCAGTGCACTAAACCTTGGCTATCCATATGAAATTAACCATTGAACACATTATGACCTCATCTTAATCGATCAGAATGTCATTTTCTGGAAACAACCATTTTTTTCCCTTGGGGCGGGTTTTTTTTGACATTTTATAGCCACCATAGTCGTCATTGTGGAAACATGTATCGTTTTTGGATTTCTCTTGCTAAAACTTTCACAAAACACTACTCATTTGTGCCTTTTTGGTGAAGTTGACACTAGACCCTAATGAGACTTTTCTGCATTTTTTCTCATCGTTTTGACCCCACTTTTGCTCATAAAACTTGTATTAATTATTTCACATTAATTTGTATGCTCCACATAATCTATCAGTCGTGTTTCAACGATTCTGTGTATCCTTCATTGATTTTCGAATCCGTTCACTGTACGTTGTGTTGGAACCAAGTTGGTTCTAAGTACTTAGTATTTTGATGTTTATAAAAGCACTCCATTTAATCTTATTTTGTACCTTGAATTATTACATTAATGCCACCAGAAGATGAAGTTTCCAGAGGTAGAAGATAAAGACATCAGATAATGCATCCAGAAGGTACCAGAGGATATCTTTGCTGGCCCAGATTAGAAGGAAGCAAAGTCAGAAGGAGACCTGGACCAGACTAGAAGGAAGCCTGCCACAGGGAGACTTGATCCAGACCAGAAGGAATCATTAGTCAGACTTAGTCCAGAAGTTATTCTAACCAGAAGATGGCCTAGCAGTGAAATAATAAACAGTCCAGACTTGATCAAGACTAAATCAGAGGATAAATTAATGGGTCCAGAACAAGAGATTCAATCCAGATTTGACCTAGACCAGAAGATAGCATGGTTCAGGGTATGAATCTAAGTCCAGACCAGAAGAAATGATGTCCACATATGATCCAGACCTGATCCAAATCAGAAGGTAAAATGTCCAGACTGAAATATCATTTGTCCAGATTTAATTTTAGTTCAATCCAGACCTAGTTCAGCATTGGTCCAGATCAGAGGGAAAAGGTTCAGATAAATGGTCCAGATTTAAGAATATGGCCCAGTGTTGGCCGAGATAAGAAGATCAGACCATGGCCCAGTGTTGGCCGAAATCAAAAGGTCAGAATGTATGGTCCAGCATTGGTCGAGATTAGAGCATCACAACATATCAGTTTGCTAGTCCAGGTTGACTGAGATCAGAAGATCAGAAAGTGTGGTCCAGGGTTGGCCGAAATCAGAGAATCACAGGTGATCACTTAGTATGGTCCAGATGTGGACGAGAGCAGAAGATCAAAGGTTTCAGATTTAATCATAATGATAATCGGTGGAGATTTGATTAAAATTTGATCAAAGTATTAAAAAGTATTTGATACAAAAATAAATTGAAGACTTGTGGAATTCAGAAGCTATTGGCGGGAAGAAAGATTTGTTCCAGAATTAATTAAAGTCAAAATTGGTCAAAGTTATTTTTGAAAGGCAATCTGGAGCATAAAAAGATATGTTTTTTTATTTAAGTGAAGCCCGATTGGTCAAAGTATTTTTGCAAGAGTATCTGGCAAGATACAGCTCGAATTTAAACTTGGAAGAGACCCTAATCTGCATCTATAAAAGGAGGCTCAAGGCAGAATACTTAGCATCGAAAAACACAAAAGAGTCATACACTTCCAAAGCAAACACTTAAGTTTTCAGTGAGGTTAATTGTGAGTTCCAGCTTTCCAGAAGCAAGCACTCGTGTTATGTTCTTTCCCTTGTGTTAGATCTAAGTTGTTGAAGTAGAGTCTACAATCTGAGGGAGTCAGAAGGGGTAGCAGATTACTTGGCAATTAGATTCAAGGCGTTGTAGTTCCTTCTACAATTTGGGGTTGTCAGATTGGTAGGAGAAGACTTGACTTAGGAAGTCAAGGTGCTGTATTCCTCAAGAGTCTAGGATTGTTAGACTGTTTGAGAAGACTGACTTGGAGGGTCAGTGGAACTGTTGAAATTCAAGGTTTTGAATTAGTTAAATCCTACAAGGTGAAGGGACTGGACGTAGCCTCGTTAACGGTGAACCAGTATAAAATTATGTGTGTTTATTTTTAATTTATATCCGCTGCTACCTCTGTTTTATTCATACATCAAGTTTTGTTTTAAAACTGCAATAACAGAAAAAGTATTCAAGTTAGTCAAACACAATTCAACCCCGCCTTCTCGTGTTTGTACCTTCAATTGGCATCAGAGCTCGGCCTCAAGGCTGAGCACTGAACAGTGTTTGAGGAAAGGTCCAAGGGGTTCAACATGGTAGAATCCAAATATGATTATGGAGGCAACATCAACAGACCGCCACTATTTGATGGAGAAAGATTTGAGTATTGGAAGGACAGAATGAGAAGTTTCTTCATATCTCAAGATCCTGAATTATGGAAGATGGTAGTCAAAGGATACACTGCACCTACTGTTCCAGGAGATCCAACTAAAGAACTGGACATGGATGCTATGAAACCAGACCAGAGCAGATTATACAAACTTCATCACAAGTCCAGAAACATCATGATCAGTGCCATCACATTCAAGGAATTGGACATATGCACAGATAAAGAAACAGCAAAGAGCATATTCGACAGTTTGGTTCTGACCTATGAAGGAAGCCAGCAGGTTCAAGAAGCAAGGGCTAACATACTGGTCCAACAATATGAGATGTTCAAGATGGAAGATGATGAAAACATTGATGGAATGTTCTGCAGATTCCAGACTCTGATATCTAGACTGAAGGTCTTGAAGAAAAGCTACACAACAGCAGATCATGTCAAGAAGATTCTTAGAAGTTTACCAACCAAGTGGAGACCAATGGTTACTGCAATTCAGCAAGCCAAATATCTGAACAACTTAAGAAGCAGATGAACCAAAGAAGAAGACGAATCTAGCCCTGAAGTCGAAACAGAAGAAAGCTGCAAGGGCAGCATCAGAATTAGAGGATAACGACAGGGACTGTGATGATATGGCCTACTTAACCAAACAGATGGTTAAGATCTCGGAAAACAGGAAGAAGAGAAGCTTCAAGAAGAAACATAACAACAAAGGAAAGGAAGAATCTGACAAGAAGAGTATTGTTTGTTATGGATGCAATGAACCTGGACATATCAAGTTAGAATGTCCAAATCTGGAAAAAGGCAAACAACACAAGAAGAGTTCCAGATTCAGAAAGAAGGGTCTGATGGCAGCTTGGGATGCATCAGAATCAGAGGAAGAATCGTCTGATGAACAAGAGGCAGAAACAACAACGATGGCACACATCAGGTCTGCCTCTGGAACTTATAAAGGCACGATTTCAGGAAGGAAAGCAGGCAAAAGGAAGAATGATTGAAGCAATCATTCAAGCATGTCTGGAATCACATCAAAGGGAGCAATTCTGGCTCTGATGGCTCATACCAACTCAAGCTCTGGATACGACTCAGGCTCTGGAACAGAATCAGAAGATGAAGACAGTGAGGTATTTTCTGATCTCACTAGATCTGAATTAATTGAGGCTTTAAAAGACTTTTTAAATGCAAACAATAAGATGTCTTTAAAATTGAAAACTCTCAGGGAAGATAAGAAAAATCTAACCAAAGAAGTCCAAGTTTTAAAGAATCGAAATTCTGAGTATGCAACTGAAAACAAGGATTTTAAAACTTAAGTTGCAAGACTAAAATATGAAAACGAGACTCTCAAAAGTAATATGTGTTCCACTTCCAAAACTGTTTGTGAATCTGATATGCATGAGCAATTTTTTCAAAACTTTATTTCCAATGGAATGGAAAGAAGTAAATATGCATCTATGATTGATGGAAATAGTAACATTGGAAAGAGAGGTCTTGGTTTTACAGAACTATCTTGTCCAATGGTAAAATCTGAACAAGATCAGAGAGCTATTAAGACTAACAAACCTGGACCCAATCAGTTCTGGGTACCAAAAGATCAAATTGTCTATGTTGCAGATATTCTGAGCAACCAGAAGGAGACACCAACAATGGTGCCTAGACAATGGATGTTGGCAATGCACAAGCAGAAGAAGGTTTATGTTCTTGCTTCAACAAGACGAAGGCAATCTGAGTCTGATGGAAGAAGGTTTGGTCAACTCAACCAGAACCAGAATCAGAACCAAAACTGGAACCAAAATCAAAACTAGAACTAGAATCAGAACATGAACTAGAACCAGAACTGGAACCAGTATCAGAAGCACAGAAACTGGAACCAGAACCAGAACTGGAACCAGTATCAAAAGCACATGAATTGGAACCAGAAGCAACTCTGGAACCAGAATCAGAATGAACACTGGAACCAGAACCAGAATAAGAATTACCAGATTCATCAGAACCACTAGATTCACCCAAATCACGAGAATCATCAAGCTTATCAGAATCACAGGATTCACCAAAATTACCAAAATCAGAAAATGTTCCAGAATCATCAGAGGAACATGGTTTATCGACCAAAGCAGAATCAAGGAAATTGCTCAAACAGGCCAGAAGCAGAACTGGCTCTGATGGCTCGAACAAAAGCTGAGTCTGACTCTGACTCTGATTCTAACAATGAAAAAGCAAGGCCTGATCAGCAACAGAAAGCTTGGTATCTTGACAGTGGATGCTCCAAACACATGACAAGAGACAAGTCCATGTTTCTAAATCTGACTATGAAGAATGGAGGAAAAGTTTCCTTTGGAGGAAACCAGAAAGGTCATATTATTGGTACAGGATCTGTTGGTAACACTTCTTCTTCCCTGTCTATTAAAAATGTTCTGTTAGTTAAAGGGCTAAAACATAATCTTCTGAGCATAAGTCAATTAAGTGATTGCAATTATGATGTTATCTTTAATAAAAAAACTTGCAAAGCTGTTAGTGAACTTGATGGGTCGGTTTTATTTACTGGCACTAGGAAGGACAATGTTTATAAAATTGATTTGTTTAGTCTTGCTAAGCAACAGGTTAAGTGCCTATTATCTGTAAGTGAGCATAATCTGATTTGGCACAAGAGGCTAGGGCATGCAAACCCTAGACTTATATCCGATGTTGAGCAAACTCCAGCTAGTAAGAGGGCTTCCCAAGGTAAGTTCCAAAACTGAGATTCTGTGTGAAGCATGTCAAAGAGGTAAACATACTAAAAGCTCTTTTAAAACAAAAAAATGTGTTTCTACCTCTCAACCACTTGAACTGCTTCACTTAGATCTGTTTGGTCCTGTTCAAACAGCTTCTCTCAGTGGTAAGAAATATGGTTTTGTGATTGTTGATGATTACTCATGGTGGACTTGGGTAAAATTTTGAAAGAATAAAGATGAATCTCACAAAGTATTTATTTCTTTCTGTAAGCAATTTATGAATGAACAGGGTATTAAGATCATAACCATCAGAAGTGATCATGGAGGTGAATTCGAGAACAAGTATTTTGAAGAATTATGTGATGAGAATGGCATCTCTCACAACTTCTCATCCCCCAGAACACCTCAATAGAATGGAGTGGTAGAAAGGAAGAACAGATCGCTATAGGAGATGGCAAGAACCATGTTGAATGATATGAAGGTTGCCACCTACCTTTGGGCAGAAGCTGTCAACACAACCTGCTACATTCAAAATAGAGTCTACATCAGGTCCATCTTAAATAAAACTCCCTATGAACTGTGGAAAGGTAAGAAACCTAATATTTCCTACTTTAAGCAATTCAGTTGCATCTGTTTTATGTTGAACACTAAAGATAATCTAGCTAAGTTTGATTCTAGATCTCAAAAGTGTACCTTTATTGGTTACTCTGAGAGATCAAAAGCTTATAGAGTGTTTAACAAAGAAACTAACATTGTGGAAGAATCAATCCACATTAAGTGTGATGATAAACAGCTTGAATCTGAAAAGTCAAAGCCAGATGAGGAAATTGCAGGTGAACCAGACGCACAGGAAGCAGATGATGGCCTGGCAGTGAAATGATAAACAGTCCAGACTTGATCAAGACTTAATTAGAGGATAAATTAATGGGTCCAGAACAAGAAATTCAATCCAGATTTGACCCAGACCAGAAGATAGCATGGTTCAGGGTATGAAACTAAGTCCAGACCAGAAGAAATGATGTCCCGATATGATCCAGACCTGATCCAAATCAGAAGGTAAAATGTCCATACTAAAATATCATTTGTCCAGATTTAATTTCAGTTCAATCTAGACCCAGTTCAGAATTGGTCCAGATCATAGGGAAAAGGTTCAGATAAATGGTCCAGATTTAAGAATATGGCCCAGTGTTGGCCGAGATCAGAAGATCAGACCATGGCCAAGTGTTGGCCGAAATCAGAAGGTCAGAATGTATCGTCCAGCATTGGCCGAGATTAGAGGATCACAGTAGATCAGTTTGCTAGTCCAGGTTGGCCGAGATCAGAAGATCAGAAAGTGTGGTCCAGGGTTGGCCGAAATCAGAGGATCACAACAGATCACATAGTATGGTCCAGATGTGGACGAGAGCAGAAGATCAATGGGTTCAGATTTAATCATGATGTTAATCGGTGGAGATTTGATTAAAATTTGATCAAAGTATTAAAAAGGATTTGATAAAAAAATAAATTAAAGACTTGTGGAATTCAGAAGCTATTGGCGGGAAGAAAGATTTGTTCCAGAATTAATTAAAGTCGGAATTGGTCAAAGTTATTTTTGAAAGGCAATCTGGAGCATAAAAAGATATGTTTTTTATTTAAGTGAAGCCCGATTGGTCAAAGTATTTTTGCAAGAGTATCTGGCAAGATACAGCTCGAATTTAAACTTGGAAGAGACCCTAATTTGCATCTATAAAAGGAGGCTCAAGACAGAATACTTAGCATCGAAAATCACAAAAGAGTCTTACACTTCCAAAGAAAACACTCAAGTTTTCAGTGAGGTTAATTGTGAGTTCCATCTTTCCAGAAGCAAGCACTCGTGTTATTTTCTTTCCCTTGTGTTAGATCTATGTTGTTGAAGTAGTGTCTACAATCTGAGGGAGTCAGAAGGGGTAGCAGATTACTTGGAAATTAGATTCAAGGCGTTGTAGTTCCTTCTACAATTTGGGGTTGTCAGATTGGTAGGAGAAGAATTGACTTAGGAAGTCAAGGTGCTGTATTCCTCAAGAGTCTAGGATTGTTAGACTGTTTGAGAAGACTGACTTGGAGGGTCAGTGAAACTGTTGTAATTCAAGGTTTTGAATTAGTGAAATCCTTTAAGGTGAAGGGACTGGACGTAGCCTCGTTAACGGTGAACCAATATAAAATTTTGTGTTTTTATTTTTACTTTATATCCGCTGCTAACTCTGTTTTATTCATACATCAAGTTTTGTTTTAAAACTTCAAAAACAGAAAAAGTATTCAAGTTAGTCAAACATAATTCAACCCCCCTTTCTCGTGTTTGCACCTTCACGTTGTCGATTTACAATTGTTGTTGAAAACTCCCACTAATTTATGTATTTGAGAAAGCGTTGAAATAAGATAAGGGGAGAGAGAACATTTGAATTCATGAGTATATTATCATGTTAGAAGTATGGGAAAATCGCATCTTCCAACAATTCATTTAGAACTCGCTACGTATGGCGGTGACCTTGTGAGAAATAAATTAATTAAGGACACAATATCGTAATTGTGAGATTAAAATGTAAAATAGAAATATTTATAAGGTATTGACTGATTTAATTTTTTATAATTGTGTAGTATTTGATATTATTGTGATATTGGATGTTAAATGAATTTTGTGCATGTGTTTGATTGGATGAGATTTTGTGATGTGATGATAAACCTTGAATGCATTGTGTGACATGATAATATGTTATGATGATGTGTGATTGACGATTGAGATGTTATTAAATTGTAATGAGTATGTTGATGTTACCCAATAGTTGATGAAATAGTGGTGATTCAATCTTTTGCTAATGATGGTGCTCTTAATGGAGTAGTCTAGGCCAATGAGGGGAGAAAATATATGTTGAGAGTTTTCTGACGTGGAGATTATCTTATCATCATATAGGTAAGTTCTGACAATCTTAGTGATATTGGGAAAGTACAACTAATTGAGCATGATCGTGGAGTTCTGCTGTTGAGCCTACGACAAGACTGTTAGACCTTGGGGTATTCCGATGGGGAATTCCTAAGTGACTTGGAGGAAACCCTCTTAATGTTGGGAGCTACCATGCAACACATGTTTACATCGACTGTTGCGTATATGTATCTCAAATTGAGTTAAGGGGTCATGAGGATAGGACCCATTTGAATTGTTCGCCCACTTTGTGGTGCCATAGTATCAAGCCTCCTAATCAAGTACTTCAGAGTTAGAATAGTACCAAAGTATGAAGAAGTAGAGTCTAAGCTCATGCATAGAAATGCATTGTCTTGTGATTGTTCAGTTGAAGTTGATAATTACTTATCTTAGATGATTTAATGAGATATTATTTTTCCTTGAATGATCTTGACTTTATAATATGATATTATTTTCATGAACATTTTGTTATACCGTTATGTGTTATGATACAGTTATATTATGATTCTTTGCGAATTCTTCTTACTTTTATAAGGCTATCAACGTGATTTTAAAGCTCCACTCCTTCGCTGTAGTGTTTGACTTGCTTGGGCATGCATTTGCGAAACAGTTATTACAGATTAATGAGTCTTGAAATTTAAGTTTGGGAGAAGTCTCACTATGATATGTGATACCGGGAATGAGATTTATAAGTTGTATTTTACTTATCTAATTAGAAACTACTTTCTGTAAGAAAATCATCTTAGTACTAGTAAGTTTTTGGAATTAAAGTAAGAAATTATAGTTAAATCAAGTTTATGGAGATTCCATTGCTTGATTTGAGGTAGAAAGTTTAAATTGTTCCATTTATACTTTGAGTAATATGATATCTTAATTAACTTGTAAAAGTTTCTTTTTTTAAAAGAAGATTTTCAATATTGGTTGGGAATTTTTATAAAAATCAAGTATAAATTATCATACATATTATTTTAGTATTTAGGGTATCACAAAGATAATGTATGAAAAAAATAATTTCATATTAGTATAGTATGTTACTACTGTACTCTAGTTTGTCTAATTCTTTTGAGTGCATTCCTGACATCCATTGAGATTTATCCTATCTAAGTCATTGGATTGTACCATCGACCACAACTGATGTACTATCGACCTCATTGCAAACCACACAAAATAGAAAAGTAAAATAAAAAATTTAGAGGGAGAGAAAGAGAGATTGTGAGGGGAACTTTCAAAATATATTTAAAATTCTCTAATATCTGTATTAATGCAGTAAAATTAAATAACCTGTAAAAGTTTGTTTTTTTTTTAAAAGGATTTTAATTATTGGTTGGGAATTTTATAAAACTCAAATATAAATTATTATACATATTATTTTAGTATTTAGGGTATCACAGAAATAATGTATGAAACAAATAATTTCATATTAGTATAGTATGTCACAATTGTACTCTAGTCTACCTAATTCTTTGCAGTGCATTCCTGGCATCCATTGAGATTTATCCTATCTAAGTCCTTGTATTGTACCATCGACCATATTTCCAACCACACAAAATAGAAAAGTAAAATAAAAAATTTAGAGGGAGAGAAAGAGAGATTGTGAAAGGAACTTTCAAAATATATTTAGAATTCTCTTATAGCTGTATTAATGCAGTAAAATTAAATAACTTGTAAAAGTTTATTTTTCTTTTAAAAAGATTTTCATTATTGGTTGGGAATTTTTATAAAAATCAAATATAAATTATTAGACATATTATTTTAGTATTTAGGGTATCACAAAGATAATGTATGAAAAAAATAATTTTATATTAGTAAAGTATGTCACTGTTGTACTCTAGTCTGCCTAATTCTTGAAGGTGCAAACACGAGAAGGGGGGGTTGAATTGTGTTTGACTTAACTTGAATACTTTTCCTGTTTTTATACTTTTAAAACAAAACTTGATGTATAATTAAAAACAGAGTTAGCAGCGGATAAAATAAAAATAAAACTCACAATTTTTATACTGGTTCACCGTTGACAAGGCTATGTCCAGTCCCTTCACCTTGAAGGATTTCACTAATTCAAACCTTGAATTACAACCTTTATACTGACCCTCCAAGTCAGTCTTCTCAAACAGTCTAACAATCCTAGATTCTTGAGGAATACAGCTCCTGTCTTCATCCAATGACAATCCCAGATTGTAGAAGAAATCACAACACTATGAATCTAATTGCCAAGTAACCTGCTACCTCTACTAACTCCCTCAGATTGTACACTCTACTTCAACAACTTGCTTCTTGAAAGCTGGAACTCACAATTGACCTCTCTGAAAAATTTGAGTGTTTGCTTTAGAAGTGTATGACTCTTTTGTGATTTTCGATGATGAGTATTCTTCCTTGAGCCTCCTT
This sequence comes from Cicer cuneatum, assembly GCA_037974295.1. Taxonomy (NCBI): domain Eukaryota; kingdom Viridiplantae; phylum Streptophyta; class Magnoliopsida; order Fabales; family Fabaceae; genus Cicer; species Cicer cuneatum. Next base: position 48,460,547 of record JBBPBO010001986.1, read on the forward strand.
TTATAGATGCAGACTAGGGCCTCTTCCAATGCTTAAATTCGAGCTGAATCTTGCTGGATTCTCTGTAAAAATAACTTGACCAATTGGGCTTCATTTAAATAAAAAAACATATCTTTTTTAAGCTTCAGATTTCTTTCAAAAAATAACTGACCAATCAAAACTTTAGTTGCTTCCCGCCACAGCTCCTGAATTCCACAATACCTCACTTTTATTTTTGTAACAAATCTTTTTAATAGTTTGATTAAAATAAATTAAAATCTCCACCGTTAATCCTCCTGATTAAATCTAGATCTTTGGATTCTTCTGCGCTAGTCCACATCTGGACCAAAACTAATTGATATGTTGTGTGTAACACCCCAATTTTTATAATAAATTATTTTATTAATGAAATAAGATTTTAAATAATTAATTTGATATTAATATTATTTTAGAATATATGTTGATAGATTTTGTGATTAATTTCCGTTATATGGATGTTTTCTATGACGTGTTAGTTTGATATATATTATATTATATTAAATGAGTGATATAAATAATAATTATTTTATTTTATTATTTTATATGTTTTTCTAAAAGTAATTGTATTTTAGTGTAATATTTTAAAGAATAAAATTTCATGCGATTTTATATTTCAATTATTTAGAACAATTTTCTATTTTTAGTTATTTATTTTATAAATAATTATCTTGGGATAGTAGTTATATTGTGTTTGATTTACTTTATTTTTATATACTTTTTATGACGTTGTGATTTTATATATGATTTAGTAATTAATATAAAATGTAGATGTTATATTTATTTATTTTATAATTTCGGCTATTCACTAATGATGAGAATATTTTAATTTGAGTATTTGGAAAAATAAGTATTATTATAGTGCTTATTTGGAATATGATAATTTTGGTTATTAATGTATTTTAAAGGATTAATTATTTTATAAAATATTAGTTTTAGAATAAAAGAAGAAGAAGAAGAGGAAACGAACGGAAGAAAGGAAGTAGGGCGCAGATAAGAAACCACAACATTCTCTTCCTCTCAAATTCATACCATCAATTCCTTGCCATTTGAAATGATCCCAACTTCTATCCCACACAAAATCGGCCACTGAATCCATTTTTGGCATCGATTTTATCAATCGTGGCTCCGTTTCATCAGAAACAGCTACACTATTTTTCTTGGGCGAGCTATTTTTAGCCGATTCCGATCACCACGTTTGTCGTATCAAAAAACTGACATCGTTTTTGGATTCCTCTCGTCGAAACCTTCAAGAAACACTACTCATTTGCATTTTTCAGTGAAGTTGATGTCGAACCCTTCCAGCGCTCTGACGAGTCGGTGAGACTTTTTATGCAGTTTTTTTCTCGTCGTTTTGACTCTATTTTTGCTTCAAAAATTATTATTAATTATTTAACATCAATTTTTATGCTCCACATAATTTATCAGTCACGTCTCGACGATTTTGTGAACTCGCCGTTTATTTGGATTCGCTTGCTGTACGTTGTCAATCTACGGTTGCTGTTGAAAACTTCCATTGATTTCTGTGATTAGAGAAAGCGTCTAACTAAGGTAAGGGGTGAGAGAGCGTTTGAATTCATGAGTATAATATATTGTGAGATGAACGGGAAAACCATATTTCCCAACGATTCATCCGGGGCTTGCTACGTACGGCAATAGCCCTTTGAGTGATAAATTGATTAATGTGAAAATATGGAAATTGTGAGATTAAAATTTGGAATAAAAATATTTATAAAGTGTTGATTGATTTAATTTTGTTAAATATGTGGTATTTGATATTATCGTGATGTTTGATTTATTTTCGTTAAATGTGTGATATTTGATATTATTGTGATATTGGAAGTCAAATTAATTTTATGTATGTTTGATTAGAGGAGTTTTTGTGATGTGATAATAAAATATGGATGCATTGTGATGAGTTTATCTGATGATAATGATGTATGATTAATAATTGTGATGTTATAAATTTGTGATGAGGATATTGAAGTAACCCCATAATTGATGGAATGGTGATGATTCCAATTTGTGTTTGAGATTATGGTCTTAATGGAGTATCATAGGCCAACGAGGGGAGAAAATAAATATTGAGAATTTTTGAAGTGGAGATTATTTTGTCACCATATAGGTAGGGCATGACAAGCCTAGTGATTCTGGGGAAATACAACTGAATGAGCCTGATCGTGGCGGTCTGCTGTTGAGCCTTAGGGCAAGATTTTTAGACCTTGGAGGTATTCGGGTGGGGAATTCCTAGGTGACTTGGAGGTAGCACTCCAAATGTCGGGAGCTACCATGCAACAGACGTTTACCTCGACTGTCGCGTATATGTGTCTCGGGTTGAGTTGAGGGGATCTATGAGGACAGGGTCAATTTGAATTGTCCGTCCACCGGGATGGTGGCATAGTATCAAGCCTCCTAACCAAGTACTTCAGAGTTAGAATGGTACCACATTGTGAAGTAGAGTCTAAGCTCATGCATATCATTGTGTCTCCTTGTGATTGTTTTGTTGTGATTAATATTGTATCGCGATAATAACTTCTCTCAAATGATTTGACGTTATAGTGAAATGTAATGATTTCTCTTGAGTGATCTTGAGTTTATAAAGTGATGTTTTTTTTTTTTCTTGAAGAATATTTATATGATGATACGGTTTGTTATGATCAATTGCGTGTTCTTCTTACTTATATTATACTATAAACATGATTTCAAAACTCACCTCCTTCGTTGTTTGTGTTTGACTGACTTGGCCCTGCGTTTGCGAAATCGCAGTTATTACAGGTTAATGAGTCTTGAAGTTCAAATTTGGGAGAAACTCCGCTCTGATAGGTGATACCGGGAATTAAGAGTTGTAATTTATATTTCACTTTCACTTGTTTAATTAGAAAAAAAAACCTTTTGTATGAAAACCTTATAGTACTAGTATGTTTTTGGAATTAAATCAAGAAATTATAGTTAAGTCAAGTTCATTGAAATTGTATTGTTTTAATTAAGGAATAAAGTTAAATTTTTACGTGTGTATTTAGAGGAACGTGATATCATAAATTAGTTATAAAAATTTTTATTTTCTTGAAAACATATTTTCTTTATCCGCTGCGAATTAATTTTTAAAAAATTCTAGTATAAATTATTATATATGTTGTTTTGAGGTTTAGGGTGTCACACTGTGATCCTCTGATTTCGGCCATCCCTGGACCACACTTCCTAACCCTCTGATCTTCTGATTTCGGCCATCCAGGACTTGCACCTGATATGCTACAATCCTCTGATCTCGGTCATTTATGGGCCACACATCCTGACCCTCTGATTTCGGCCAACACTGGGCCATGGTCTGATCTTCTGATCTCGGCCAACACTGGGCCAAATAATTAATTCTGAACCATTGATCTGGAAATCTTCCCTCTGATCTGGACCAATTCTGGACTTGGTCTGGATTAAACTGAAATTAAATCTGGATAAGTAATATTTCAGTCTGGACATTTTACCTTTGATTTTGGATCAGGTTTGGATCAATTCTGGAAATCATTTCTTCTGGTCTGGACTTAGTTTCATACCCTGAACCATGCTATCTTCTGATCTGGGTCAAATCTAGATTGATTCTCTTGTTCTGGACTTATTAACTTATCTTCTGGTTGAGTCTGGAACAAGTCTGGGCTGTTTTAATTTCTCACTGCCAGACCATCTTCTGGTCAGAATAACTTCTGGAATAAATCTGATATTTGATTCCTCTTGGTCTGGACAAACTCTCCCTCTAGCAGGCTTTCCTCTGGTATGGTCCAGGTCTTCTTCTGACATTGCTTCCTTCTTATCTGGGCAAGCAAAGATATCTTCTGGTGATCCTGGAGTATCTTCTGGTAATTCCAGGATGCATTCTGGATGCATCTTCTGCCTCTGCAAACTTTATTTTCTGGTTGTATTTAATGTAATAATTCAAGGTACAAAATAAGATTACATTGAGTCCTTTTGTAAACATTAAAATCCTAAGACTTAGAACCAACTTGGTTCCAACAATCTCTCCCTTTTTGATGATGACAAAACCTTAACTTATTTTGCTAGCTTGTAACTCGAATACTTGAATTACTCCCCCTCAGACCAATCTCTCCCTCTAAGTCTGATACTCTCCTTTTCAACTCATTCTCTTTTCACTCTTTGTTTTCTTCTCTTCTCTTCTCCTTTTCAACTCCTTCTTTATTCTCTCTTTCTTTTTCTCTCTTCACGGTTCCTCTCCTTTTCAACTCCTTCTCTTTTCACTCTTTCTTTTTCTCTCTTTGTTTTTCTCTCTCCCTGTTTCCTCTCCTTTTTAACTCCTTCTCTTTTTCACTCTTTCTTTTTCTCTCTCCCTGATTCCTCTCCTTTTCTACTTATTTCTTCCTCTTTTCATCTCTTTCTTTTTCGCTCATTCTTTCTTTTTATCTCTCATTTTCTACTTATTTCTCCTTTCTCTCTCTGTCTCCCCCTTTTTGTCATCAGCCAAAAAGTGGTCCTACTATTTTTGTATTTTTTGTTTTTCTCTTTACAAATTATAGAAAGTAAAACAGAAAATAAAGACAGAAAATAAAATTACAAGAAATTTAAAAACTCCTAACATGACTACTTGAGCTAGTCAGATATGGAGGTAATGCTGAGATGCTTCTTGATGAACTCGAACCTATCTTCCGGTAATGCTTTGGTGAAGATGTCAGCCCATTGATGATCAGTGTCCACAAACTGGATGCTTAAAGTCCCTTTTTGAACATGGTCCCTAATGAAATGGTGTTTTATTTCAATGTGTTTGGCTCTAAAGTGTAAGATAGGGTTCTTGGTTAGGTTTATGGCTGAAGTGTTATCACATAACAAAGGGATATTGGTTTCAAAGATGTTGTAATCTTCAAGTTGATGTTTCATCTAGAGTAACTGTGAATTGCATCCTGCTGCTGATATATACTCAGCTTCAGCTGTTGACATGGCAATGGTGCTTTGTCTTTTGCTTGACCAAGAGATCAAATTATCACCTAAGAAAGTGCAGTTGCCACTTGTACTTTTCCTTTCCAGCTTGTCTCCAGCATAGTCGGAATCACAAAAACTTTTTAGTTTGTAGGTGGGGGTTTTCTTGTATAACAGGGTAAGGTTATTGGTTCCTCTGTATGTTTTCTGGTCTACCTTTTGGCTGGTTTCATCTTTCTCAAGTGAGCAGGTTGGGTGCATAGGGGTGGCCATGGGCTTACATTCACTCATTTTGAACTTTTTAAGAAGTTCTTTAGTGTATTTAGATTGGTGAATGAGTATACCTGATTTACCTTGATGAATCTGAATTCCTAGAAAGAACTTGAGTTCTCCCGTCATGCTCATTTGGAACTCTTTCTGCATTAGGTCAGAAAACTCTTTGCACAAAGTGCCATTAGTCGATCCAAATATGATATCATCAACATAAACTTGAATAATCAAAATATCATTTTTAATGGATTTCCTAAATAGAGTATCATCAATCTGGCCTCTATTAAATTCATTCTTAAGCAGAAAGTTACTAAGTCTGTCATACCATGCGCTTGGTGCTTGTTTTAAACGATATAAAGACTTTTTAAGTTTAAAAACATGGTCTGGAAAATCAGAGTCTTCAAATCCAGGGGGCTGTTTGACATAGACTTCCTCACTTATATAGCCATTTAAGAATGCACTTTTAACATCCATTTGATACAGCATTATATCATGATTAGTAGCAAATGATAAAAGAATTCTAATTGCTTATAACCTGGCCACTGGAGCAAAAGTCTCAGTGTAGTCTATACCTTCCTATTGACTGTATCCTTGAGCTACAACTTCACCCTTTTCATTGAATTTTTTTCTGAACACCTACTTGGTTCCAATAATGTTTTTGTTTGGTCTGGATACCAGATCCCAAACATCATTCCTTTGGAATTCATTCAGCTCTTCTTGCATTGCAAGTATCCAACCTTGCTCTGCCAAAGCTTCATCAACATTGGTTGGTTTGCATCAGCTTCTGGTTCTGGAAGATCTGTAACAGCTTCTGATTGTGATAAATCAGCTTCTGGTTCTGGTGAATCTGTAACAGCTTCTGATTCTGGTAAATATCCAGATTTCTCTTCTGACTTATCTTGGCTGTTTCTGACTTGATCAGATTTATCTTTTGAAGATTTGTCATGTGTTGCTGACTTGCTTATATCCTTTACCTTTCCAAGTACTTCTGTTTCTTGTGCTTCTGTTCCCTTTGGTTCTGGTGAACCTGCACTATTTTTATCTTGCTTGGATTTGTCAACATCAAGCAGTTTGTCATATTACATAATGCAAATCAAATAATTTAAAATTTAACTCAATACAGCCAAACCATTAATTCTGCTTCTGGTGGTTTCTGCTTGTTTTTGAAACCACTGGAATGCTGTTTCTGCTGAGGTGTTCAATTCGTGTGAATCACCTGGTTCCTCTGACATTTTGAAAACCTGCAGAATACGTATCTAGCTTTGATTTGTTAAGATCAAGCTTCTTGTTATCACAGTAAACATAAATATAAAATAATAATAGTATTTACAGCAAGATGTAACCTCTATGTCAGCAGTTTCAGTTTTACTCTGAAAATCCTCCTGCTTCTGATTTTCAGATTTCGAATCTGTATATTCTGTGATTACATGGTTTGGATTAAGGAATTTGAATTCCCTTCTAGGTTTGTAGTCTTGATGAATCTCACTAGAGTGTTTGAAGAACTCTCTTGATTCTGATTCCACTCTTTCTGCTTTGGCTGATACACCATGTTCCTCTGGTGATTCTTGAACATGTTTTGGTTCTGGTAATTTTGGTGAATCTGGTGATTCTGATAACCTTGATGGTTCTGGTGATTCTGATAATTCCTGTAGTTATACTGATTCTGATAATTAGAGTAATTCTGATGATCATACCTGAACCTTTGATACCTGTTCTGGTTCTGGTTCCAGTATTGATTCTGGTTCTGGTTCTAGTGCTAGTTCTGGTTCCAGTGCTGATTCTGGTTCTGGTTCCAGTTCCTGTACCTCTGATACTGATTCCAGTTCTGGTTCTGGTTCCAGTTCCTGTTCCTCTGATTGGTGTGATATCTTTGATATTTCCTGTTCCTCCTATGTCTGGTTCTGGTTGCGTTGACCAGACCTTCTTCCATCAGACTCATATTGCTTTTGCCTGGTTGTAGCAGGAACATAAACCTTCTTCTGCTTGTGCATTGCCAATATCCATTGTCCAGGCACCATTGTTGGTGTCTCCTTCTGGTTGCTCAGAACATCTGCAACATAGACAATTTGATCTTTTGGTACCCAGAACTGATTGGGTCCAGGTTTGTTAGTCTTAACAGCACTCTGATCTTGTTCAGATATTACCATTGGACAAGATAATTCAGAGTGACCTTTCTTAGCACAAAGAATACATAAAATATCAGAATGAACAGCTTTACTTTCAGTAATCGTTTCTGTAAAACCAAGACCTCTCTTTATAGAGTTATTGTTTCCATAAATCATATATGCATATTTACTTCTTTCCATTCCATTAGAAATAAAGTTTTGAAAGAATTTCTCATGCATATCAGATTCACAAACAGTTTTAGAAGTGGAACAAATATTACTTTTGAGAGTTTGGTTTTCAGACTTGAGTCTGGGAACTTCAGTTTTAAAATCTTTGTTTTCAGTTGCATACTCAGAATTTCGATTCTTTAAAACTTGGACTTCTTTGGTTAGAGTTTTCTTATCTTCCCTAAGAGTTTTCAGTTTTAAAGACATCTTATTGTTTGCATTTAACAAGTCTTTTAAAGTCTCAATTAATTCAGATTTAGAGAGATCAGAGAATACCTCATCGTCTTCATCTTCTGATTCTCTTCCAGAGCCTGAGCTGTATCTAGAACTTGAGTTGGTATGAGCCATCAGAGACAGAATTTCTTCCTCTGATGTGCTTCCAGACTTGCTTGAATGACTGCTTCGTTCATTCTTCCTTCTGCCTTCCTTCCTCAAATCATGCCTTTGTGAGGACTAGAAGCAGACCTGATGTGTGCCATCATTGCTGTTTCTGCCTCTTCTTCATCAGACGATTCTTCTTCTGATTCTGATGCATCCCAGGCAGCCATCAGACCCTTCTTTCTGTATCTGGAACTCTTCTTGTGCTGTTTGCCTTTTTCCAGATTTGGACATTCTGACTTGATATGTCCAGGTTCATTGCATCCATAACAGATGATGTTCTTTTTGTCAGATTCTTCCTTATCTTTGCTGTTATATTTCTTCTTGGAACCTCTCCTCTTCCTGTTTTCCCAGATCTTAACCATATTTTTGGTTAAGTAAGCCATATCATCACAGTCACTGTCACTATCCTATGATTCTGATGCCGCCTTTGCAGCTTTCTTCTGTTTCGACTTCAGAGCCAGATTCTTCTTCTTCTTTGGTTCATCTTCTTCCAGTTCTATTTCATGAGACCTGAGTGAGCTGATCAGGTCTTCAAGTCTTAAGTTATTCAGATCTTTGGCTTGTTGAACTACAGTAACCATTGGTCTCCACTGTTTTGGTAAACTTCTTAGAATCTTCTTGACATGATCTGCTGTTGTGTAGCTTTTCTTCAAGACCTTCAGTCCAGATATTAGAGTTTGGAATCTGCAGAACATTCCATCAATGTTTTCATCATCTTCCATCTTGAACATCTCATACTGTTTGACCAGTATGTTAGCCCTTGCTTCTTGAACCTGCTGGGTTCCTTCATAGGTCAGAACCAGACTGCGGAATATGCTCTTTGCTGTTTCTTTATTAGTGCATCTGTCAAATTCCTTGAATGTGATAGCACTGATCATGATGTTTCTGGACTTATGATGAAGTTTGTGTAATCTGCTCTGATCTGGTTTCATATCATCCATGCCTAGTTTTTTAGTTGGATCTTCTGGATCAGTAGGTGCAGTGTATCCTTTGACTATCATCTTCCATAGTTCAGGATCTTGAGATATGACGAAACTTCTCATTCTGTCCTTCCAATACTCAAACCTTTCTCCATCAAATAGTGGTGGTCTGTTGATGTTGCCTCCCAATTCTTCTATGGATTCTGCCATGTTGAACCCCTTGGACCTTTCCTCAAACACTGTTAAGTGCTCAGCCTTGAGACCGAGCTCTAATGCCAATTGAAGGTGCAAACACGAGAAGGGGGGTTGAATTGTGTTTGACTTAACTTGAATACTTTTCCTGTTTTTATACATTTAAAACAAAACTTGATGTATAATTAAAAATAGAGTTAGCAGTGGATAAAGTAAAAATAAAACTCACAATTTTTATACTGGTTCACCGTTAACGAGGCTACATCCAATCCCTTCACCTTGAAGGATTTCACTAATTCAAACCTTAAATTGCAACCTTTATACTGACCCTCCAAGTCAGTCTTCTCAAACAGTCTAACAATCCTAGACTCTTGAGGAATACAGCTCCTGTCTTCAGCCAATCTGACAATCCCTGATTGTAGAAGAAATCACAACACTATGAATCTAATTGCCAAGTAACCTGATACCTCTACTGACTCCCTCAGATTGTAGACTCTACTTCAACAACTTAGATTTGACACAGTGGAAAGAAAATAACACGAGTACTTGCTTCTTGAAAGCTGGAACTCACAATTGACCTCTCTGAAAATTTGAGTGTTTGCTTTGGAAGTATATGACTCTTTTGTGATTTTTGATGATGAGTATTCTGCCTTGAGCCTCCTTTTATAGATGCAGACTAGGGCCTCTTCCAATGCTTAAATTTGAGCTGAATCTTGCTGGATTCTCTGTAAAAATAACTTGATCAATTGGGCCTCATTTAAATAAAAAAATATATCTTTTTTAAGCTTCAAATTTCTTTCAAAAAATAACTGACCAATCAAAACTTTAGTTGCTTCCCGCCACAGCTCCTGAATTCCACAATACCTCACTTTTATTTTTGTAACAAATCTTTTTAATACTTTGATTAAAATAAATTAAAATCTCCACCGTTAATCCTCCTAATTAAATCTGGACCATTGGATTCTTCTGCGCTAGTCTACATCTGGACCAAACTAATTGATATGCTGTGATCCTTTGATTTCAGCCATCCCTGGACCACACTTCCTAACCCTCTGATCTTCTGATTTCGGCCATCCTGGACTTGCACCTGATATGCTACAATCCTCTGATCTCGGCCATTTCTGGACCACACATCCTGACCCTCTGATTTCGGCCAACACTGGGCCATGGTCTGATCTTCTGATCTCGGCCAACACTGGGCCAAATAATTAATTCTGAACCATTGATCTGGAAATCTTTCCTCTGATCTGGACCAATTCTGGACTTGGTCTGGATTAAACTGAAATTAAATCTGGATAAGTAATATTTTAGTCTGGACATTTTACCTTTGATTTTGGATCAGATCTGGATCAATTCTGGAAATCATTTCTTCTGGTCTGGACTTAGTTTCATACCTTGAACCATGCTATCTTCTTATTTGGGTCAAATCTGGATTGATTGTCTTGTTCTGGACTTATTAACTTATCTTCTGGTTGAGTCTGGAATAGGTCTGGGCTGTTTGAATTTCTCACTGCCAGGCAATCTTCTGGTCAGAATAACTTCTGGAATAAATCTGATATTTGATTCCTCTTGGTCTGGACAAACTCTCCCTCTGGCAGGCTTTCCTCTGGTATGGTCTAGGTCTTCTTCTGACATTGCTTCCTTCTGATCTGGGCAAGCAAAGATATCTTCTGGTGATCCTGGAGTATCCTCTGCAAACTTCATTTTCTAGTTGTATTTAATGTAATAATTCAAGGTACCATCGACCACAGTTGATGTACCATCGACTTCATTTCAAACCACACAAAATAGAAAAGTAAAATAAAAAATTTAGAATGAGAGAAAGAGAGATTGTGAGGGGAACTTTCAATATATATTTGGAATTCTTTAATAGCAGTATTAATGCATTAAATAACTTAACGTATCACTTGATCAAGTGGTTGCAATTTTTGGGTTTAATGCATCTATTAGTCATCAAACCAATGCATCTGTTAAGTTACCAATGGTTACAAACTTTTTCAAGAGTTGTTTTCTTTCACCAATTGGTATAAGTTTGTATATAAATAGAGACATTTTAGGGGCAGAAAGTAGAACGCGATTTTCATGTTAACATGAGTTAAATTTCTGTCAAAAATATTTTTGAGTCATTTCTTCTTTTCTATAGTGCACGAGATTAAATGAAGGAACTTTATTATGTAAACTATCATTAATCTATAGGCTCGATGTGAATGTGCGATTCACTTCAAGGATTCCAAAGTATCATGAAAGGGATTCGTCGATTAATCTGTTTGCATCTAATATACATAGATTGGTGGGGGCAAATCGAACATAAAACTTAGTGTGATACACACGCTTTGGAATTTATTTGTGCAACCTTCATCATCGTCATCAATTTCATCTTTTTGTTCAAGATTTACAGCATAACTCCAAAAAAATATCCAACAAAAAATATCGAAAGGGTAAAGGAAATAGAGTCCTTGAGGAATGAAGATGGAGCTTTAGCCATTCTCACCAACACTAAAGATAACCGGTCTATATTTCCTCCTTTTGGAGTAATGGGTTTCAAGAAGAAGAGAAAGAATAGGATGAGAAAGAAAGGCCTTGAATGGAGAAAAGTTTTTCTCATGGAAGATGGAATCAACGTTGGGTTTACAAATCCTTACTAGAGGTATTAAAAAATATTGGAAAATTGAAGAGTATCCGAACTTACTCACTAGTGGTCTAATGTAATATAATTAAAGTTAGAAATTAGATCACATCACAAGTCACTGTTCCAGGATTTGTGTATTTGATGAATTTCTTTAATTGTTAGAGTCCATTTCCTTAAATTTAATTAGGTACTTTCTAAATTTCATGATATTTTAAAATGCCTATTTGATTTATTTTTGTTTAAAAATATTTTGAATTGTCTTATTTGATATTTGTGCTTTATGGTTCCTATCTAATTGTCGCAGTAGAATTTATTTTTGCACTATTATCTAATCTTTTTATTTCATTTTAGAATATATGGTAAATTCCACTATAATTAACTCACACAATTGTGGGTTTGCAGGTTGCAACATGGGAGACAAGATGTCCAATTTAACAATATCGGTATTTGTTAGTTAAACTTACACTTAAAAATTGCACTATTATCTAATCTTCATCTTAATTATATATTCCAAAAACAATTAGTATCATTTCCAACCGAATTCCCTGCTAGTAATAGCTCCTTTCACCAAATAGAATTTTGCATACATCTAACAAGTGTATCATTGCAAAAGTTAAGTGTCATAATAAACTTTTTAACGGGAATATTCAATGACGTAGAGATTTTGATGTTTATTATTTTTACACACTTGGATTCGATGAAAAAGTCATAGTACTTCTTAACAGGTTGATAGAATAAAATGGTTCCTCTCCCTTATCTCTTTTATAAGACACACGTAAGGATGTGAATTACTTTGTGTACGTAAGCAGAAAAATAAACGTGTCTTTTGTGGACAGAGATATGACCAATTTATAGATAGTGTCATTAAATCTGATACACCCATCAAGTATCAATATCAACAGATGAGATAAATTCCTTTAATATTTAGTAGTTATTATTATAATCTTTATCTTTTTAATTGCTAACTCTTAAATTTCATGTTACTTATAACCTTTATTTTTCTAATTGCTAGCTCTCAATATTTATACGATTAGAAAAGAGGCCCCTCAACGTAGCTATATATCATGTGACTGAAAGAAAATTCTTGAATAATTTTATCCTCTACTTAGGCTAATTGGTAGAGCTCCTTTAACTAACTCATTTAATTTGGATTACAGTATTCACAATCATGTGATTTCCTTGATAAATCTTGTGCCAATACCTTAATGGTGACACGATCACTTTCAGATTATGTTTAGATAACTAGTTTCAATGAATGCATCAAAATAAATTTAGAATAGTTAATAAGCTTGCTTTAATAATTATATTTTTAATATAACTTATGATATGAGTAAATTGAAAAATATTTAATGAATTTTAATGTATAAAATATCGTGGTTGTTATGTGTATACAATACATTTGTCTAATAAAATGTGTATACGATACATATTTATGTAAAAGTTTGTGATCCTCCAAGTTTTAATCTTCAACGACGCGTCTTTCAAGTAAAAGTTCATGATATTTTAAGTTGAAAATTTTTATGTGTTTATTTACAAAACAAATTAGTTAGTTGATTAGGTAAAAAAAATGCAAAATTGTACATTTAATAGTTTAAATATGGTTTTAATCTATGTGGTAATACCAATTTTTGCCTTTAGTCCCTTTCAAAATAGTTTTTCTTTTTTAGTTTTGATCTTGGTCCTTGATGTTTAAGTTTAGTCTTTGTAAAATTTATTGATTTTGAAATTGGTTCATGTAACTTCATTTTAGTCCTTATTTTAAGAAAAAAAATTAAATATTTTACATATTAGAGAAACCAATTCCAATATAAATAAATTTGGTAGTGACTAAAACCCATAATAAGGACCAAAAGCAAAAAAAATGGTATATCTGTAGTGACTAAAATCAACAAATAATTTACAAATTGTTGTAACAAAAAATTGTATATTTGCAGAGACTAAAAATATATTTTAATATTTTAATTAAGTGTAAATTTGTAGAAAAAAAATCAGAAAATGTGAAAAATTAGGGTCCTCTATATATTATATATTGAAAAATATTTCTCACCAAACCAAATTACAAATGACACTCTCTCCTTAAAGTACTTATCAATTATATTTATTGGTTACCTCCTATTTTATAATGGGGAATAACATTTATTGTTGTGATATTTCTTCAATTTTTTATAAATAATAAAATAACCCTTTATAATATTTTATTTTATTTTATGTTTAACATATGTATTTGGTTCACAAAATAGTTCCCATTCATTTATCTCTCCATGATTAATTATATATATTTCTTTTTAAAAGAAATGGGGAGGTGAAATATTATTATTAAGTTGTGATATTATTAATCATTTTTACAAATGTCACTTTTGGGTTTATGGGTTTGAGATTATAAAGTTAGACTTTAGCCCTTAAGTCAAAACAGAAGAAAGCTGCAAAGGTTGTATCAGAATCAGAGGATAGTGATAGTGAAGATGATGATCTTGCTTACATAACCAAGCAAACTGCAAAGATGTGGCAAAATAGAAAGAAGAAAGCTCCAAGAAAAATGGCAAATACTCTAACAGAGGAAAAGAAGAAGCTGACAAGAAGATCATTATCTGCTATGGATGCAATGAACCTGGGCACATCAAATTAGAATGCACAAATATGGAGAAAGGAAAACACCAGAAGAAAGACTCCAAACCCAAGAAGAAAAATCTGATGGCAACATGGGATGATTATGATGAATCTTCTGATGAGGAAGAAGCCGAATTAGCAATGATGGCCCACATCAATTCTGCCTCTGGATCCAACATAAAATCTGACTCTGGAAGTGAATTAGAAGAAGCATAATTGGCTCTGATAGCTCATATTCATTCTGCCTCTGGATTCGACCCAGATGCTGACTTTGGAAAAGAATCAGATGATGAAGAGACAAAAACAGCTATGATGGCTCACATCAAGTTTGCCTCTGGACTCCATAAAGGTACTAGCTCTGGAAGAAAAGCAGAAGGTAAGAAGAATGGACAAATCATTCATTCAGGAAAGTCTGGAAGCACATAAGAGGAAGCAGTATTGGCTCTGATACCAACTCAAGTTCTGGATCCAGCACAGACTCTGGAACTGATTCAGAAGATGAAGACAAAGAGGTATTCTCTGATCTTACTAGATCTGAATTAATTACTGCTCTTAAAGACTTTCTAAATGCCAACAACAAGATGTCTTTAAAACTGAAAACTCTTAGGGAAGAAAAGAAAATTCTAACCAAAGAAGTTCAAATTTTAAAGAATCAGAATGTTGAGTTTGCAACTGAAAACACTAATTTTAAAACTAAAGTTGCCAGACTCAATTATGAAAATCTAACTCTCAAAAGTAATATTTGCTCTACTTCCAATACTGTTTGGGAATTTGATATGCATGAACAAGCTTTTCAAAACTTTATTGCAAATGGTATGGAAAGAAGTAAGTATGCTTCCATGATGTATGGAATCAGTAACAATGGCAAGAGAGGAATAGGTTGTATTGAATCTGTTGCTGAAATTAAATCTGATCATTCTAATGCTCCGTGTATTATTTGTGCTAAAAAGGGTCACTCTAAATTGTCTTCCCTATGATAAAATCTGGGAAAGACAAGAGACCTGTTAAGTCTAACAAACCTGGACCCAACCAGTTTTGGGTACTAAAGAACAAAATTTTTTATGTTGCAGATATTCTGAGCAACCAAAGGAAACACCAATCATGGTGCCTGGTCAATGGATGTTGGCAATGCACAAACAGAAAAAGGTGTATGTTCCAGTTTCCACCAGACAGAAGCAAAATGAGTTTGATGGAAGAAGGTCTGGTTAGTACAATTCACACCAGAATCAAAACCAGAACCAGAACCAAAACCAGTATCAGAATCAGAATCAGAGGTTCAGCCACTAACAGTAGAATCACACACACTATTACCAGAAGAAGCAGAATTACCAGAATCACCATAAGTTCCAGAATCACTAGAGGAACCTGATATATCAGCAGAAAGAGAAGAATCAGAATCAGGAGAGTTCTTCAAACACTCCAGTGAAATTCATCAAGACTACAAACCTGGAAGGGAATTCAAATCTCTTCATCCAAACCATCTAATCACAGAACATACAGATTCGAAATTTGAAAATCAGAAGCAAGAGGATTTTCAGAGTAAAACTAAAACTGTTGACATAGAGGTTACATCTTGCTGTAAATACTATTATTATTTGATATTTATGTTTACTGTGATAACAAGAAGCTTGATGTTAAAGATCAAAGCTAGATAAGTATTTTGCAGTTTCTCAAAGATTTAAAGGAACCAAGTGATTCACACGAATTGAACACTTCAGCAGAAACAACATTCCAGTGGTTTCAAAAACAAGCAAAAACCACCAAAAGCAGAATTAATGGTTTGGCTGTATTGAGTTCATTTTTAAAAAATATTTGATTTGTATTATGTTATATGACAAATAGCTTGACATGAAAAGTCAAAGCAAGAGGAAGTTGATGCAGGTTTACTAGAATCAGAAGCTGATGCTAATTTACCAGAACCAGAAGCTGATACAGATCTACCAGAATCAGAAGCTACAAGCAAGAATATGACAAATCTTCAGAGGATAAATCTAAAGAAGGATGGTTCTTGCAATGCAAGAAGAGCTGAATGAGTTTGAAAGGAATGATGTTTGGGATCTGGTGTCCAAACCATACAAAATATCATTGGAACCAAGTGGGTGTTCAGGAACAAACTCAATGAAAAAGGTGAAGTAGTCAGGAATAAAGCTAGGCTTGTGGCACAAGGATACAATTAGCAAGAAGGCATTGATTACATTGAGACTTCTGCTCTAGTGGCCAGGTTAGAAGCAATTCGTATCCTACTCTCTTTTGCTGCAAATCATGATATTACTTTGTATCAAACGGATGTCAAAAGTGCTTTCTTAAATGGTTATATAAGTGAGGAAGTCTATGTCAAACTGCCCCCAGGTTTTGAATGTTCTGATTTTCCAAACCACGTTTTTAAACTTAAAAAATCTTTATATGGTTTGAAACAAGCACCTAGGGCATGGTATTACAGACTTAGCAATTTCTTACTTAAAAAAATCAGTTTGATAGAGGCCAAATAGAAAACACTTTGTTTAGAAAATCCATTAAAGATGATATTCTTATCATTCAAGTTTATGTTGATGATATTATCTTTGGATCCACTAATGGCACTCTTTGCCAAGAGTTTTCTGATTTGATGCAGCAAGAGTTTAAGATGAGCATGATGGGAGAACTTAAGTTCTTCCTAGGAATTCATATTCAGCAAGGCAAAACAGGTATACTCATTCACCAATCTAAGTACACTAAAGAACTTCTCAAAAAGTTCAAGATGAGTGACTGCAAACCTATGGCCAAAAAAGGATGATAAAATAGTCCAAACTTGATCCAAACGTAATCAGAGGATAAATTAATGGATCCAGAACAAGAGATTTAATCCAGATTTGACCCAGACCAGAAGATAGCATGGCTCAGGGTATGAAACTAAGTCCAGAAGAAATGATGTTCAGATTTGATCCAGACTTGATCTAAATCAGAAGGTAAACTGAAATATTATTTGTCCAGATTCAATTTCAGTTCAATCAAGACCCAGTTCAGAATTGGTCCAGATCAGAGGGAAAATGTTCAGATCAATGGTCAAGATTTGAGTATATGGCCCAGTGTTGGGCGAGATCAGAAGATCAGACCATGACCCAGTGTTGGCCGAAATCAGAAAAGTCAAAACGTGTGGTCCAGCATTGGCCGAGATCAGAGGATCATAGCAGATCAGTTTGCAAGTCCAGGTTGGCCGAGATCAGAAAGTGTGGTCTAGGGCTGGTCGAAATCAGAGGATCACAGCAGATCACTTAGTATGGTCTAGATGTGGACTAGCGCAGAAGATTAAACGGTCCATAATTAATCATGATGATAATCGGTGGAGATTTAATTAAATTTGATCAAAGTATTAAAAGGATTTGTTACAAAAATAAAGTGAAGTCGTATGGGAGTTCAGAAGCTATTGGCGGGAAGAAAGATTTGTTCCAGAATTAATTAAAGACAGGATTGGCCCAAGTTATTTATGAAAGCAAATCTGGAGCTAAAAAGATATGTTTTTTTTATTTATAAGAATCCCGATTGGTCAGAGTATTTTTGCAAGAGAATCCAGCAAGATACAGCTCGAATTTAAGCTTGGAAAAGACCCTAATCTGCATCTATAAAAGGAGGCTCAAGGCAGAATACTTAGCCTCGAAAATCACAAAAGAGTCATACACTTCCAAAAGCAACCACTCGAGTTTTCAATGAGGTTAATTGTGAGTTCCAGCTTTCCAGAAGCAAGCACTCGTGTTATTTTTTTCCCTTGTGTTAGATCTAAGTTGTTGAAGTAGAGTCTACAATTTGAGGGAGTCAGAAGGGGTAGCAGATTACTCGGCAATTAGATTCAAGGCATTGTAATTCCTTCTACAATTTGGGGTTGTCAGATTGGTAGGAGAAGACTTGACTTAGGAAGTCAAGGTGCTGTATTCCTCAAGAGTCTAGGATTGTTAGACTGTTTGAGAAGACTGACTTGGAGGGTCAGTGGAACTGTTGTAATTCAAGGTTTTGAATTAGTGAAATCCTTCAAGGTGAAGGGACTAGACGTAGCCTCGTTAACGGTGAACCAGTATAAAATTATGTGTTTTTATTTTTACTTTTTATCCGCTGCTGACTCTGTTTTATTCATACATCAAGTTTTGTTTTAAAACTGCAAAAACAGAAAAAGTATTCAAGTTAGTCAAACAAAATTCAACCCTCTTCTCGTGTTTGCACTTTCAATTGGCATCAGAGCTCGTTCTCAAGGCTGAGCACTTAACAGTGTTTGAGGAAAGGTCCAAGGGGTTCAACATGGCAGAATCCAAAGATGATTTGGGAGGCAACATCAACAGACCACCTCTGTTTGATGGAGAAAGGTTTGAATATTGGAAGGACGGAATGAGAAGTTTCTTCATATCTCAAGATCCTGAATTATGGAAGATGGTAGTCAAAGGATACACTGCACCTACTGTTCTAGGATGTAAGACCCTTAAATTTAAAAATAAAATTATGGATTTAATATAAAGTGTATTTTGGGGAATATTTGTAAAATATTTAATATAAGTATATTTTGTGTAAATATATATATATATAAATATTTAATTTGGAGGTTGAATTAAAATTATTGGATGCAGGATAAATTAATTTAATTACGAGTAATTAAATTATCAGGAAGTTAATTAAGAGGTTATTTGTTAATTACAACGAGAGTGGTTAAGTACTTGATGGTCAAGTAATATCATAATATTAATGTGGGGTGAGGTGGCACATATATGCCTATATATATGAGTGAGAGGCAAGGAAAGAAGGCAGAAAACATTTTCCCTCCTTCCTTACTGCATGCGACGATACCCTTCTTCCTCTCCCCATTCTGTTTTCTTGTGTTGGTGGTAAGAAGAGTTGCTCAAAAGTCAAATTACTTGGAAATCGAAGCGCCGAACCAGCAAGTGTCCAGAACAAAAGTTGTTCCTCTCATCGTTACGGAGCTAGGGAACTAACTTTTGTAGCGGCGAACGCGAACGGAAATTTCTCCAACTTTTGTCGCGATAAAGTGAACGAGAGCAGAAAACGTAACAGACGTAAGGGGAACCTTCCACTTTCTAGATTGCATTTTAGGGCTGCAAATGCATGGTTCATGTGTGATTATATTTGAGTTTCTGGTTTGAGAAACGAAACTGTTGTGCATGTTGTTATAAAATGCGAAGAATGCATTCTGTTGATGTTTTGATGATATATGATGTTTGCTGCTTTGGCTGATACAACATTGCTGTTTTGGTTGTGTGGGAATACTAGAAAATGCTTTGCATGTTGTTTTGGGAATGATCAAAATGCAAACGTTTGAAAATGGTTTTTCTGTTTTGTGGTTGACTTTCTGTTTTGGTGGATAAAGCAAAACTGTGAGGTTATTCTGGTGTTGGTGATTTCTGTTTGCTGCTATGTTGATAACAATATGGTGTTGATGATGATTTTCAAAATATAAAGGATTTTAAAATGAGTGGAGGTGTTCTGGAAAATCTGTTGTGGTTGTGTTGATGAATAATGTTTCTGAGTTTTGTTTTTTTTTAAAGAATGGTGATCATGTTTTTCTTCTGCTGAGTTATTAAAATTATGGGTTGATAGTGGTTTGAAAAGAAAATGATTTCAAATGGTAGAGGTGTTTTCTGGAAAATCTGTTACTGAAGAAAAATGTACTGAGTTTGTGGTTTCAAAGTAATGGTGATTATGTTTTGTTGTGTGTTGGGTTTCAAATAAAAGAGTTTGAAAAGGTGTTGAAGTTTTCTGGAAAATATCACTGAATTCGAAGGTGTATTCGAATACAGCATTGGTGTATTCGAATACATGCCTGCAAAGCTTCTGTTTTATTCAAATTTTTGAACTTGTATTCGAATACGAGCCTCTGTAATCGAATCCAAATAAGGGATTTTTGCTTCTGACTTAGCCTCTGTATTCGGCTACGACCTTGTCGTATTCGAATACATGATTGCAGTTTTTGCCACTGACTTCGCATCTGTATTCGGCTACTACAGCCTCGTATTCAAATACAGAATGCTAATTTTTCACTGTTTTTGCCTCTGTATTCGAATACCAGGGAGCTGTATTCGAATACAGATTGTTTTTTTTTCAAAAATTTCAGTTTTAAACATTGGTTTATGAACTTTAAGAGTTGAGGAAATATTTGGGAAGGTTTGTGATGAATTAAAATGGAGTTTTGAGAAGGTTTGAGGTGGTGATGATGAGGTTCTTGAATTTTTGTTGATGTGGTGTTAAATGTTGATTTTTCAATGTTTTTAGCTCCTGTATTCGAATACAAGTAAGCTGTATTCGAATACAGATTGGTTTTTTTCTAGAAATTTCAGTTTTAAACATTGGTTTATGAACTTAAAGTGTTGGGAAAATATTGGGAAGGTTTGTGATGAATTAAAATGGAATTTTTGAGATGAATTGAGGTGGTGATGATGAGGTTCTTGAAGTGGTGAAAAATGAAATTGTTGGGATACTTTGAGATGGTTCGAAGAGGTGATGGAGTGGCTGGACTTTCAGCTGGTAATTGCATTCGGTTTTCAGTGAAGAGAAAACATTGCATGTCCATGCATTGCATAGTCAGGTGGTGACCGCGATGGGCCACAGAATTGATGCGTGACCGTGATGGGTCGCGAAGTTAAGTAGTAACCATGGGTTATAGAATAGTTCCGCGTGTATTAGGCGGTCTATTCTATCCGGGGTTAGAGTAGTTTTGCGTGTACTAGACGGTCTATTCTACTCGGGCTACGGAGTGGTTCCGCGTGTATTAGACGGTCCATTCCATCCGTGCGAGGATTTAACTTCTTTGTATTTGGCCTATGAGAGGCTAATACACTATAGTAACCGTGAAGGGTTGTAGAATAGTTCCGCATTTATTAGACGTTCTATTCTATCCGGGTTTAGAGTAGTTCCTTGTGTATTAGACGGTCTATTCTATCCGGGCTACGGAATGGTTCCGCGTGTATTAGACGGTCCATTCCATTTGTGAAATCGTGCTGGTCCGTGAGAGACTGCACGTGTGCTGGTCTGTGAGCAACTGCACCTTGGTAATTCCAAGAAGTTGTGTACATTGGCATATACATATTGCATGGGGTGGGTGATTATGAGTAAAATTTAAATCTGAGATGATGAGTGGGAATCGATGTGTGTAAGTACCTTATGAGATCTTTTTTTTCTAATGAATTGTTGTGATTGTTGAATTGATATTTGTACTTACAACATGATTTTATATTAATTTGGTTGCTGTTTTGCAAAGGTATAAATGTCATATAATTTCAAAATGAGCATCCTTATTTATCATCATTGTTATATAACATGCCATGAATATGCTTGTTATTATTGACATAAATGCTATGTAGTATTTGTTTATTTCGGTCGGTGACCCTTTACTATTATTGTGGAAAATTGGGCTTTGCCCTCAGATGATACCCGAACCCGTCCCACCGACGGTTACACTAACGACGGAGACGTCGTTAGCTTTCCTTGAACTTCACATAAGGAGTATTCGTGGACAACGCAGAGGGACTGACAGCTGGGGTGAAGACGAGACTTGTAGAGGAGGCAGTGGAAATCACTTGCTACTATAGCTTTAGTGCATGATCAGTTTAGACTTGTTGTATAGGGTCTTGAGCTCAATGGATGTAAATATTTATTTTGGGATAATTGTATATTTTTCCGCACTCTAATAAATATTTTGGTGGGTCCAGCATACAATTTTTGATGTATCTTTATTTTAGTATATTTTGAAAATCAATTTCCCAAAACTAATTTACTCGGTTAAAGTTATGATGTAATTATTTATGTTCGTCATTTGATTCACAACGTATTAATTTATGAAATAATTTAATTTTATTTTCTTTTAATTCTTTTGAAATAATTTGAAAATCCTTTTACTTATTGATTTTGGTTGAAAAAAAAATACACTCGCGCTGTTTAAAAACTCGGGGTGTTACAGTTTGGTATCAGAGCATTTGGTTAATGTTTTGGGTTATAGCTCTGGATAGATTATTGGTTTTGAGTCGTATCTGATAATGGATAGAAGCAAGTAGTTAGAGTGTCAAGTCTTGTATAAGTTGTGGTGTGCTGAAGTGATGATGGTTTTGTAGGAAACAATGCCTCCAAGGAGAGACGACACTGCAAGAGCTAACGTTAGCCGAGAGGATAGAATGGCTGAAGCGATGAATAACATGGTTGCGTCTGTTGCTGCACAGACGGTTGCGAAGACTCAACGTGATCTAGAGAAAAGAGAAACAGAGATTCGTGCTGCTGAATCAAGAGGACTAGAGGATTTTTGTCGTCATAATCCTCCAAAGTTCAACGGTGATGAGGGTCCCGAAAGAGCGGACCAATCGATTTAGGAGATGGAGAAAATCTTTGAAACGATTAATTGTCAAGCAGCGGTAAGGGTCAACTATGCTACATATCTGCTGCTAGGAGATGCAGAGTATTGGTGGAGGAGTACAAGGCTACTAATGGGATCAGCTCATGAGGAGGTGAATTGGGAGTCGTTCAAAAAGAAGTTTTTGGACAAATACTTTCCGATGAGCACTAGAACTAAGTTGGGTGATGATTTTCTGAAATTACACCAAGGAAATATGACGGTGGGTGAATATGCAACTAAGTTTGAATCTTTGTCGACGCATTTCAGATTTTTGCGTGAAGAAGTGGATGAACAGTTTACGTGTCATCGTTTCCAAGGTAGGCTGAAGTATGAAATTCAAGACTCGGTCTTACCATTGGGAATTCAACGTTTCCAAGTTTTAGTGGAGAAATGCAGAGAAGTTGAGGATATGAAGAACCAGAGGGCCAACCGAGGAGGTAACTTTAATTCAGGAGGGCCGAGCCGGATGAATTATCAGAATAATAAAGGGAAAAAAGTTGCTAAGCCATATAACCGGCCACAGAACAACAATGGAGGCCAGAATCGGTCGAGAAACCAAAATTTTGGAAGACAATTAGGACAAGGGGTTCGATGTTTCCGATGTGGAAAAGAGGGACATTATGCTACTGCTTGAAACACTATGAGTCCTTCATGCTACAATTGCCAGAAGCCAGGACATCTTGCTAGGGATTGCAAGGCTCCAAAGGTGGAACCAACTGTGAATGCGACTAGGGATACTCGTCCTACTGCTAGAGGCTGCGTCTATCACATGGGTGCTGAAGCTGGGAGTCAAGCTCATAATTTAATCCAGCGAGATTGTGAGATTGCAGGTAACACACGAACTGCACTTTTTGATTCGGGGGCAACCCATTCTTTCATTGCTATGGACTGTGTGAATCGTTTGAAGCTATCTATGTCTACTTTGCCTTTTGATTTGGTTGTTTCCACAGCTACTAAGACTTTGACCGTAAATTCTGCATGTTTACGTTGTCCTGTAACGATTCAAGATAGAGATTTCTTGGTTAATTTAATCTGTCTACCCCTACAATCACTCGAGATCATTCTCGACATGGATTGGATGTCGTATAATTACGTAGTCTTGGATTGTGCCAATTTATTTAAAGGATGAAGAAGAACATGGAGAGCACCTACGCCAAGTTCTTAAAGTCTTACGCGAGAAGCAATTGTGCCAATTTTTCGAAGTGCGAGTTTTGGCTAGAGAAAATGAACTTCTTGGGACATGTGATAACAAAAGAAGGAATCGCTGTGGATCTGGCAAAGATTGAGACAATTCTTGCATGGAAACAGCCTCAGACTATCACAGACATACGTAGTTTTGTCGGACTGGCAGGATACTACAAGAGATTTATTGAAGGATTTGCTAAGATTGTAGCTCCTTTGAACCATCTCACCAGATAGAATAAGCCATTTCCATGGACGGAGAAGTGTGAGGAAAGTTTTCAGTTGCTTAAGGAAAAGTTGACAACCTCACCAGTATTGGTCTTGCCACAACCAGAGGAACCCTATGAAGTTTATTGTGATGCATCTCACCAAGTTTTGGGATGTGTTTTGATGCAACACAAGAAAGTTGTAGCCTAAGCCTCAAGGCAGTTTAAAACGCACGAACGAAACTATCCTACTCATGATTTAGAGCTTGCTACAGTAGTTTTTGCATTAAAGGTCTAGAGGCACTACTTATATGGATGCACGTTCACGGTATTCAGTGACCATAAAAGTTTGAAGTATCTGTTCGATCAGAAAGAATTGAACATGCGACAGAGGAGATGGATGGAGACTCTCAAGGATTTTGATTTTTCATTGCAGTACCACCCTAGGAAAGCCAATGTGGTGGCCGATGCATTGAGTAGGAAAAGTGTGACAGTACCTTCAATGATAATGGCCAGACAACAAGAGTTGTGGGAAGCATTTAGAGATCTACACTTGGACGTAGAGTTTGCACTAGGAATTTTAAAGTGTGGAATGATAAACTACTTGAGGAGATTGCGAACTTGCAAGATGACGCATTAATCCAAGAAAAGAGAAACCTAATAGTGCAAGGAAAGACAACTGAGTTCAGGATCAGACCCGATAATATTCTGAGATGTAATGGAAGAATTTGTGTATCGGCAGTTGCAAATATGAAAAGAACGATTTTGGAAGAGGCTCATAAGAGCAAATTGAGTATTCATCCTGGAGCGACCAAGATGTACCAGGACTTAAGACAGAATTACTGGTGGCCAAGAATGAAGAGGGATGTAGCGGAATATGTATCGGCTTGTTTAACTTGTTAGAAAGCGAAAGTGGAACATCAGCGACCTGCTGGAATGTTGCAACCTGTGGATATACCGGAATGGAAGTGGGATAGCATTTCCATGGATTTTATAACCGGATTGCCCAAGACAAGGAAAAAGAATGATTCGATATGGGTAATAGTGGATCGATTAAAACAATCCGCACATTTCTTGCCGGTAAAGACCACTTATAAAGTAGATAAGCTGACGAAGATCTACATTGCCGAGATTGTGAGATTACACAAACTTCCATCGAGTATTGTATCGGACCGTGATCCAAAGTTCACATCTCACTTTTTGGGAGCTTTGCATGAAGCGTTGGGCACGAAACTGAAATTGAGTTCAGCTTACCATCCGCAAACAGATAGACAAACTGAGAGAAAAAATCAGTCCTTGGAAGATCTACTGAGAGCATGTCTATTGGATGATAGAGGAAACTGGGATGAGGTGTTGCCATTTATTGAGTTTACGTACAACAATAGTTTTCACGCAAGTATTGGAATGGCACCTTATGAGGCTTTGTATGGACGCAAGTGTCAGACGCCTTTATGCTGGTATAAGGACGGAGAAAGTATGATTGTTGGACCTGAGATGGTGCAACAGACTACAAAGAAGGTCAAGAGGATACAAGAGAACATGAAGATTTCACAGGATCGTCAGAAGAGTTATGCAGACAAGCGTTGCAGACCTTTAGAATTTGAACAGGGTGATCATGTATTTCTAAGGATCACGCCTACAACTAGAGTTGGCAGAGCTATCAAATCAAGAAAGTTGACTCCAAAATTTATTGGACCATACCAGATTACTGCACGAATTGGACCAGTGGCTTATCGAATTGCTTTACCTCCAATACTGTCCAATATTCACGACGTATTTCACGTGTCGCAGTTAAGGAAATACATTTCGGATCTATCACACGTGATCGAACCAAACACAATTCAACTGAAGGATAACCTGTCATTTGAAGTATTCCCTGTAAGAATTGAAGACAGGAAGATTAAACAGTTGAGGAACAAGGAAGTCCCACTAGTCAAAGTGATTTGGAATCCGACTACTAGAGACGCGACTTGGGAACTAGAGAGTAAGGTGAGGGAACAACATCCTCAGTTGTTTATTGACATGTAGTTTCGAGGACGAAACTAATTTAAGGGGGTAGTAATGTAATACCCTTAAATTTAAAATTAAAATTATGGATTTAATATTAAGTGTATTTTGGGGAATATTTGTTAAATATTTAATATATGTATATTTTGTGTAAATATATATATATATATATATATAAATATTTAATTTGGAGGTTGAATTAAAATTATTGGATGAAGGATAAATTAATTTAATTACGAGTAATTAAATTATCGGGCAGTTAATTAAGAGGTTTTCTATTAATTACGACGAGAATGGTTAAGTACTTGATGGTCAAGTAATAGTATAATATTAATGTGGGGTGAAGTGGCACATATATGCCTATATATATGAGTGAGAGGCAAGGAAAGAAGGCAGAAAACATTTTCCCTCTTTCCTTACTGCATGCGACAGTACCCTTCTTCCTCTTCCCATTCTGTTTTCTTGTGTTGGTGGAAAGAAGAGTTGCTCAAAAGTCAAATTACTTGGAAATCCAAGCGCCGAACCAGCAAGTGTCCAGAACAAAAGTTGTTCCTCTCATCGTTACGGAGCTAGGGAACTAACTTTTGTAGCGGCGAACGGGAATTTCGCTGACTTTTGTCGCAATAAAGTGAACGAGAGCAGAAAACGTAGCAGAGGTGAATAAAGTGAATAAGGGGCCACCTTCCACTTTCTAGATTGATTTTAGGGCTGCAAAGGCATGGTTGATGTGTGATTATATTTGAGTTTCTGCTTTGAAAAACGAAACTGTTGTGCATGTTGTTATAAAATGCGAAAAATGCATTCTGTTGATGTTTTGATGATCTGTGATGTTTGTTGCTTTGGCTGATACAACATTGTTGTTTTGGTTGTGTGGGAATACTGGAAAATGCTTTGCATGTTGTTTTGGGAATGATCAAAATGCAAACGTTTCAAAATGGTTTTTCTGTTTTGTGGTTGACTTTCTGTTTTGATGGATAAAGCAAAACTGTGAGGTTATTCTAGTGTTGGTGATTTCTGTTTGCTGCTATGTTGATAACAATCTGGTGTTGATGATGATTTTCAAAATATAAAGGATTTTAAAATGAGTGGAGGTGTTCTGGAAAATCTGTTGTGGTTGTGTTGATGAAAAATGTTTCTGAGTTTTGTGTTTTTTTTAAAAGAATGGTTATCATGTTTTTCTTCTGCTGAGTTATTAAAATTCTGGGATGATAGTGGTTTCAAAAGAAAATGATTTAAAATGGTAGAGGTGTTTTCTAGAAAATCTGTTACTGAAGAAAAATGTACTGAGTTTGTGGTTTAAAAGAAATGGTGAATATGTTTTGTTGTGTGTTGGGTTTCAAAGAAAAAAGTTTGAAAAGGTGTTGAAGTTTTCTAGAAAATATCACTAAATTCAAAGGTGTATTCGAATACGGCATTGGTGTATTCGAATACATGCTTGCAAAGCTTTTGTTTTATTCAAATTTTTGAACTTGTATTCGAATATAGATAAGAGATTTTTGCTTTTGACTTAGCCTCTGTATTCGGCTACGACCCTGTCGTATTCGAATACAGGACTGCAATTTTTGCCACTGACTTCGCATCTGTATTCGGCTACGACAGCCTTGTATTATAATACAGAATGCTGATTTTTCACTGTTTTTGCCTCTATATTCGAATACAAGGGAGTTGTATTCGAATACATATTGTTTTTTTTTTTAATTTCAGTTTTAAACATTGGTTTATGAACTTTAAGAGTTGGGAAAATATTTGGGAAGGTTTGTGATGAATTAAAATGGAGTTTTGAGAAGGTTTGAGGTGGTGATGATGAGGTTCTTGAATTTTGGTTGATGTGGTGCTAAATGCTGATTTTTCACTGTTTTTAGCTCTTGTATTCGAATACAAGGAAGCTGTATTCGAATACAAATTGGTTTATTTCCAGAAATTTCAGATTTAAACATTGGTTTATGAACTTAAGGTGTTGGGAACATATTGGGAAGGTTTTTGATGAATTAAAATGGAATTTTTTAGATGAATTGAGGTGGTGATGATGAGGTTCTTGAATTCTTTGTTCAAGTGGTGAAAAATGAAATTGTTGGGATAGTTTGAGATGGTTCGAAGAGGTGATGGAGTGGCTGGACTTTCAGCTGGTAATTGCATTCGGTTTTCAGTGAAGAGAAAACATTGCATGTCCATGCATTGCATAGTCAGGTGGTGACCGCGATGGGCCACAGAATTGATGCGTGACCGTGATGGGTCGCGAAGTTAAGTAGTAACCATGGGTTATAGAATAGTTCCACGTGTATTAGGCGGTCTATTCTATCCGGGGTTAGAGTAGTTTTGCGTGTACTAGACGGTATATTCTACTCGGGCTACGGAGTGGTTCCGCGTGTATTAGACGGTCCATTCTATCCGTGCGAGGATTTAACTTCTGTGTATTTGGCCTGTGAGAGGCTAATACACTGTGGTAACCGTGAAGGGTTGTAGAATAGTTCCGCGTGTATTAGACGGTCTATTCTATCCGGGTTTAGAGTAGTTTCGCGTGTATTAAAAGGTCTATTCTATCCGGGCTACGGAATGGTTCCGCGTGTATTAGACGGTCCATTCCATTTGTGAAATCGTGCTGGTCCGTGAGAGACTGCACGTGTGCTGGTCTGTGAGTGACTGCACCTTGGTAATTCCTAGAAGTTGTGTACATTGGCATATACATATTGCATGGGGTGGGTGACTGTGAGTCACATTTAAATCTGAGATGATGAGTGGGAATCGATGTGTGTAAGTACGTTATGAGATCTGAATTTCTAATGAATTGTTGTGATTGTTGAATTGATATTTGTACTTACAACATGATTTTATATTAATTTTGTTGCTGTTTTGCAAAGGTATAAATGTCATATAATTTCAAAATGAGCATCCTTATTTATCATCATTGTTATATAACATGCCATGAATATGCTTGTTATTATTGACATAAATGCTATGTAGTATTTGTTTATTTCGGTCGGTGACCCTTTACTATTATTGTGGAAAATTGGGCTTTGCCCTCAGATGATACCCGAACCCGTCCCACCGACGGTTACACTAACGACGGAGACGTTGTTAGTTTTCCTTGAACTTCACATAAGGAGTATTCGTGGACAACGCAGAAGGATT
The DNA here is from genome assembly GCA_037974295.1 of Cicer cuneatum. Taxonomy (NCBI): domain Eukaryota; kingdom Viridiplantae; phylum Streptophyta; class Magnoliopsida; order Fabales; family Fabaceae; genus Cicer; species Cicer cuneatum. The sequence goes on from JBBPBO010001986.1 coordinate 48,489,691, forward strand.
GACAGCTGGGGTGAAGACGAGACTTGTAGAGGAGGCGGTGGAAATCACTTGCTACTATAACTTTTGTGCATGATCAGTTTAGACTTGTTGTATAGGGTTTTGAGCTCAATGGATGTAAATATTTATTTTGGGATAATTGTATTTTTTTCCGCACTCTGATAAATATTTTGGTGGGTCCAGGATACAATTTTTGATGTATCTTTATTTTAGTATATTTTGAAAATCAATTTCCTAAAACTAATTTACTCGGTTAAAGTTATGATGTAATTATTTAATTACGTTCGTCATTTAAATCACGACGTATTAATTTATGAAATAATTTAATTTAATTTTCTTTTAATTCTTTTGAATTAATTTGAAAATCCTTTTACTTATTGATTTTGGTAAAAAAAAAATACACTCGCGCTGTTTAAAAACTTGGGGTGTTACACAGGAGATCCTACTAAAGAACTAAACATGGAAGATATGAAACCAGACCAGAGCACATTATAGAAACTTCATCACAAGTCCAGAAATATCATGATCAGTGCCATCACATTCAAGGAATTTGACAGATGCACAGATAAAGAAACTAGAAGTAGATGAACCAAAGAAGAAGAAGAATTTGGCCCTGAAGTCGAAACAGAAGAAAGCTGCCAGGGCAACATAAGAATCAGAGGATAGCGACAGTGACTGTGATGATATGGCTTACTTAACCAAACAGATGGTTAAGATCTAGGAAAATAGAAAGAGGAGAGGCTCTAGGAGGAAACATAACAGCAAAGGAAAGGAAGAATCTGACAAGAAGAGCATCATCTGTTATGGATACAGTGAACTTGGACATATCAAGTCAGAATGTCCAAATCTGGAAAAAGGAAAACAACACAAGAAGAGTTCCAGATTCAAAATGAAGGGTCTGATGGCAGCCTGGGTTATATCAGAATCAGAAGAAGAATCGTCTGATGAAGAAGAGGCAGAAACAACAATGATGGCACACATCAGGTCTGCCTCTAGACTTCGAAGGAAAACAGGCAGAAGGAAGAATGATCAAAGCAATCATTCAAGCAAGTCTGGAAGCACATCAGAGGAAGAAATTCTGGCTCTGATGACTCATACCAACTCAAGTTCTGGATACAGCTCAGGCTCTGGAACAGATTCAGAAGATGAAGACAATGAGGTATTTTCTGATCTCTCTAAATCTGAATTAATTGAGGCTGTAAAAGACTTTCTAAATGCAAACACTAAGATATCTTTAAAACTGAAAACTCTTAGGGAAGATAAGAAAAATCTGACCAAAGAAATCCAAGTTTTAAAGAATCAAAATTTTGAGTATGCAACTGAAAACAAGGATTTTAAAACTGAAGTTGCAAGACTCAAATCTGAAAACCAAACTCTCAAAAGTAATATTTGTTCCACTTCCAAAACTGTTTTTGAATCTGATATGCATGAACAATTTTTTTAAAACTTTATTTCCAATGGAATGGAAAGAAGTAAATATGCATCTATGATTTATGGAAACAGTAACACTGGAAAGAGAGGTCTTGGTTATACAGAAACGATTGCTGAAAGTAAAGTTGTTCATTATGATGTTTTATGCATTGTTTGTGCTAAGAAAAGTCACTCTGAACTATCTTGTCCAATGGTAAAATCTGAACAAGATCAGAGAGTTGTTAAAACTAAAAGACCTGGACCCAATCAGTTCTTGGTACCAAAAGATCAAATTGTCTATGTTGCAGATATTTTGAGCAACCAGAAGGAGACACCAACAATGGTGTCTGGACAATGGATGTTGGCAATGCACAAGCAGAAGAAGGTTTATGTTCCAACATCTACCAAATAGAAGCCAATTGACTCTGGTAGAAGAAGAACTGGTCAACACAATACCTATCAGAACCAGAATCATAGGAGGAACAGGAAATATCAAAGAAATCACACATATCACACGAATCAGAGTAGGAACTGGAACCAGAACCAGAACTGGAACTAGTATCAGAGGCACAGGAACTGGAACCAGAATCAGAATCAGTGCCAGAACCAGAACCAGACCCAGAATCTGAAGAGGAATTATTAGATTCATCAGAACCCGTATAATTACTAGAATCACCAAAGGAACATGGTGTATTAGCCAAAGCAGAAAGAGAAGACTCAGAATTAGGAGAGTTCTTCAAACACTCCAGTTAGATTCATCAAGACTACAAACCTAGAAGGGAATTCAAATCCCCTCATTCAAACCATGTAATCACAGAACATACAGATTCAGAATCTGAAAATCAGAAGCAAGAGGATTTTCAGAGTAAAACTGAAACTTTTGACACAGAGGTTACATCTTGCTGTAAATACTATTATCGTTTGATATTTATGTTTACTGTGATAACAAGAAGCTTGATCTTAAAAATTAAAGCTAGATAAGTATTCTGCAGATTTTCAAACTGTTAGACTAACCAGGTGATTCACACGAATTGAACACTTCAGCAGAAACAACATTCCAGTGGTTTCAAAAACAAGCAGAAATCACCAGAAGCATAATTAATGGTTTGGATGTATTGAGTTCATTTTTAAATTATTTGATTTATATTATGTTATATGACAAACTGCTTGATCCTGACAAATCAAAGCAAGATAAAGATAGTGCAGGTTCACCAGAACCAAAGGGAGCAGAAGCAGAAGCAGAAGAAACAGAAGTACCTAGAAAGGTAGAGGATACAAGCAAGTCACATGACAAATCTTCAAAAAGATAAATCTGATCAAGTTAGAAACAACAAAGATAAGTCAGAAGAGAAATCTGGATATTTACCAGAATCAGAAGCTGTTACAGATTTACCAGAACCAGAAGTTGATTTATCAGAATCAGAAGTTGATACAGATCTCCCAGAACCAGAAGTAGATGTGAACCAAGCAATGTTGATGAAGCTTTGGCAGAGGAAGGTTGGATACTTGCAATGCAAGAAGAGCTGAATGAATTCCAAAGGAATGATGTTTGGGATCTGGTATCCATACCAAACAAAAACATTATTGGAACCAAGTGGGTGTTCAGGAATAAACTCAATGAAAAGGGTGAAGTGGTAAGGAACAAAGCTAGATTAGTAGCTCAAGGATACAGTCAACAGGAAGGTATAGATTATACTGAGACTTTTGCTCCAGTGGCTAGGTTAGAAGCAATTAGAATTCTCTTATCATTTGCTACTAATCATGATATAATGTTGCATCAAATGGATGTTAAAAGTGCATTCTTAAATGGCTATATAAGTGAGGAAGTCTATGTCAAACACTCCCCCTGGATTTGAAAATAAATTCTGATTTTCCAGACCATGTTTTTAAACTTAAGAAATCTTTATATGGTTTAAAACAAGCACCAAGGGCATGGTATGACAGACTTAGTACTCTATTTAGGAAATCCATTAAAAATGATATTTTAATTATTCAAGTTTATGTTGATGATATCATCTTTGGATCGACTAATGGCACTTTGTGCAAAGAGTTTTCTGACCGAATGCAGAAAGAGTTCCAAATGAGCATGATGGGAGAACTTAAGTTCTTCCTAGGAATTCAGATTCACCAAGGTAAATCAGGTATACTCATTCACCGATCTAAATACACTAAAGAACTTCTTAAAAAGTTCAAAATGAGTGAATGTAAGCCTATGGCCACCCCCATGCACCCAACCTGCTCACTTGAGAAAGATGAAACCAGCCAAAAGGTAGACTAGAAAACATACAGAGGTATGACTGGATCCCTTCTTTATTTAATTGCTTCTAGACCTGACATTTTTGTTTAGTGTTTGTGTTTGTGCTCGTTTTCAAGCTGACCCTAGGGAATCCCATTTAACTGTTGTCAAACGAATTCTAAGATACCTTAAAGGAACCACCAACCTTACCCTGTTATACAAGAAAACCCCCACCTACAAACTCAAAGGTTTTTGTGATTCCGACTATGCTGGAGACAAGCTGGAAAGGAAAACTACAAGCGGCAACTGCACTTTCTTAGGTGATAATTTGATCTCTTGGTCAAGCAAAAGACAAAGCACCATTGCTATGTCAACAGCCGAAGCTGAGTATATATCAACATCAGGATGCAGCTCACAGTTAATCTGGAAGAAACATCAACTAGAAGATTACAACATCTTTGAAACCAATATCCTTTTGTTTTGTGATAACACTTAAGCCATAAACCTAACCAAGAACCCGATCAAACACATTCAAATAAAACACCATTTCATTAGGGACCATGTTCAAAAAGGGACTTTAAGCATCCAGTTTGTGGACACTGATCATCAATGGGCTGACATCTTCACCAAAGCATTACCTGAAGACAGGTTTGAGTTCATCAAGAAACATCTCAACATTGTCTCCATATCTGACTAGCTCAAGTAGTCTTCTTAGGAGTTTTTAATTTTCTTGTAATTTTAATTTTATGTCTTTTATTTTTTGTTTTTAATTTCTGTAATTTGTAAAGAGAAAAAAAAAATACAAAAATAGTAGGACCTCTTTTTGGATGATGACAAAAAGGGGGAAAGAGAGAAAAAGGAGAAATAAGTAGAAAAGGAGAGACAAAAAGAAAGGAGGAGCGAAAAAGAAAGAGATGAAAAGAGAAGAAGTTGAAAAGGAGAAGAATCAAGGAGAAAGAAAAATAAAGAGAGAAATAGAAAGAGTGAAAAGAGTAGGAGTTGAAAAGGAGAAGAAACAGGGAGAGAGAAAAATAAATCAGAAAGAGATGAAAAGAGAAGGAGTTGAAAAGGAGAAGAATCAGGGAGAGAGAAAAATAAAGAGAAAAAAAGAAAGAGTGAAAACAGAAGGAGTTGAAAGGGAGAAGAAACAGTGTGACACCCTAAACCCCAAAACAACATATATAGTAATTTATACAAGATTTTTTTTTTAATTTAATTTCAAAAACTAACTAGTAGTTATAAGATTTTCATACCAAAAAGTCGTTTCTAATAAAAAGTAAAAGTAAAATACAATTTATAACTCTTATTCCCGGTATCACCTACCAGAGCGGAGTTTCTCCCAAACTTGAACTTCAAGACTCATTAACCTGTAATAACTACGATTTCGCAAACGCAACGCCAAGCTAGTCGTACACAAATAACAAAGGAGGTGAGTTTCGAAATCATGCTTATAGTATAATATAAGTAAGAAGAACACGCAATTAATTATAACAAACCGTATCATTATACAAACATTCTTCAAGAAAAGAAACATCACATTATAAAGTCAAAATCACTAAAGAGAAATCAATATATTTTACTATAACATTAAATCATCTAAGAGAAATTATTATCGCACACGATACATATTAATCACAACAAAACAATCACAAGAAGATGCAATGCTATGCATGAGCTTAGACTTTACTTCACAATGTGGTACCATTCTAACTCTGAAGTACTTGGTGAGGAGGCTTGATACTATGTCACCATCCCGGTGGACGGACAATTCAAATTGGCCCTGTCCTCATAGATCCCCTCAACTCAACCCGAGACACATATACGCGACAATCAAGGTAAACGTGTGTTGCGTGGTAGCTCCCGACATTTGGAGTGCTACCTCCAAGTCACCTAGGAATTCCCCACCCGAATACCTCCAAGGTCTAACAATCTTGCCTTAAGGCTCAATAGTATACCGCCACGATCAGGCTCAATTCAGTTGTACTTCCCCGGAATCACTAGGCTTGTCAGACCCTACCTATATGTTGACAAAATAATCTCCACTTAAAAAATTCCCAATATTTATTTTCTCCCCTCATTGGCCTATGATACCCCATTAAGACCATCATCTTAAATACAAATTGGAATCATCACTATTTCATCAATTATGGGGTTACTTCAGTATCCTCATCACAAGTTTATAACATCACTATTATTAATCATACATCATCATCATCACATAAACTCATCACAATGTATCCATCTTTTATTAGCACATCACAAAAACTCATCTAACCAAACATACATAAAATTCATTCGACATCCAATATCACAATAATATCAAATACAACACATTTAACGAAAATAAATCAAACATCACGATAATATCAAATACCACAAATTTAACAAAATTTTAATCTCACAATTTCCATATTTTCACATTAATCAATTTATCACTAAAAGGGCTACTGCCGTACGTAGCAAGCCCCGGATGAATCGTTAGGAAATACGATTTTCCCGTTCATCTCACAATATATTATACACATGAATTCAAACGCTCTCTCACTCTTTACCTTCCTAAGACGCTTTCTGTAATCACATAAATCAATGGAAGTTTTCAACAGCAACCGTAGATCGACGACGTACAGCGAGCGAATCCAAATAAACGGCGAGTTCACAAAATCTCTGAGACGTGACTGATAAATTATGCGGAGCATAAAAATCAATGTTAAATAATTAATAATAATTTTTGAGGCAAAAATAGAGTCAAAACAACGAGAAAAAACTGCAGAAAAAGTCTCACCGACTCGTCGGAGCGCCAGAAGGGTCCGACGTCAACTTCACCGAAAAATGAAAATGAGTAGTGCTTCTTGAAGGTTTGGACAGGAGGAATCCAAAAATGATGTCAGTTTTTTGATACGACAAACATGTTGATCGGAATCGGGCAAAAACAGCTCGTCCAAGAAAAATAGCGCAGCTGTTTCTAATGAAACGGAGCCACGATCGATAAAATTGATGTAAAAAATGTGGCCGATTTTGTGTGGGATAGAAGTTGGGATCGGTTCAAATGGCAAGGAATTGATGGGATGAATTTGAGAGAAAGAGGATGTTAAGCGTATTTTTTTTTATAATTAGAACACTTGAAACACAAACAATTTAATCTAACTCTATAATTATAATTATTTACTCTAACTCTATACACTAATTCCCAACAATTAGAACACTTGAAACACAAACAATTTAATATTTACATAATCATATACACATTCACATAACTAATCCAAAAATTGACGCCAAGACTTTACGTGCATCTCATAACTCAAACAATGATTCTAAATATGTAACATATTCTCATATAAGTCTAATTGCTCCAAATTGACCATGAATAAATTTCCTTTTGAATTAATCATCATCATTTAAAAGTTACAACAAATTAAAACAAATATTTTCCAAATAGCAGATAAGATAAATAATTATTTACTAGAAGATACAACATGTTAACTAACCAAATTGAATTAGGTAGTGCATAAGTCACTTTAAAGGTTACACATCATTCTAAAAATTGATTTCTAGAGTTAAATTATCATAAAATATATCATTAATCATTTAGCACAAAAAAATATCATTGAGAATTCAAAATTTTTCCTTAAATTACTTTTCAATAAATCGCGTCTAAATAAAAACAACTAAAATAAATCATGTTTCTAAATACAATAAAAATAAAATAAATCCCGTGTATTTTTAAAATCTATAAGATTTCTAAATTTCACTCGTACCTTAATCATCAAAACACATTTCTAAATAATTAATCACTATAAAAATTATTATTTTCAACTTATATTTTGAAACAAAATTTAAACTATATATAGATAAATAGGAAAATTTTCAATTAATTAACACTTTCAAAATAGTTCCAATTTATTTACTTATTTTCTCAACACTATTACAATAACAAGTCTTTTTAATTTTCTTAAAAACAACACATAGTAAGACTTGGAGTAGATCCTTCATTACTCTAAATTTTAAATAAAATAATGGTGATATATTTTTTTTTCTTTCAATTTTATGAATCAAGACAACTTCGACACAATTTAATTCTTTAAAATAAATCAACAACAATTAAAACATTAAATATTACGTATTTTCCATTAAAAAAAATCAACTATAACTCGTTTACAATTTTTTTCTTCTTCTTCTAAAAGTATGACTTAAAAAAAAATTCAACCAACCTTGAATTTTCAAGAATTACTATTGCTAATAATATGAATTTTCTACTATTCCAAAATCATGACGAACATCTTAATTTAATTTCAAAAGCAATATCAAAACTTTAATCATCTAGATACAACCATCAACAGTTTTAAGTAATTTAAACTTATAATTCACGCTTTTAAAATCCACTACCATCAACATTTTCAAGTGATTTTAACTTTTGATAAAATCAAGTTTTGTGCCCATATAAAAACTGAATGTTAAAATTTTATAAAATATTTTTCAAGACAAGATTTTTGATTGACAATAACATCTACAACATTATCTTAAAATCAAAAGCAATAGTAATAAAAACAATCACAAGTTTTTTTTTTATTAGTACCATTATAAATCACTAATGAGTCCTTAAAATCTAAAACTCTAACATCAAGTTAAACTCAATGAGTTCATAATATCATAATTAGTAATCAATCATTTCAAACAAATATCCCAACATGCTCAGGAGTCAATATTCACACCAAGCCCCTCTAAAACGAATATAACAACAAATCTTTTTGATTTTCTTAAAAATGACGCATAGTAAAATATGGTGTAAATTTTCAGCTATTTTAAACATTAAATAAAATCAATAGTATATAATTATTGTTATTTTGTAAATCAACAAAAATTCAACTCAATTTAATTTCTTTAAAATAATAAAGAGTAATTCAAACAAAATTTATTTTCACTTTACAAAATAAGTCAACTTTAACTCCTTCAAAATGCTTTTTTTTTTTAAATTCTAAGTTTTACCATTCTCTAATATTCAAGGATTATTATTATTAATAATATGAATTTCCTAATGTTTCAAAACTATTACTAAGTTCTAAATTAATTTCATTAGCAAGATAAAAACTTTAATAATCATGTTACCACCCCAAAGACAAGGTTTATCAATCAATGATTAGTATTACCTTGATTAAGTTAATAATTTCAAACAGATAGCTAGTCAATCAGAAACATAAAAAATTATTTCTAACTATCCACAATAACAAAAGAGCAAATAATCAAATTTAGAAACACAATTCCAATCAAAAGGAAATTAACTTAATCATGTCAACAATTCAAATTAACTCAAATTTTAACAAAGAATTTCCCAGTATATTTAATGACTTAGGTGATAACTTAGAATCCACAACACAATCAGAGTAAGAACATAGTAAATTGTTAATTAGTAACTTCAAAAATATGTACAATGATACAAACGCATATAGCACATAACAAAATAATATAACGGAAAAAAATAAAACATGATAGACAAAATAATTAATACGCAAGGCAACACAACTGACACGATAAACATTTGACTAACACTGAATCGACACTCGACCTACTGGGCCTGATTCGACAGACCTGCTCTGATACCACTAATGTGACACCCTAAACCCCAAAACAACATATATAGTAATTTATACTAGATTTTTTTTAATTTAATTTCAAAAACTAACTAGTACATATAAGATTTTCATACCAAAACGTCGTTTCTAATAAAAAGTAAAAGTAAAATACAATTTATAACTCTTATTCCCAGTATCACCTATCAGAGCGGAGTTTCTCCCAAACTTGAACTTCAAGACTCATTAACCTGTAATAACTGCGATTTCGCAAACGCAGGGCCAAGCCAGTCGAACACAAATAACGAAGGAGGTGAGTTTCGAAATCATGCTTATAGTATAATATAAGTAAGAAGAACACGCAATTAATCATAACAAGCCGTATCATTATACAAACATTCTTCAAGAAAAGAAACATCACATTATAAAGTCAAAATCACTAAAGAGAAATCAATATATTTTACTATAACATTAAATCATCTAAGAGAAATTATTATCGCACACGATACATATTAATCACAACAAAACAATCACAAGAAGATGCAATGCTATGCATGAGCTTAGACTTTACTTCACAATGTGGTACCATTCTAACTCTGAAGTACTTGGTTAGGAGGCTTGATACTATGCCACCATCCCGGTGGACGGACAATTCAAATTGGCCCTGTCCTCATAGATCCCCTCAACTCAACCCGAGACACATATACGCTATAGTCGAGGTAAACGTGTGTTGCGTGGTAGCTCCCGACATTTGGAGTGCTACCTCCAAGTCACCTAGGAATTCCCCACCCGAATACCTCCAAGGTCTAACAATCTTGCCTTAAGGCTCAATAGTATACCGCCACGATCAGGCTCAATTCAGTTGTACTTCCCCGGAATCACTAAGCTTGTCAGACCCTACCTATATGATGACAAAATAATCTTCACTTCAAAAATTCTCAATATTTATTTTCTCCCCTCGTTGGCCTATGATACTCCATTAAGACCATCATCTTAAACACAAATTGTAATCATCACTATTTCATCAATTTTGGGGTAACTTCAGTATACTCATCACATGTTTATAGCATCACTATTATTAATCATACATCATCATCATCACATAAACTCATCACAATGTATCCATCTTTTATTAGCACATCACAAAAACTTATCTAATCAAACATACATAAAATTCATTCGACATCCAATATCACAATAATATCAAATACAACACATTTAACGAAAATAAATGAAACATCACGATAATATCAAATACCACACATTTAACAAAATTAAATCAATTAACACTTTATAAATATTTTTATTCCAAATTTTAATCTCACAATTTCCATATTTTCACATTAATCAATTTATCACTCAAAGGGCTACTGCCGTACGTAGCAAGCCCCGGATGAATCGTTAGGAAATACGGTTTTCCCGTTCATCTCACAATATATTATACTCATGAATTCAAACGCTCTATCACCCCTTACCTTACTAAGACGCTTTCTGTAATCACATAAATCAATGGAAGTTTTCAACAGCAACCGTAGATCGATGACGTACAGCGTGCGAATCCAAATAAACGGCGAGTTCACAAAATCTCTGAGACGTGACTGATAAATTATGCGGAGCATAAAAATCAATGTTAAATAATTAATTATAATTTTCCAAGCAAAAATAGAGTAAAAACGACGAGAAAAAACTGCGGAAAAAGTCTCACCGACTCGTTGGAGCGCCAGAAGGGTCCGACGTAAACTTCACCGAAAAATGAAAATGAGTAGTGCTTCTTGAAGGTTTGGACAAGAGGAATCCAAAAATGATGTCAGTTTTTTGATACGACAAACATGTTGATCGGAATCGGGCAAAAACAGCTCGCCCAAGAAAAATAGCGCAGTTGTTTCTAATGAAACGGAGCCACGATCGATAAAATTGATGTAAAAAATGTGGCCGATTTTGTGTGGGATAGAAGTTGGGATCGGTTCAAATGGCAAGGAATTGATGGGATGAATTTGAGAGGAAGAGGATGTTATGCGTATTTTTTTTTATCTAGGCGGCTGCATCCGTTCTTTCCTTCTTCTTTTTTTTTAATTATTTTTTTTTGGTACTATGATTTAATTAGGTTTACTTTTAAAAAAAAATAAAATCAACAATTATCAAAACTGATTTTTATTAATATTTCTTTTTAAAACACAATTTAATTCATAAAATATTACTACTATTTTAAAACTTATAGTATATAAAATAAAATAATTAAAGTAATTAATCTTTTATAATATATTAATATTCAAAACTCTCATATTCAAATTAATCTCTAAAATTATACTTATTTTTCCAAATACTCACATTAAATTACTATCATCGTTAAAAAAATATTTAAAATTATAAAATAAATAAATATGATATCAAAACTTTATATTAATTAATGAATCAAAGTAAATATATATAAAATCACAATGCCATAACAACTATATAAAAATCAAATACAATATTACCACTGTCTCGAGATAATTATTTATGAAATATATAACTTAAAATAGAAAATAGTTATAAATAATTGGAATATAACTACTTGCACACTTAACATCGGTCAAACGCATTGTAAAATATCACATTAATTGTCTACGGGCATATACACATAAAATCGCTTAAAATCTTATTCTTTAAAATATTACACTAAAATACTATTTAGAAAAATATATGAAACAATAAAATATAATATTTGTTATTTATATTATTCATTTAGTCCAATATGTATAAAAGTAGCACATCATCTAAAGCATCCATATAACAAAAACTAATCACGAAATTTATTAACATGTATATTTATAAAATTTTAACATCAAATTAATTATTTAAAATCATATTTCATTAATTAAATAGTTTATTATAAAATTTGGGGTGTTACAAACAGGGAGAGATAAAAATAAATCAGAAATAGATGAAAAGAAAAGGAGTTGAAAAGGAGAGGAGAAGAGAAGAAAAGAAAGAGTGATTCAAGAAGGAGTTGAAAAGGAGAGGAGAAGAGAAGAAAAGAAAGAGTGATTCAAGAAGGAGTTGAAAAGGAGAAGAAAAAGTCAATATCAGACTTAGGGGGAGAGATTGGTCTGAGGGGGAGTATTTCATATATTTCAAGTCACAAGCTAGCAAAATAAGTTAAGGTTTTGTCATCATCAAAAAGGGGGAGATTGTTGGAACCAAGTTGGTTTTAAGTACTTAGGATTTTGATGTTTACAAAAGCACTCCATGTAATCTTATTTTGTACCTTGAATTATTACATTAAATGCCACTAGAAGATGAAGTTTCCAGAGGCAAAAGATGAAGACACCAGATCATGCATCCAAAAGATACCAGAGGATGCATCTTGAAATTACCAGAGGATATCTTTGCTAGCCTAAATCAGAAGGAAGCAAAGTCAGAAGGAGACCTGGACTAGACCAGAAGGAAGCCTGCCAGAGGGAGACTTGATCCAGACCAGAGGAATCATTAGTCAGATTTAGACCAGAAGTTATTATGACCAGAAGATAGCCTGACAGTGAAATGATAAAACAGTCCAGACTTGATCCAGACTTAATCAGAGGATAAACTAATAGGTCCAGAACAAGAGATTCAATCCAGATTTGACCCAGACCAAAAGATAGCATGGTTTAGGGTATGAAACTAAGTCCAGACCAGAAGAAATGATGTCCAGATTTGATCCAGACCTAATCCAAATCAGAAGGTAAACTGAAATATTATTTGTCCAGATTTAATTTCAGTTCAATCTAGACCCAGTTCAGAATTGGTCCAGATCAGAGGGAAAAGGTTCAGATCAATGGTCAAGATTTGAGTATATGGCCCAGTGTTGGCTGAGATCAGACCATGGCCCAGTGTTGGCCGAAATTAGAAGGTCAGAATGTGTGGTCCAGCATTGGCTGAGATCAGAGGATCACAACAGATCAGTTTGCAAGTCCAAGTTGGCCGAGATCAGAATATCAGAAAGTGTGGTCTAGGGCTGGCTGAAATCAGAGGATCACAGCAGATCACTTAGTATGGTCCAGATGTGGACCAGTGCAGAAGATCAAACGATCCAGACCTGATCCAAATCAGAAGGTAAACTGAAATATTATTTGTCCAGATTTAATTTAGTTCAATCCAGACCCAGTTCAGAATTGGTCCAAATCAGAGGGAAAAGGTTCAGATCAATGGTTAAGATTTGAGTATATGGCCCAGTGTTGGCCGAGATCAGAAGATCAGAACATGGCCCAGTGTTGGCTGAAATCAGAAGGTCAGAACGTGTGGTCCAACATTGGCTGAGATCAGAGGATCACGCAGATCAGTTTGTAAGTCCAGGTTGGCCGAAATCAGAAGATCAGAAAGTGTGGTCCACGGCTGGCTGAAATCAGAGGATCACAACAGATCACTTAGTATGGTCTAGATGTGGACTAGCGCAGAAGATCAAACGGTCCAGAATTAATCATGATGATAATCGGTGGAGATTTAATTAAATTTGATCAAAGTATTAAAAGGATTTGTTACAAAAATAAAGTGAAGTCGTATGGGAGTTCATAAGCTATTGGCGGGAAGAAAGATTTGTTCCAGAATTAATTAAAGACAGGATTGGCCCAAGTTATTTATGAACGCAAATCTGGAGCTAAAAAGATATGTTTTTTATTTATATGAATTCCGATTGGTCAGAGTATTTTTGCAAGAGAATCCAGCAAGATACAGCTCGAATTTAAGCTTGGAAGAGACCCTAATCTGCATCTATAAAAAGAGGCTCAAGGCAGAATACTTAGCATCGAAAATCACAAAAGAGTGATACACTTCCAAAAGCAAACACTCGAGTTTTCAGTGAGGTTAATTGTGAGTTCCAGCTTTCCAAAAGCAAGCACTCGTGTTATTTTGTTTCTCTTGTGTTAGATCTAAGTTGTTGAAGTAGACTCTACAATCTGAGGAAGTCATAAGGGGTAGCAGATTACTTGGCAATTAGATTCAAGGCGTTGTAATTCCTTCTACAATCTGGGGTTGTCAGATTGGTAGGAGAAAACTTGACTTAGGAAGTCAAGGTGTTGTATTCCTCAAGAGTCTAGGATTGTTAGACTGTTTGAGAAGACTGACTTGGAGGGTCAGTGGAACTGTTGAAATTCAAGGTTTTGAATTTGTGAAATCCTTCAAGGTGAAGGGACTGGACGTAGCCTCGTTAACGTTGAAGGAACTAGACGTAGCCTCGTTAATGTTGAAGGGACTGGACGTAGCCTCGTTAACGTTGAAGGGACTGGATGTAGCCTCGTTAACGGTGAACCAGTATAAAATTCTATGTTTTTATTTTTACTTTATATCCGCTCCTAACTCTGTTTTATTCATACATCAAGTTTTGTTTTAAAACTGCAGAAACAGAAAAAGTATTCAAGTTAGTCAAACACAATTCAACCCCCTTTCTCGTGTTTGCACCTTCAAATCTCACATTGTTTTACACAGAAACTCCGACATATCAACTTAGTGGATGTTGTGACAACACTTTCAGCCATCAACCTAACCAAAAACCCTATCCTCCATTCTAGAGCCAAACACATAGAAATCAAACATCACTTTATCAGAGACCATGTTCAAAAGGGAACACTAAGCATCCAGTTTGTAGACACAGATCATAAATGGGCTGATATCTTCACCAAACCATTTCCTGAAGATCGATTTGAGCTCGTCAAGAAGCATGTCAACATCATCTCCATATCTGACTAGAAGGGGGAGAGAAAGAAAAAGTGAAACAAAAGAAGGAGTTGAAAATGAGAAGAGAAAAGAAGAGAGAAAAGAAAGAGTGAAACAAAAGAAGGAGTTGAAAAGGAGAGGAGAAAAGAAAGAGTGAAACAAAAGAAGGAGTTGAAAAGGAGAGGAAAAGTCTAGGGCATGAGACTTAGGGGGAGAAGCTTGATCTGAGGGGGAGCCTAACAAAATAAGTCATAAAAAATACAAGGTTTTGTCATCATCAAAAAGAGGGAGAATGTTGGAACCAAGTTGGTTCTATACTTAGTTTTGATGTTAACAAAAGTATTTTATGTAAATAGTATTTTGACTTAGAAGAACAAATCAAAAGCTGTGCAAAATCAGAGGATGACACCACCAGAAGATACATCCAGAGGAAGCAACCAGAAAATGGAAATGTCATCAGAAGGTTCAGCCAAAGAATGCATCCACAGGGTACCAGAGGATACACCTCCAGAAGATATCAGAGAATGTCATCAAAGATCAAATAACATCATTAGAGGATATCTTTCCTACCCAGATTAGAAGGAAGCAGTGTCTAGAAGGAGACCTGGTCCTAACCAGAAGGAAGCCTGTCAGAGGGAAACTTGTTCCATACCAGAAAGAATTATAAGTCAGACTTGGCCCAAACCAGAAGATAGCATGGTCCAGAGCATAAAATTCAGTCCAGATCAGAAGAAATGATGTTCCAAATTTAATCCAGAATTGATCCAGATCAGAAGATAAATGTCCAGATTAAAATATCATAAGTCCAGATTTAATTCAGGTTCAATCCAGACTCAGTCCAGACTTGGTCCAGATCTGAGGGAAAATGTTCAGAAAAATGGTCCAGATTTAAGTATCATGGCCCAGTATTGGTCGAGATCAGAAGATCAGATCATATGGCCTAGTGTTGGCCGAGATCAGAAGATCAGATCATATGGCCCAGTGTTGACCGAGATGAGAAGATCAAATCATGTGGTCCAGTGTATGCCGAGATCAGAGGATCATAGAATTGGGGCAGATCAGTTTATATGGTCCAGATGTGGTCCAGATCAGAAGATCAAACGGACAGATATAGCTCGAATTTAAGCATGGAAGAAACCCTAATTCTCATCTATAAAAGTAGGCTCAAGCCAGAAGACTTAGCATCGAAAATCAGTAAAAGAGTCATACACTTCAAGAAGCAAACACTCGAGTTTTTAGTGAGGTTAATTGTGAGTTTCAGCTTTCTAGGAAGCAAGTACTTGTGTTTTTCGTTCCCTTGTGTTAAATCTATATTGTTGAAGTATAGTCTACAATCTGAAGAGTCAGAAGAAGTAGCAGGTAACTTAGCAATTAGATTCAAAGTGTTGTAATTCCTTCTGCAATCTGGGGTTGTTAGATTGGTAGGAGAAGACTTGACTTGTGAAGTCAAGGTGCTAAGTTCCTCAAAAGTCTGTGATTGTTAGACTATTTGGGAAGACTGACTTGGAGGGTCAGTAGTGTTGTTGTAATTCAAAAGTATTGAATTAGTGGAAAAATCCTTCGAGGTGAAAGGACTAGATGTAGCCTAGTTAATGGTGAACCACGATAAATCCTTGTGTTATTTATTTTTATCCGCTGCTAACTCTACTTGATTATATTTCAGAGTTCAAATAATCATAAAAAACAGAAAAAGAATTCAAGTAGTACAAACACAATTCAACCCCCCTTCTCGTGTTTGCACCTTCAAAATATTATTATTAAGTTGTGATACTATTAATCATTTTTACAAATGTCACTTTTGGGTTTATGGGTTTGAGATTATAAAGTTAAACTTTTTTTAAATGAGTCTTTGAATTCAAATCACAGTGTTAAATATATTTCTTTACATGTTTTTATAAAAGAAAAAATAAATTATCATATTTTTATTAAAAATCTGCCACTAGATTGTGAGAATTTAACCATTTTCACTAGATTCACTATTTTGGTAATTGAATTATAAATTTTATTAAAGAATATTGAACAATTTTCATGATATATCATTATTAACATTTTTGTAGAAATAATAGATTAACACCTGTTTATTTAAAAATTAGCAACAAGATTTTAGTAAAATATATATATATATATATATATATATATATAATAAAATGTTATATACGAAGATGAACATTTTACAAGTAAATGAATGAAAATTTAATATAAATAATGTTGTCTTTGAGATGTCAGCTTAGTGATGAAAGTTTGGCTATCGATTTTTTTTTATCAAATAAAATGACTATTAGTGGCACCATAAATATAATAATTTTTTCTACTCAATTTTGTTTTAAAAGATATCACATTTTTTATTTAGAAAGATGAATATTTTTTTAAGTATCTTAAACATAACATTTGATGTTAATCATAAACAACATTTTCAATCAAAAGCATGATCAATTTAGTCAATTATTTGTCATAAAAAAATAAAACGTGTAATTTGATTATCTTTAGTCTTATTTCTAAAAGTTGATGTAAATCTTAATCAATATTTTCTATCCTAAAGCTAACATAAAAAAAAAAATAAAAAAACTTATAATTTGATTATCTTTATATTTAATTATTTATAAAAGTTTGTGTCAATCTCAAACAACATTTTTCCTCCAAAGGCATGCTCAACTTAATCACTTTTTACTTTTTTCTTATGATGCCATGCTAGTAACAAATATTCCGATGATAGACGAAATAGTAAAAATACGAAACAATCATTTTTTTTAGATTATTGTGCTTGAATAAAGTGAAGATCCAAATTTTAAAAATAAATTCCTTAATATTACATTTAAGAGGAAATTATTTTCAATAAAAATGAGAAGTCGAGACAATTACACACTTAATATTAAATTTATTATTCGGATTTAATCTATTAACTTTTTAAATATATTTTAGGGGTATTTTTATATAATTTTTGAAATATAAAGCAACTCGTATATACACATGGTAACCACTTGATTTTGTATTAAATTAATATTCAATAAATCTTTTACAATCTATTCGTATAATAAATTATATATTTTGTAATAACATTAAAAATATAATTATTACAGAAATCTTATCAACTATTCTAAATTTACTTGCCTACATTCATTCAGTATAAAAAAGAAATATCTCAAGAAATAGATAATTTACGTAATTCAAAGTCATGTCACCATTAACATTTTGACACATGATCGCTTTAGTGAATAATGAATTTTTATATATATAAAGATTTACTTACAAGAATTTCAAACTTAATTACCCTTAAAGAGTATAAATTAAAATGTATTCTGATAAATATATTGTCTTCTAAATATTTCTTACGTATCATACTTTTTATTTAATCAAAATTATTCAATCACATACTGGTAATACTTTATAATTAATTTAATATATTTACTCTTAAATACATTTTTTTTTAGTCTGAATTTTTTTTTTATTACATGAAAAAAATACATCAAATTTATTTAATCAGAATATGATAATCACAAAAATGTAATTCTAGATACTTCTAATAATTAGATCATCAATTACATTAGCCAACAATCCCTCTCCTACAAAATTATTTCACATACTTCTACCAGAAAACAAAAGCCCCCATCTTATATAATACTCTTTCTTTGTGTTGGAAAAAAAAACAAATAATTATCTTGAAGTATTTTTCCCCTACACATGCAGATAAATAGCGAAATAGAAAATACAGTTTTGCATAGCAATAATAATTGGTTAAATATGAGACAAACACATTTTTAACATAGAAAACTTTCCTCAAATTAAGAGAATAAAAACCACGAGAACTAGTCTAGTAAAAATCTTCCACTATAATGATAAATGGGTAAATTTGAGTCTTTCTAGTAACTATCAGAGAAGATAAAACTAATAAGACTGTATATTAAAATAACAAACTCAGTGGTAGAAATAACATACTAAAATAGTAGACCAAAGATAACAAGTTTTATACACACCTATTACCACCACCAAAACTCAATTTTTTTAATAATAATAATAGTAAAATTGGTGAGTTCTACTTGGGAAGGGAGCCCACCCAACACTTTGATATACGATTTCAAGATGCAATCATTCATTTTAATTTGTCGTTAATAATTTTCCTTTAGGTGTAAAAATATTTGTGTTCCTTTCACTATCAAATACCTCCAACTCTGGCCAAACACTCAAACTCAATGTAGCCAAAAGTTCCTTATGAATTTGGTTATTTATTTATTTTTTGGTACAAAAGAGGGCATAAAGGCTTAGAGAAAAAGAAAGAAAAAAAAAGTAACTAGTGTAAAGCCTTAAATTTAAAATTAAATTAATGGATTTAATATTAAGTGTACTTTGGGGAATAATTGTAAAATATTGAATACATGTATTTTGTGTAAATATATATATAAATATCTATTTTGGATGTTGAATTAAAATTAGTGGATGAAGGATAAATTAATTTAATTACGAGTAATTAATTAATCGGGCAGTTAATTAAGGGATTATCTGCTAATTGCGACAAGACTGGTTAAGTGATGGAGGGTCAAGTAATATTATACTATTAATGTAGGATGAGGTGGCACATACATATGCCTATATATATGAGTGAGAAGGAAGAGCAAAGACAGAAACCTTTCCTCCTCCATACTGCATGAAATAGTAACTGTATTCTTCCCCTTCCCATTTTGTTTCCTGTTCGTAGTAGAAAAAAAAAAAAAGGGAGTTCCTCAAATGTGAGATTACTTGGAAATCCAAGTACCAAACCACCAAGCACCAAGAACAAAAGTTGTTCAACTCCTCATTACAGAGCTAGAGAGCCCACTTTGGTAGCGGCAAACGCAAACAGAAACTTCGCCGATTTTCGTCGCGAAAACGTGAAAAATGCTTTGCATGTTGTTTGGTTGTGTAAGAATACTGGAAAATACTTTGCATGTTGTTTTGAGAAATGATCCAAATGTAAATGTTGAAAAATGTTTGTTTTGTTGTGGTTGACATTCTGTTTTGGCTGGTTTAAGCAAAACTGTGATGATGTTCTAGTGTTGGTGATTCTGTTTGTTGTTGTGTTAAGAACAATCTGGTGTTGATGATGGTTTTCAAAAGAAAAGGATTTAAAATGGTGGAAGTGTTTTCTGGAAAATCTGTTGTTCATGAAAAACGTTTTGAGTTTTGTGGTTTCAAAAGAATGGTGATTTTATTTTGGTGTTGGTTGGTTTTTCAAAGAAAAGAATTTGAAAACGTGTTGAAGTTTTCTGTGAAATTTCACTGAATTCGAAGGTGTATTCGAATACGGCATGAGTGTATTCGAATACAGCCTGCAAAACTTCAGCGTTATTTAAATTTTTGAACTTGTATTCGAATACGAGCCACTGTATTCGAATACAGATAAGGGATTTTTGCTTCTGACTTAGCCTCTGTATTCGGCTACGACCTTGTCATATTCGAATATAGGACTGCAATTTTTGCCACTGTATTCGCATCTGTATTCGACTACGACAGCCTCGTATTCGAATACAAAATGCTGATTTTTCACTGTTTTTGCCTCTGTATTCGAATACAAGGGAGCTGTATTCGAATACAACTTGGTTTTTTAAAAAAATTTCAGTTTTAAACAATGGTTTATGAACTTAAATAGTTGGGAAAACATTGGGAAGGTTTGTGATAAATTAAAATGGTGTTTTTGAGATGGTTTGGGGTGGTGATGATGAGGTTCTGGAGTTCTTTATTGATGCTGTGAAAAATGTTGAGTTTACACTGTTGTAGCCTCTGTATTCGAATACCAGGAACCTGTATTTGAATACAGAGTGTTGATTCTGCACAATTTTAGCTTCTGTATTCGAAAACAAGGAAGCTGTATTCGAATACAGATTCGGTTTTTCCAGAAAACTCAGTTTTAAACAGGTGTTTATAAACTTTAAGAGTTAAGGAAAACATTGGGAAGACTTGTGATGAATTAAAATGGGGTTTCGAGATAGTGTGAAGTGGTAATGATGTGGTGCTTGAATATATTTGTTGATGTGATGACAATGAAATTATTTGGGTTGAGGTGATTTTGGGGAAATGATGGAAAGGTTGAATTTTGCTGATGTTTGCATACTGTTTTCAGTGAAGAGAAAACATTGCATGTCCATGGATTGCATAGTCAGGTGGTGACCGCGATGGGCCACAGAGTAATGCGGTAACGGTGATGGTCCGCGAAGTTAAGTAGTAACCACCGTAGTGGGCTACGGAATGGTCGCGTGTTCGTGGTGGTCCATTCTATCCGTGCGAGGATTTTACTTCTGTGTATTTGGCCTGTGAGAGGCTAATACACGTGAAAGTAGTAACCGTGATGGGTTGTAGAGTGGCCGCGTGTTCGTGGTGGTCCATTCTATCCGGGTTCAGAGTGGCCACGTGTTCGTGGTGGTCCATTCTATCCGGGCTACGGAATGGCCGCGTGTTCGTGGTGGTCCATTCAAATATATAAAACGTGTTGGTCTGTTGAGCGACTGCACGAGTGCTGATCTGTTGAGCGACTGCACGAGTGCTGGTCTGTTGAGCGATTGCACGAGTGCTGGTCTGTTGAGCGACTGCACTGGTACTGGTCTGTGAGCGAATGTACCTTGGTATATGTAAAACGTGCTGGTCAGTTGAGCGACTGCTCTGGTGCTGATCTATGAGCGATTGCACCATGGTCATGTTGGCCATTAAAGTCAAACATATGTAAATTGTTTGGTCTTTGAGCGACTACACCTTGGTAATTCGAAGAAGTTGAGTACATGAGCATATACATATTTCATCGGGGTGGTTGACTGGTGGGTCATGATTTGGATATGTGTTGATGATTGGAAATTGATGAGTGTAAGTATATTATGGAATCTGAATTTTTTTGATGAATGATTGTGATTGCTGAGTTGATGGTTTTACTTACAACATGTTTTCCATATTAATTTGGTTGCTGTTAGAAAAGGCATACATGTCATGAAATTTCAAAATGAGCATCCTTATTTATCATCATTATTATATAATATGCCATGGATATATTTGTTACTGTTGATATAAATGATATGTGTTATTTGTTAATTTCGGTCGGTGACCCTTTACTATTATTGTGGAAATTGGGCTTTGCCCTCAGATAATACCCAAACCCGTACCACCGACGGTTACACTAACGACGAAGACGTCGTTAGTTTCCCCTGATCTTTATGTACGGAGTATTCGTGGGCAACGTAGAGGGACGAACAGCTGGGGTGAAGACGAGACTTGTGGAGGAGGCGGTGGAAATTGCTTGCTACTGTAGCTTAGTGCATGATCAGACTAGACTTTTGTATAGGGTCTTGAGTTGGGAAATGTAATTGGTTATTTTGGGAATTATTGTATAACTTTTCCGCTAATATTTTCCGCACTCTGATAATATTTTGGTGGGTCCAGGATACAGCTGTTGGATGTATCTTTATTTTGTTATGTTTTGAAGAATTAAATTCCCAAAAATGATTTACTTGATTAATCGTGATGTAATTATTTAATTACTTCTCTATTTTGGATTACGACGTCGAACAACTTTTAATTTGAATTGATTTTAATTCTTTTGAATTAATAATTTTGAGAAAGAAAATTCCTTTTATTTATTTTAAAAAGAAAAAAAAATACACTAGCGCTGTGTTTTAAACTCGGGGTGTTACAATTGTGGTATCAGAGCATTTGGTTAAAGTTTTGGGTTAAAGCTCTGATTTAATTATTGGTTTTGAGTCATTATCTGATCATGCATAGGGGCAAGTAGTTAAAGTGTCAAGTCTTATGTAAGTTGTGGTGTGACTGAAGATGGTTTTGTAGGAAACAATGCCTCCAAGAAGAGACGACACTGCAAGAGCCAATGTCAGCCGGGAGGATAGGATGGCTGAAGCGATGAATAAAATGGCTGCGTCTGTTGCTGCACAGACGGCTGCGAAGACTCAACGTGATCTGGAGAAAAGAGAAAGAGAGATTCGTGCTGCTGAATCAAGAGGGCTAGAGGATTTTCGTCGCCATAATCCTCCAAAGTTCAAGGGTGATGAGGGTCCAGAAAGAGCGGACCAATGGATTCAAGAGATGGAGAAAATCTTTGAAATGATTAATTGTCAAGCAGCGGTGAAGGTCAACTATGCTACATATCTGCTGATAGGGGATGCAGAGTATTGGTGGAGGAGTACAAGGCTACTGATGGGGTCAGCTTATGAGGAGGTGAACTGGGAAACATTCAAAAAGAAGTTTTTGGACAAATACTTCCCGATGAGCACTAGAACCAAGTTGGGTGACAATTTTATGAAATTGCACCAAGGAAACATGACGGTGGGGGAATATGCAGCTAAGTTTGAATCTCTATCAAGGCATTTTAGATTTTTCCGGGAAGAAGTTGATGAACAGTTTATGTGCCATCGTTTCCAAAATGGACTGAAGTATGAGATTCAAGACTCGGTTTTACCCTTGGGAATTCAACGTTTCCAAGCATTAGTGGAGAAATGCAGAGAAGTTGAGGATATGAAGAACAAGAGGGCCAACCGAGGAGGTAACTGTAAGACCCTTAAATTTAAAATTAAATTCATATTTGATTTTAAGGGTATTTTGGGAATATCGGTGTAATATTCAATATATGTATATTTTGTGTAAATATATATATATAATTAATTGTTTTGGAGGTGGAATTAAAATTATTGGATAATGGATGAATTAATTTAATTTTGAGTAATTAAATTATCGGACCGTTAATTAAGATATTCTCTGCTAATTTCGACGGAAACGGGTTAAGTGCTGGAGGATCAAAAGATATTTTGATATAAGAATTGGTGAGGTGGCGTAGATATTTGTGAAAAAGGAAACAATTCCTCTCTCCTCTGCTGTGTCAGTTGCTTTATGTGGATATTTAAGTAAGAAGCTTTTCCTTCTTTCCTCTACGCGCCAGTTCTGCTTTATCTTCTTCTTCTTCTAATTTTCTGAGTGTTGGTGAAGAAAAACAGTTTACTTAAA